>JABWTJ010000557.1:511217-528662 GCA_016801875.1 Solanum sitiens | reverse complement strand
GGAGGTCTACTACGTGGAGTACTGAGCCTGCAGCATGAAACTGAGCGTCCCAATACGGGACGTCGTACGCAAAATGTACTGAATTGTAAGGCAAAACGTATATGTAATACAAGGCACAAATGAACTCAAGTAGCAACATATGAGTGCATAGATTAGGAGAGAAGACCACCTTTGCTTACTCTTGTGGAATCAAGTAAGCTACATTCTTTTCTTTACCTTCTTTGTATGTTATAATCTTTGTTGGGCATGTGATACAAGTGACCAGCTGATCAGTGGTAGAAGAGGATGACCCATGCTAGGCGTATTAACCCCTGGGATGCGGTCCTCATAATTACACAACTTGGGATCGGCCCATGCTCGGCTTTCGCCCCTGAGCTGCCACCCTTCTATACCAATAGGGATCGGCCCATGCTAGGCTTTCGCCCCTGAGCTGCCACCCTTAATTATATAGATTTCTTCACTTAGATTCTTTAATCTTTGAGATTATTGTTAATCAGTTCATAACTCTTTTGAGATGTTATTTTGGATAATCGTAACACTTTGAGATGTTGATTTGGTGGTCATAATCATCTTGGAGACATGAAATTACAGAACAGTAGTGGAATACATGAAAACAATACTTTGAGGAAGTAACAATGACATAAGGAGCTATGAAACATCAACACCTTACTTTAAGACCTTAATGGCACAATTGTACTTCAATTGGCTTAGGAGAGGGTTATCAAACTTTCTTTTGCAAAACATTCTCTAACAGCACAAGGAAGGAAAATTACACAAGTATAGAGTAGTGAACATATAATGAAGTAGTTCCATGTGCTTAGAATGGGGAAAGAAATATTGTTAGCTATTTGGAGATAGTACGCTGCCAATATGCTTCCTTTTCTAGAAATAGAACTTATGGGAATCACTTCATTGATATTAATTGCAGATGGCAGATTTCATGCCAAAAGGATATAAAATCGAATAGCCTTACATACCTTATTTTTCTGACCAATACCACTATCACGATTCAGCCTTCCTTATTGGGTGCTAATCTACAACATAAGTCATGATTAAGCTAACATCAGCAGCTAATCACAATAAGGTCCTCCAAATCAGTAGCTAAAATATTTGATGGAAATCAGGCCCAAACAACCCTTACATAAATGGTGAACCACCACACCCTTCCTCTACACATTAATACAACTTCATACATCATCTCCCAAGCTACCCAAACAGCCCTCAACAACAATATTCATAAGGCAGCCACTATCAATCTCAAATCTTTCAGCATAATAGGAGAATATTGACTCAAAGATTTATCACAATCCATGAATTCTTGATAAACATATACAAAATTCTCCACTCCAAACATTATCAAAGAGAGGAAAACAAATGGGTTGAAGTCTTACCTTAATTCTGAAAATTTATCCTCTACACTTGTACTTCAAGAATTCAAACTCTCCTTCAAACTCTTACTTGAAAAATTAGACAGCACTCAAGAACTCTAAGGTGTCTTAGGGCTGCTAATTGAAGCCAAGAGAGACCAAGAAAGAACTTAGGAAATCTGAAACTTTTGCAAGTTCAAAATGGAGAATAAGACTTGATCCTTATCCTTTGAAAAAGGAGGTGTTATGGCCGACACTCTTGACCAATTTTGGGCCATATAATGTCAAGTAGGTGCCCCACCTGCTTGTCCTTTTAACTTGGGCCTTTTTGGACTTAATATTATTGGACCTTGGCTGTCCATTTTCCCTTTGTTCTTTTATTCCACTTGGGACAGATTAATGCAAGTAGGTGGTACACACTTGGCCCAATAACATGGTAAAACAAAACTTAGGAGGTCATGCACTTACCTAGTTTCACTTGGGCTTTATTCATAATGGGCCAATTGGCAGATTTGGCTGTTGGGCCTTCTTGCATTCACATTTTTCTTTAATAGGTTTGGGCTTCAAATGAGCCTTAAATATAAGCCTAAATCTGGTCAATCAAACTTGGGCCCTTTAACTATAATATAGATCAAGTAGGTGATGCAACTGCTAGCTCAATTACCACCTTACTATAATTACTTAAATACTTTCCATCGGAGTTAACTTGCAATACATATGCTAAAACGTGCAAGGCATTACATCACCTTCCAAGCTAGTTTAAACCAACACTAATCATGTAAGAAACATGATCCCTCACCTACACTATAAGTATATGTCAAGTATAACATGAATAGAACTACCACATACAAAAATACAGGCCGTTACACAACTAAAAGTTCACACTTGAAGAACTTTTACGTTAAAAACTTATTCAAAACATAACCAAAAATGTTAGGCAAATAGAGGAGTTTTTCCGTCGAGTTAGTGTTGAAGCTTTTGGACTTAGACAAAATTTTGGAGAAGGTTTGGGCATCAAGTTCAAGGTTTGAACGTCAAATAAGGAATGATTTTTCTTACTCTTGGTCCCTTTCCCAAGAGACCCCTAGGATTCAGTCGATTCTAATCCGAAAACTAGGATTGTTTCCCCGTTTCATGTCCCTGTCACTAGCTCCCATTGATTCGTAGGTTGGATATGTTTGCTGGTAGAATTTAGGGATGTAACGTGTTTTCTTGATGATTATGTGTATGTATGTAAGTTCGGAATTATGTGAGTAATGAAAGATGTTTTCCAGAAATGTGTGATACGGTTATGTGGGTGCATTGTTGTGACTATTGGTCACGGATTAGAGCATGAAATGGCATGTTTAAATTATTGTATTTTATGTGCAAGAAAGTGTGTAAATTGTGATGTTCATATGATGTAAAATGTGGCTGATTTGAGTGAAAACTATTAGCTAAATGAATCCATGAAAATGCACCTAAAGATGTACTAAATGATCCATGAATTATCCTAAGAAGTAACGTGAAAATGTTGATGAAAAGGAGCTGAAAATCATGACCAAATTTCCAACATGGTGTTAGCTTGGTTTCGGCCAAAACAAGGAGAACAATATGAAATTTTAAATGAATGAAAAATAGGTGAGGTTACTAGGGATTGAACCCGAGACCTCACACGTGAAAAAAAAGCACCAAAAAACGAAAATAACAAAATGGGGTTAAGGGGGATCGAACCTGGGTGCCCTTGACTGAAAAATTGGTAAATTTCACTAAGGCTTATTATAATTAATTAAAGTTAAAAATGAGTGAGGCACACGGGATTCGAACCCGGGTGCCCTTAGACGATTTCCCTTAGCTAAAAACAGAAATAAAGAAATGAGAGGAGTGGGGTTCCAACCCACAACCTCTCAGTCTGACTTAAGGAGGTATTAAAAGAAAAAAATAAAAGTTGAGGTGTGTGGGAATTGAACCCACGACCTCTAGGCAGAATGAAAGGGGATTTAAGGAGAAAATTAAAGTGGGGTTGTGGGGGTTCGAACCCACACCCCCTCGGCCAAAAAAGAGAGACATTAAAGAAAAGGAAATGAAAAGAAAATGAGGTTGTGGGGATTCGATCCCACATCCTCTCAGTCCCAAGGAACAAAAAATGAAGAGAGAAATTAAGGAAAAATAAAATGAAGGCGTTGGGGCTTGATCTTGGGTCCCCAAGCCATGTGGATCAAACCAAAATAAATAAAAATGTAAGTGTTGTCCAAGGGATTTCAAATCGGGTTCCCTTGCCCAAATTCCGTGTCACGCCTCCAATACCCATTAAGACGGACAGGCACCCGATGCCCTAAAGGCCCGAGAGAACCAACCTGCAACCTGTTCTTACTGAGCATATACTATAACAATTGAGACAAGTTAACTTAGGATGCAGCGATACAAAACAACGTAAGTAGGTCCAAAATTTATGTACAATACTTGGCCGTCGTGGCCACAACTCCTTAAGACACAACTGAACCATGTACATATGTCTACAAAGCCTCTAAAAGATAGAAGACTAGAGTAGGTCGGGACAGACCCCGCCTTGCCCTTAACTATGATACAATACCAAATGAATTTACCAAGGACTCAATAAAGCTCCGAATCAACTTGGAGCTCACCAAAAGTAGCAGAATTTCGAGTGCTCCTACTGAGGAGGTCTACTAGCTGGAGTACCTGAGCCTGCAGCATGAGATGCAGCGTCCCCAATACGGGACGTCAGTACAAAAAATGTACTGAATATGTAAGGCAAATAGTATATGTAATACAAGGCTCAAATGAAATCAAGTAGCAACATATGAGTGCATAGATTAGGAGAGAAGACCACCTTTGCTTACTCTTGTGGAATCAAGTAAGCTACATTCTTTTCTTTACCTTTTTGTATGTTATAATCTTTGTTGGGCATGTGATACAAGTGACCAGCTGATCAGTGGTAGAAGAGGATGACCCATGCAAGGCGTATTAACCCCTGGGATGCGGTCCTCATAATTACACAACTAGGGATCGGCCCATGCTAGGCTTTTGCCCCTGAGCTGCCATCCTTCTATACCAATAGGGATTGGCCCATGCTAGGCTTTCGCCCCTGAGCTGCCACCCTTAATTAAATAGATTTCTTCACTTAGATTCTTTAATCTTTGAGATTATTGTTAATCAGTTCATAACTCTTTTGAGATGTTATTTTGGATAATCATAACACTTTTGAGATGTTGATTTGATGGTCATAATCATCTTGGAGATATGGAAATATGGAACAGTAGTGGAATACATGAAAATAATATTTTGAGGCAGTAACAATGACATAAGGAGCTATGAAACATCAACACCTAACTTTAAGACCTTAATGGCACAATTGACTTCAATTGGCTTAGGAGAGGGATTCATCAAACTTTATTTTGCAAATACCATTTCTATAACAGCACAAGGGGAATAATTACACAAGTATAGAGTAGTGAACATATAATGAAGTAGCTCTATGTACTTAGAATGGGGAAAGAAATATTGTTATCTATTTGGAGATAGTACGCTGCCACTATGCTTCCTTTTCTAGAAATAGAACTTATGGGAAACACTTCATTGATATTAATTGTAGGTGCCAGATTTCATGCCAAAATGATATAGAATCGAATAGCCTTACATACCTTATTTTTCTGACCAATACCACTATCACTATTCAGCCTTGCTTTTTGGGTGCTAATCTACAACATAAATCATGATTAAGCTCACATTAGCAGCTAATCACAATAAGGTCCTCGAAAACAGTAGCTAAAATATTTGATGGAAATCAGGCCCATACAACCCTTACATAAATGGTGAACCACCACACCCTTCCTCTACACATTAATACAACTTCATACATCATCTCCCAAGATCCCCAAATTGCCCTCAACAACAATATTCATAAGGCAGCCACTATCAATCTCAAATCTTTCAGCATAATAGGAGAATATTGACTCAAAGATTTATCATCATCCATGAATTCTTGATAAATATATACAAAATTCTCCAATCCAAACATGATCAAAGAGAGGAAAACAAATGGGTTGAAGTCTTACCTTAATTCTGGAAATTTATCCTCTAAACTTGTACTTCAAGAATTCAAACTCTCCTTCAAACTTCTTACTTGAAAATGAGACAGCACTCAAGAATACCTAAGGTGTTTTAGGGCTGCTTATTGAAGCCAAGAGAGACCAAGAAAGAAACTTAAGGAAATCTGAAATTTTGCAAGTTCAAAATGGAGAAAATAGACTTGATCCTTATCCTTTGAAAAAGGAGGTGTTATGGCCGACATTCTTGACCAATTTTGGGCCATATAATGTCAAGTAGGTGTCCCACCTGCTTGTCCTTTTAACTTGGGCCTTTTTGGACTCAAGATTATTGGACCTTGGCTGTCCATTTTCCCTTTGTCCTTATATTCAACTTGGGACAGATTAATGCAAGTAGGTGGTACACACTTGGCCCAATAACATGGTAAAACAAATCTTAGGAGGTGATGCACTTACCTAGTTTCACTTGGGCTTTATCCATAATGGGCCAATTGGCAGATTTGGCTGCTGGGCTTTCTTTCATTCACAATTTTCTTTAATAGGTTTGGGCTTCAAATGAGCCCCTAAATATAAGACTAAATCTGGTCAATCAAACTTGGCCCCTTTAACTATAATATAGCTCAAGTAGGTGATGCAGCAGCTAGCTCAATTACTCCTTACCATAATTACTTAAATACTTTCCATCGGAGTTAACTTGCAATACAAATGCTGAAACGTGCAAGGCATTACATCACCTTCCGAGCTAGTTTAAACCAACACTAATCATATAAGAAACATGATCCCTCACCTACACTATAAGTCTATGTCAAGTATAACATGAATAGAACTACCACATACAAAATACAGGCCGTTACGTCCTTCCCCCCTTGGAACATTCGTCCTCGAATGTTAGCATGGTTGTCCGGCCTAAATAAGTTCAAGCCTAAGTTAGTACTACTATTAATCACATTGAACATATAGACTTATACTTACTTGTCAATGCCTCCACTAACATTTTGATCATTCCCACTAGTGTGAAAGAGGTGAGGATACTTCAATTTCATTGCTTCTTCTGCTTCCCATGTAACTTCTTCTACTTGTTGGTTTCTCCATAGTACTTTTACAGAAGCTACTTCTTTATTTCTTAACTTCCTAACTTGTCGATCCAGAATAGCAATGGGTACTTCTTCATAAGTGAGATCTCCCGTAACCTGTACGTCTTCCGTAGGAGTAATACGAAATGGGTCACCTACGCATTTCCGTAGCATTGAGACATGGAACACCAGATGAACTGATGAAAGCTCTTGTGGTAGCTCTAACTCATAGGCTACTTGGCCAAATTTTCGGATAATCTTATATGGCCCTATATAGCGTGGACTCCGCTTTCCCTTTTTACCAAACCTCATTACCCCTTTCATCGGAGACACCTTCAAGAACACCCAATCCCCTATAGAAAATTCTAGTCCTCTCCTTCTAATATCTGCATATGATTTATGTCAACTTTGAGCTGTTTCTAGCCTCTGCTGTATCACTTTGACTTTTTCCATAGCTTGATGAACAAGATCTGGCCCAAAATAAGGCAGTTTCACCCGTTTCGAACCAACCAATTGGTGATCTACACTTTCGACCATATAAAGCTTCATAAGGTGCCATTTTAATGCTCGAATGATAGCTATTGTTATAAGAAAATTCAATAAGTGGTAGGTGATCATCCCAGCTACCCTTGAAATCTAATATATAAGCTCGCAGCATATCCTCAAGTGTCTGAATTGTACGTTCTGCCTGACCATCCGTTTGAGGATGAAAGGCTGTACTTTAAATTCACTTGTGTTTCCAAACTCTTTTGAAATGACTTCCAAAAATTTGCTATCATATATTATAGAGATTGGCACTCCATGTAGTTGAACTATCTCTTTAATGTACAACCTCGCATACTCTTGAACTGTATAGGTAGTCTTCACCGGCAAGAAGTGTGCTGCTTTGGTAAGTCTGTCAACTATTACCCATATGGAGTCAAACTTCCGGAATGAGCGAGGCAAACCAGTAATAAAATCCATGTTGATCATGCCCATTTCCAAATTGGAAGTTCTATACGCTGCATGTAACCTTCGGGCTTTTGGTGTTCTACTTTTACCTGTTGACAATTTGGACACTGAGCCACGAATTCTGCAATGTTCTTCTTCATGGCCCCCCACCAATACATTTCTTTCAAGTCATGATACATTTTAGTTGACCCCGGATGAACAGAGTATCTTGAATTATGTGCTTCCATCATGATCCTCTTTCTTAGTTCATCTACATTAGGTACACACAATCTGTTTTGACATCGAAGTACTCCATCTTGCTTAAGCTCAAATGCCTTTGTCATACCATGTAGTACATTCTCTTTAAGTTGTAAAAGAATTGGATCAGTGTACTGCTTCTCTTTCACTTCCACTATTAATGAGGATTCTGCCGCATTTTGCACAATAACCCCTTCGTCTTGAGATTCAAGAAGGCGAACGCCCAAGTTTGCTAGTTGGGACAGATCCTTAGTCATTCCTTGTCTTTCCGTAGACTTCCCATAAGTGCTTGCCATTATTTTAAGGCTTAAAGCATCAGCTACTACATTAGCTTTACCGGGATGATATAAGATGTCAATGTCATAATCTTTTAATAGCTCCAGCCACCTTTGCTGCCTCAGATTTAAGTCTTTTTACTTAAAAATATATTGCAAGCTTTTGTGATCAGTGTATATGTCAACATGAACTCCATACAAGTAGTGGCACCATATCTTCAAAGCAAACACAACTGCTGCTAGCTCTAGATCATGGGTTGGATAATTTTTCTCATGTGGCCGCAGCTGCCTTGATCCATAAGCTATAACTTTACCATACTGCATCAATACACAACCTAAGCCCACTCCCGAAGCATCACAGTACACTACATAGCCTTCTGTACCTTCTGGAAGTACCAACACAGGTGTAGAACTTAATTTACTCTTCAGCTCTTGGAAGCTTCTTTCACACTCATCGCTCCACTGAAACTTGGTTCCTTTGTGTGTTAGCTTTGTTAAGGGTGCAGCCATGGAAGAGAATCCTTCAACAAACCTTCTGTAATAACCTGCCAATCCAAGAAAACTACGGATCTCCGTAGGCGTTTTAGGTCTTGGCCATCTTTTCACGGCTTCTATTTTCTGGTTATCAACCCTTATTCCTTCTTCGGATACGATATGACCTAGGAATGCCACATATTTCAACCAGAACTCACATTTAGAGAACTTTGCATACAATTTACGATCACGGAGAATTTATAAAACCTGCCGCAAGTGATTAGCATGATCCTCTTCCGATCTTGAATACACCAAAATGTCATCTACGAACACTATCACAAACACATCTAAGAATGGCTTGAACACCCTATTCATCAAATCCATAAAAGCTGCTGGTGCATTTGTTAGCCCGACTGACATGACTAAGAACTCAAAATGACCATACCGTGTTCGGAAAGCTGTCTTGGGTATATCTTTGTCCTTGACCCTCACTTGGTGATAACCTGACCTCAGGTCGATCTTTGAAAAACACTTAGCACCTTGTAATTGATCAAACAGATCATCAATTCTAGGGAGGGGATATTTGTTCTTAATTGTTACCTTATTCAACTGCCGGTAGTCGATACACATTCTTAATGAGCCATCTTTTTTGCGTACAAATAAAACTGGTGCTCCCCATGGAGACACACTAGGCCTTATGAATCCTTTTTGTAATAAGTCTTTTAACTGCTCCTTCAACTCTCGTAATTCTGCCGGAGCCATTCTATACGGAGGAATTTAGATAGGTTGAGTATCTGAAAGCACATCAATACCGAACTCTACTTCTCGTCCTGGAGGCAAACCTGGAAGATCTTCAGGAAACACATCTGGAAATTCATTTACCACCGGAATGGATTGAAGGGTTGGTGGCTCTACATCTACATTTTTCACTCTAACCAGATGGCATATGTATCCTTTGGAAATCATCTTCTTTGCCTTAAGATAAGAAATAAATTTACCTCTTGGCATCCCAATATTACCTTTCCATTCAAGGACTACCTCTTTTGGAAACTGGAAATGCACTATCTTAGTTCGGCAATCTACCGTGGCATAACAAGAAGCTAACCAATCCATACCCATTATAACATCAAAATCTACCATGTCTAGCTCAACAAGGTCAGCCAATGTATTGCGATCACAAACAGTTACAATGCAATTACGATAAACTCTCCTAGCTATAATAGATTCACCAATCGGTGTAGACACTTCAAATGGCTTCGCTAATAATTCTGGTGTTCTTTTGAACTTTCCAGCAATCAATGGTGTAACATATGATAGTGTAGACCCCGGATCGATTAATGCATATACAATATGTGAAAAGATGGACAATGTACCTGTAACCACATCCGGCGAGGCTTCTAAATTTTGTCGATCCCCTAGTGCATATGTGCGATTCTGACCTCCACTAGAACTAGCTGCTCCCCTAGCTCCTCTACCACAACCTGTAGGCATATGTAGTCCCCTACCTAAAGAAGGGGTTGATGAGGTCGATGCAACAACTGATCTAGTTGGTTGTGCAACGCCACCCACTCCCCTATGAGGGCAGTTTCTCATCATATGCCCTGGTGTTCCACACCAAAAACAAACATCCGTCCCAAACCTGCATGCACCTAGATGATTCATTCCACACTGTTTACAAGGCTGTCCTGGAGGCCTTGATTGGCTCGTACTTCCTTGCTCTTGATGACTGCCTTGGCTTTCACTTCTTTGCCCATACTGATTGCCCCTAAACCCTTGGAACCGTGGTGGAGCACTAGCTGTAGAGTAGAAAGATGATGGCCTAGGTGGTCTGTTAGAGAACCGAGGCCTAAACTCACCTTGGGATTGTGTAAACTGCCCCATGGATCTGGCCCTCTTAGAATGCCCTGTTTCCAACTCTTGTGTTCTTCTTTGCCTTTGATCCTCCAATTTTTGTGCAAAAGCCTGCATCCTTGCTATATCCATATCTTTATTCAACGAAGCAATTGTACAGTCTCTAACTAGATATGAATCTAATCTGTCCACAAAACGATGAACTCTATCCTCCATAGTAGCTACTACATTAGGAGCATACCTGGCCAAGGAATTAAATTTGAGACTATACTCCCTCACACTCATATTTCCTTGGTGGAGATTTAAGAACTGATCTGCACGGGCCTCTCGGATCTCCAATGGCAGATAATGATCAAGGAATGCCTTTTTGAACTCTTTCCACATAGCTGAAGGTGCATTTATTCCCCTAGATTGCTTCCAAGCTTCATACCACAATATAGCCACACCCTTTAATCTATATGCAGCTAGCTCAAGTACTTCTTTACCACTTACATGCATAATATCCAAAGTGCGTTGGATTTGATCTATAAAGTCTTGGGGATCTTCATTAGGATCTGACCCGGTAAATGATGGAGGGTCCAAGTTAAGAAAATCACGTATCCGTGTTCCAGCTGATCTATCTACGCCACTAGTACCCGCAACTGGACCTTCTTGCCTTTGGCCATGACCAGCAACTATACGAGTCAATAATTGGACTGCATTCCTCAAATCTTGCTCGGTAGCATTAATAGGGGGTTCCTGAGGTTCATCTTCCCTCCTAAGTTCTTCAGGAGATGGAGGCGTCGAGGAAGTCTACGATAGAGACTCATCTTGAGCCCCACTTTGAACAGCTTGACTTGGTGGTGGTTGGCTGGTCCCTTCTTGGACAGCCACATCTACTCGTTTACCAGTACTTTTACTCCTTCTTGTAATCAGCATCTATGCTATCATAAAACAATTGAGAAATTAGATATGATTCACCTACAACACTGGTTCTATTGCACGATCTAAGAAATAAAAGAAATGAGACAACTCCTATATGTCCCGTAGCCTCCTGTTTATAGATGTAGTGCACAACACATCCATAAGCAAGACTCTACACAGACACGGCTTTGTAGACTCCCTAGAATGACCTGCTCTGATACCACTTTTGTCACGCCTCCAATACCCATTAAGACGGACAGGCACCCGATGCCCTAAAGGCCCGAGAGAACCAACATGCAACCTGTTCTTACTGAGCATATACTATAACAATTGAGACAAGTTAACTTAGGATGCAGCGATACAAAACAACGTAAGTAGGTCCAAAATTTATGTACAATACTTGGCCGTCGTGGCCACAACTCCTTAAGACACAACTGAACCATGTACATATGTCTACAAAGCCTCTAAAAGTGTAACGGCCTGTATTTTTGTATGTGGTAGTTCTATTCATGTTATACTTGACATAGACTTATAGTGTAGGTGAGGGATCATGTTTCTTATGTGATTAGTGTTGGTTTAAACTAGCTTGGAAGGTGATGTAATGCCTTGCACGTTTTAGCATATGTATTGCAAGTTAACTCCGATGGAAAGTATTTAAGTAATTATAGTAAGATGGTAAGTGAGCTAGCAGCTGCATCACCTACTTGATCTATATTATAGTTAAAGGGCCCAAGTTTGATTGACCAGATTTAGGCTTATATTTAGGGGCTCATTTGAAGCCCAAACCTATTAAAGAAAATTGTGAATGAAAGAAGGCCCAGCAGCCAAATCTGTCAATTGGCCCATTATGGATAAAGCCCAAGTGAAACTAGGTAAGTGCATGACCTCCTAAGATTTATTTTACCATGTTATTGGGCCAAGTGTGTACCACCTACTTGCATTAATCTGTCCCAAGTGGAATAAAAGAACAAAGGGAAAATGGACAGCCAAGGTCCAATAATATTAAGTCCAAAAAGGCCCAAGTTAAAAGGACAAGCAGGTGGGGCACCTACTTGACATTATATGGCCCAAAATTGGTCAAGAGTGTCGTCCATAACACCTCCTTTTTCAAAGGATAAAGATCAAGTCTTATTCTCCATTTTGAACTTGCAAAAGTTTCAGATTTCCTAAGTTCTTTCTTGGTCTCTCTTGGCTTCAATTAGCAGCCCTAAGACACCTTAGAGTTCTTGAGTGCTGTCTAATTTTTCAAGTAAGAGTTTGAAGGAGAGTTTGAATTCTTGAAGTACAAGTTTAGAGGATGAATTTCCAGAATTAAGGTAAGACTTCAACCCATTTGTTTTCCTCTCTTTGATCATGTTTGGATTGGAGAATTTTGTATATATTTATCAAGAATTCATGGATGATGATAAATCTTTGAGTCAATATTCTCCTATTATGCTGAAAGATTTGAGATTGATAGTGGCTGCCTTATGAATATTGTTGTTGAGGGCAGTTTGGGGATCTTGGGAGATGATGTATGAAGTTGTATTAATGTGTAGAGGAAGGGTGTGGTGGTTCACCATTTATGTAAGGGTTGTATGGGCCTGATTTCCATCAAATATTTTAGCTACTGTTTTGGAGGACCTTATTGTGATTAGCTGCTGATGTTAGCTTAATCATGATTTATGTTGTAGATTAGCACCCAATAAGGAAGGCTGAATCGTGATAGTGGTATTGGTCAGAAAAATAAGGTATGTAAGGCTATTCGATTATGTATCCCTTTGGCATGAAATCTGGCACCTGCAATTAATATCAATGAAGTGTTTCCCATAAGTTCTATTTCTAGAAAAGGAAGCATAGTGGCAGCGTACCATCTCCAAATAGCTAACAATATTTCTTTCCCCATTCTAAGTGCATAGAACTACTTCATTATATGTTCACTACTATATACTTGTGTAATTATTCCCCTTGTGCTGTTATAGAAATGGTATTTGTAAAACAAAGTTTGATGAATCCCTCTCCTAAGCCAATTAAAGTCAATTGTGCCATTAAGGTCTTAAAGTAAGGTGTTGATGTTTCATAGCTCCTTATGTCATTGTTACTGCCTCAAAGTATTATTTTCATGTATTCCACTACTGTTCCATATTTCCATATCTCCAAGATGATTATGACCACCAAATCAACATCTCAAAAGTGTTATGATTATCCAAAATAATATCTCAAAAGAGTTATGAACTGATTAACAATAATCTCAAAGATTAAAGAATCTAAGTGAAGGAATCTATATAATTAAGGGTGGCAGCTCAGGGGCAAAAGCCTAGCATGGGCCGATCCCTATTGGTATAGAAGGGTGGCAGCTCAGGGGCAAAAGCCTAGCATGGGCCGATCCCAAGTTGTGTAATTATGAGGACTGCATCCCAGGGTTAATACGCCTAGCATGGGTCATCCTCTTCTACCACTGATCAGCTGGTCACTTGTATCACATGCCCAACAAAGATTATAACATACAAAGAAGGTAAAGAAAAGAATGTAGCTTACTTGATTCCACAAGAGTAAGCAAAGGTGGTCTTCTCTCCTAATCTATGCACTCATATGTTGCTACTTGATTTCATTTGAGCCTTGTATTACATATACTATTTGCCTTACATATTCAGTACATTTTTCGTACTGACGTCCCATATTGGGGACGCTGCATTTCATGCTGCAGGCTCAGGTACTCCAGCTAGTAGACCTCCTCAGTAGGAGCACTCGAAATTCTGCTACTTTTGGTGAGCTCCAAGTTGATTCGGAGCTTTATTGAGTCCTTGGTAAATTCATTTGGTATTGTATCATAGTTAAGGGTAAGGCTGGGTCTGTCCCGACTTACTCTAGTCTTCTATCTTTTAGAGGCTTTGTAGACGTATGTACATGGTTCAGTTGTGTCTTAAGGAGTTGTGGCCACGACGGCCAAGTATTGTACATAAATTTTGGACCTACTTACGTTGTTTTGTATCGCTGCATCCTAAGTTAACTTGTCTCAATTGTTATAGTATATGCTCAGTAAGAACAGGTTGCAGGTTGGTTCTCTCGGGCCTTTAGGGCATCGGGTGCCTGTCCGTCTTAATGGGTTTTGAGGCGTGACAAAAGTGGTATCAGAGCAGGTCATCCTAGGGAGTCTACAAAGCCGTGTCTGTGTAAAGTCTTGCTTATGGATGTGTTGTGCACCACATCTATAAACAGGAGGCTACGGGACATATAGGAGTTGTCTCATTTCTTTCATTTCTTAGATCGTGCGATAGAACCAGTGTTGTAGGTGAATCATATCTAATTTCTCAATTGTTTTATGATAGCATAGATGCCAATTACAAGAAGGAGTAAAAGTACTGGTAAACGAGTAGATGTGGCTGTCCAAGAAGGGACCAGCCAACCACCACCTAGTCAAGCTGTTCAAAGTGGGGCTCAAGATGAGTCTCTATCGCAGACTTCCTCGACGCCTCCATCTCCTGAAGAACTAAGGAGGGAAGATGAACCTCAGGAAACCCCTATTAATGCTACCGAGCAAGATTTGAGGAATGCAGTCCAATTATTGACTCGTATAGTTGCTGGTCATGGCCAAAGGCAAGAAGGTCCAGCTGCGGGTACTAGTGGCGTAGATAGATCAGCTGGAACACGGATACGTGATTTTCTTAATTTGGACCCTCCATCATTTACCGGGTCAGATCCTAATGAAGATCCCCAAGACTTTATAGATCAAATCCAACGCACTTTGGATATTATGCATGTAAGTGGTAAAGAAGCACTTGAGCATGCTGCATACAGATTAAAGGGTGTGGCTATATTGTGGTATGAAGCTTGGAAGCAATCTAGGGGAACAAATGCACCTTCAGCTATGTGGAAAGAGTTCAAAAAGGCATTCCTTGATCATTATCTGCCATTGGAGATCCGAGAGGCCCGTGTAGATCAGTTCTTAAATCTCCACCAAGGAAATATGAGTGTGAGAGAGTATAGTCTCAAATTTAATTCCTTGGCCAGGTATGCTCCTAATGTAGTAGCTACTATGGAGGATAGAGTTCATCGTTTTATGGACAGGTTAGATTCATATCTGGTTAGAGACTGTACAATTGCTTCATTAAATAAAGATATGGATATAGCAAGGATGCAGACTTTTGCACAAAAATTGGAGGATCAAAGGCAAAGAAGAAGAACACAAGAGTTGGAAACAGGGCATTCTAAGAGGGCCAGATCAATGGGGCAGTTTACACCATCCCAAGATGAGTTTAGGCCTCGGTTCTCTAACAGACCACCTAGGCCATCATCTTTATACTCTACAGCTAGTGCTCCACCATGATTCCAAGGGTTTAGGGGCAATCAGTTTGGGCAAAGAAGTGAAAGCCAAGGCAGTCATCAAGAGCAAGGAAGTACGAGCCAATCAAGGCCTCCACGACAGCCTTGTAAACAGTGTGGAAGGAATCATCTAGGTGCATGCAGGTTTGGGACGGATGTTTGTTTTTGGTGTGGCACACCAGGGCATATGATGAGAAACTGCCCTCAAGGGGAGTGGGTGGGGTTGCAACAACCAACTGATCAGTTGTTGCGTCGACTTCAACACCCATTCTTTAGGTAGGGGACTACTATGGCCCTACAAGGTCATGGTAGAGGTGCTAGGGGAGTAGCTTAGTTCTAGTGAGTCAGAATCGCACATATGCCACTAGGGGATCGGACAAAATTTTAGAAGGCCTCGCCGATGTGGTGTACAGGTACAATTGTCCATCCTTTTTCACATATTGTGTATGCATTATCGATCCGGGGTCTACACTATCTATGTTACACATTGATTGCGGAAAGTTCAAAAGAACACCAGAATTATTAGCGAACCATTTTGAAGGGTCTACACCGATTGGTTGAATCTATTATGCTAGGAGAGTTTATCGTAATTGCATTGTAACTGTTTGTGATCGCGATACATTGGCTGACCTTGTTGAACTAGACATGGTAGATTTTGATGTTATAATGGGTATGGATTGGTTAGCTTCTTGTTATGCCACGGTAGATTGCCGAACTAAGATAGTGCATTTCCAGTTTCCAAAAGAGGTAGTCCTCGAATGGAAAGGTAATGTTGGGATGCCAAGAGGTAAATTTATTTCTTATCTTAAGGCAAAGAAGATGATTTCCAAAGGATACATATGCCATCTGGTTAGAGTGAAAAATGTAGATGCAGAGGCACCAACCCTTCAATCCATTCTGGTGGTAAATGAATTTCCAGATGTGTTTCCTGAAGATCTTCCAGGTTTGCCTCCAGAATGAGAAGTAGAGTGCGGTAGTGAGGGGCTTTCAGATCTCCAACCTATCTCAATTCCTCCAATATAGAATGGCGCCTGCAGAATTACGAGAGGTGAAGGAAAGCAGTTAAAAGACTTATTACAAAAAGATTCATAAGGCCCAGTGTGTCCCCATGGGAGCACCAGTTTTATTAGTTGTACGTAAAAAGATGGTCATTAAGAATGTGTATCGACTACCGGCAGTTGAATAAGGTAACAATTAAGAACAAATATCCCCTCCCTAGAATTGATGATCTGTTAGATCAATTACAAGGTGCTAGGTGTTTTTCAAAGATCGACCTGAGGTCAGGTTATCGCCAAGTGAGGGTCAGGGACAAATATATACCCAAGACAGCTTTCCGAACACGGTATGGTCATTTTGAGTTCTTAGTCATGTCATTCGGGCTAACAAATGCAACAGCAGCTTTGATGGATTTGATGAATAGGGTGTTCAAGCCATTCTTAGATGTATTTGTGATAGTGTTCATAGATGACATTTTGGTGTATTCAAGATCGGAAGAGGATCATGCTAATCACTTACGGCAGGTTTTACAAATTCTCCGTGATCGTAAATTGTATGCAAAGTTCTCTAAATGTGAGTTCTGGTTGAAATCTGTGGCATTCCTAGGTCATATCGTATCCGAAGAAGGAATAAAGGTTGATAACCAGAAAATAGAAGCCGTGAAAAGATGGCCAAGACCTACAACGCCTACGGAGATCCGTAGTTTTCTTGGATTGGCAGGTTATTACAGAAGGTTTGTTGAAGGATTCTCTTCCATGGCTGCACCCTTAACAAAGCTAACACACAAAGGAACCAAGTTTCAGTGGAGCGATGAGTGTGAAAGAAGCTTCCAAGAGCTGAAGAGTAAATTAACTTCTACACCTGTGTTGGTACTTCCAGAAGGTACAGAAGGCTATGTAGTGTACTGTGATGCTTCGGGAGTGGGCTTAGGTTGTGTATTGATGCAGCATGGTAAAGTTATAGCTTATGG
>JABWTJ010000557.1:497102-511009 GCA_016801875.1 Solanum sitiens | reverse complement strand
AGTGTAACGGCCTGTATTTTTGTATGTGGTAGTTCTATTCATGTTATACTTGACATATACTTATAGTGTAGGTGAGGGATCATGTTTCTTACATGATTAGTGTTGGTTTAAACTAGCTTGGAAGGTGATGTAATGCCTGCACGTTTTAGCATATGTATTGCAAGTTAACTCCGATGGAAAGTATTTAAGTAATTATAGTAAGATGGTAATTGAGCTAGCAGCTGCATCACCTACTTGATCTATATTATAGTTAAAGGGCCCAAGTTTGATTGACCAGATTTAGGCTTATATTTAGGGGCTCATTTGAAGCCCAAACCTATTAAAGAAAATTGTGAATGAAAAAGGTCCAGCAGCCAAATCTGCCAATTTGGCCCATTATGGATAAAGCCAGTGAAACTAAGTAAGTACATGACCTTCCTTTAAGATTTGTTTTTACCATGTTATGGGCCAAGTGTTTGTACCACCTACTTGCATTATCTATCCCAAGTGGAATAAAAGAACAAAGGGAAAATGGACAGCCAAGGTCCAATAATATTTAAGTCCAAAAAGGGCCAAGTTAATAAGGACAAGCAGGTGGGGCACCTACTTGACATTATATGGACAAAATTGGTTCAAGAGTGTCGGCCATAACCACCTCTTTGTTCAAAGGATAAGGATCAAGTTCTTATTCTCCATTTTGAACTTGCAAAAATTTCGATTCCTAAGTCTTTTCTTTGTCTCTCTTGGCTTTCAGATTTAGCAGCCCTAGACACCTTTAGGTTTCTTGAGTGCTGTCTAATTTTTCCAGTAAGAGTTTGAAGAGAGTTTGAATTCTTGAAGTACAAGTGTAGAGGATAAATTTTCAGAATTAAGGTAGACTTCAACCCATTTGTTTTCCTCTCTTTGATCATGTTTGGATTGGAGAATTTTGTATATATTTATCAAGAATTCATGGATGATGATAAATCTTTGAGTCAATATTCTCCTATTATGCTGAAAGATTTGAGATTGATAGTGGCTGCCTTATGAATATTGTTGTTGAGGGCAGTTTGAGTATCTTGGAAGATGATGTATGAAGTTGTATTAATGTGTGGAGGAAGGGTGTGGTGGTTCACCATTTATGTAAGGGGTGTATGGGCCTGATTTCCATCAAATATTTTTAGCTACTGTTTTGGAGAACCTTATTGTGATTAGCTGCTGATGTTAGCTTAATCATGACTTATGTTGTAGATTAGCACCCAATAAGGAAGGCTGAATCGTGATAGTGGTATTGGTCATAAATATAAGGTAGTAAGGCTATTCGAATTCTAATCCTTTGGCATGAAATCTGCCACCTTGCCCTACTCGCAATGAAGTGATTCTCAAAGTTTCTATTTCTAGAAAAGAAAGCATGGTGGCAGCTACTATCTCCCAACAGGCTAACAAATATTTCGTTCCCATTCTAAGTGCATGAACAACTTCATTCTAGGTTCACTACTCTTAACTTGTGTAATTTCCCCTGTGCTTTTATAGAAATGGTATTTGCAAAAGAAAGTTTGATGAATCCTTCTCCTAGCCAATTGAAGTCAATTGTGCCATTAAGGTCTTAAAGTAAGGTGTTGATGTTTCATAGCTCCTTATGTCATTGTTACTGCCTCAAAGTATTGTTTTCATGTATTCCACTACTGTTCCGTAATTTCATGTCTCCAAGATGATTATGACCACCAAATCAACATCTCAAAGTGTTACGATTATCCAAAATAACATCTCAAAAGAGTTATGAACTGATTAACAATAATCTCAAAGATTAAAGAATCTAAGTGAAGAAATCTATTTAATTAAGGGTGGCAGCTCAGGGGCGAAAGACTAGCATGGGCCGATCCCTATTGGTATAGAAGGGTGGCAGCTCAGGGGCGAAAGCCTAGCATGGGCCGATCCCAAGTTGTGTAATTATGAGGACCGCATCCCAGGGGTTAATACGCCTAGCATGGGTCATCCTCTTCTACCACTGATCAGCTGGTCACTTGTATCACATGCCCAACAAAGATTATAACATACAAAGAAGGTAAAGAAAAGAATCTAGCTTACTTGATTCCACAAGAGTAAGCAAAGGTGGTCTTCTCTCCTAATCTATGCACTCATATGTTGCTACTTGATTTCATTTGTGCCTTGTATTACATATACTTTTTGCCTTACATATTCAGTACATTTTTCGTACTGACGTCCCGTATTGGGGACGCTGCATTTCATGCTGCAGGCTCAGGTACTCCAGCTAGTAGACCTCCTCAGTAGAAGCACTTGAAATTCTGCTACTTTTGGTGAGCTCCAAGTTGATTCGGAGCTTTATTAAGTTCTTGGTAAATTCGTTTGGTATTGTATCGTAGTTAAGGGTAAGGCGGGGTCTGTCCCGACCTACTCTAGTCTTCTATCTTTTAGAGGCTTTGTAGACGTATGTACATGTTTCAGTTGTGTCTTAAGGAGTTGTGGCCTAAACGGCCAAGTCTTGTATATAACTTTTGGATCTACTTACGTTGGTTTGTATCGCTGCATCCAAAGTTAAATTGTCTCAATTGTTATAGTATATGCTCGGTAAGAACAGGTTGTAAGTTGGTTCTCTCGGGCCTTTAGGGCATCGGGTGCCTGTCCGTCTTAATGGGTTTTGAGGCGTGACAATATGAACTCTTTAATGGTAGTTATTATTGTCGGCAAACTCTATAAGATGAAGGTGATCATCCTAACTACCCTTGAATTCGATCATGCAAGCTCTCAATATTTCCTTGAAGGTATGAACGATACGTTCTGCCTGACCATCCATTTGTGCATGAAATGATTTGTTGAGATTAACCTGATTACTAAGACCCTTCTAGAATGACTTCAAGATGAAAGATAAACTGAGGACCTCTATCTATAATGATAGACAAACGAACAAAATGCAACCTGACTATCTCATTAATCTAAAACATGGCGTAGTCCTCCACCGAATCTGTAGTCTTGATAGCCAAAAAGTGAGAGTACATAATAACTCGGTCTACTATAACCCAAATGGTGTCATGTTGTTTGCGAGTATGAGATGAACCTGTAATGAAGTACATATTGATCACTTCCCATAATTATGTACGAATGTTGATCTCTTGAGTAATACCTCTTAGTTTTCTAATGTTCTACTTTCACCTGCTGACAATTAGGACACTTAGCCACAAAATCTACTTCACTTTTCATGTCATTCAACCAAAAGATTTAATAGAGATCACGGTACATCTTAGTGGCATCTGGATGAATAGAATACCTAAAGTTATAGGTTTCTACAAGGATATGTTGTCTCAACTCACCCTCCTTAAAAGCACAATAATGACCCTAGAAGATTTGAACACTATCTTCCCCTTGGGAGAAAACCTCAGCTCTCTGCTGATGAACTACCCCCTCCAGTTAAAGCAATATAGGGTAACTGCGTTCTTTCTGCTATGCTATCAATCAAGATTCTGACCAATTCTAGACTGCCACACCATCATGTGATATACTTATAAGGCAAACTCCGAAATGATCAAGTTGGTGGACATCTTTTGCTAGTTCTTTCCTTTCTTCCTCAACATGTTCTATACTACCAATAGATAGTCTTCAAAGAGCGTATGCTACCACATTAGCCTTACGAGGATTGCAAAACACATTAATATCATAGCCTTTGAGGAACTCAATCTCTCTTCTCAAGTGAAAATTCAACTCTTTGTGGGTGAACACATACGGAAGGTTGTCATTTTCTGCGAACACCTATATGTGAACATAATGCAAATACAAATGCTGGAAGCTCGAGGTCATGATTCAGAGAGTTCTTCTCATGCACCTAAAGCATCTAGAAACATATGTTATAACCATACCTCGATGCATCAACACCTAATCGAGGCCGACTCTAGATACATCACAATAGACCACATAACTATTTGACCCTCTGGTAGAGTCAAAAAGTGAGTTGAAGGCAACATAGCTTTCAGTTCTGAGAAAGACCTCTCATAATCATCTGGCCACTGAAACATAACATTTTTTTGAATCAACAAAGTCAATGGAAAATCTATGGATGAAAATCCTTCCATGAACCTTCTGTAGTAACAAGCAAAACCTAAGAAACTTGTTATATGGGTAGGAGAGTTTGTCTAGGACATTGTTTCACTGCCTCTATTCTCTTAGGATCCTCTCGGATCCCTTCGCGAGATACTATATGCCCAAGTAAAGCAACAAATTGCAACCGAAACTCACATTTGCTAAACTAAGGAACTAGATGGTGATCTTTGAGAGTTCGGAGGACAATCCTTAAATGAGTCTTATGATCTTCCTCATTCCTATAGCAAATATGGATATCATCAATAAAAATGATAACAAACAAGTCCAAATATACACCATGTTCATCAAATATATGAAAGATGCAAGAGCATTGGTTAATATAAATGACATAACTACAAATTCATAACTTAAAGGCTGTTTTCAGAATGTCACTATCTCTAACATAGAGCCGATTTTAACTGAATCTGAGGTCTATCTTTAAGAAATGACTAGAACCCATACGTTGGTCAAACAAGCCATCAATTCTAGGGATATGATACTTATTATTTATAGAGACTTTTTTAAACAACTGATAGCCAATGCACATGCTGGGAGAAACATCTTTGTTTTTCAGGAAAACCAATGTTGCATCCCATAGAGAAATACTAGGTCTGATGAATCCCTTATCTAGAACGTTTTTAAACGGATCTTTCAAATCCTTAAGCTTAGTTGGAGCCATTCTACAAGGAGGAATAAAAAAAGATTGGGTATCTAGAATGAGATCAATTCCGAAGTCAATTTCACTTTTGGGATGAACTCCAAGAAGACCATATGGAAACACTTTAAGGAACTCATTTACTACTAGAACTGACTCAAGAGTTGGGGCTTCCAAGCTTGAATCCTTAACGCGAACTAGATGATAGAGATACCCCTTAAAGATTATGTTCCTAGCCTTATGATAAAAAATGAATTGACCTATTGGCACTGAGCAACTACCCCTCCATTCAAGGATTGGATCATTTTAAAACTAAAAAACAAAAAATCCAAGTTCGACTATCCACTTAGGCAGAACAGGAATGGATCCAAACCATTCCTAGAATTATATCAAAGTCTATCAATTCTAAGTCTACAAGATCTACTTAGGTGATTTTATGGAATACTGTGACAGGGCAATTTATTTATACCCTTCTTGCTATAACTGAATCACCAACTGGAGCAGAGACTGAGAAGGTTTCGAAGAGAATTTCTGGACATATACCAAAGTTTATTGCTATATATGGAGTTATAGAGGAAAGAGTAGACCCTGTATCTAACAAAGCATAAAAATCTAAATGAAAAACTCGCAACGTACCAGTAACCACATATGGAGAATCTTCTTGATCCTGGCAACCCTGGAGAGCATACACCTATTTTGGCACTTAACGACACATGTACCAAATGAAGTATCCTACAGAGTCTGCCGACAAGTTCGTTCTACTAAAGTTATAGACGAAGCCTTAATATTATTACCTCCTTGTACCTATTTAGAAAAAGGGCAATCCCTCATTCTTTATCAAACCTAACCACACGAGAAACATCCATGACAGACACATGCTTGGATGGTTCTTACCACACTTTGGAAAACTTGGGTAGGTTCGGGTAACAGAAGCACTCCCCTGAGATATAGAGCCTGATATCGTACCTCTCTCATCCCGTCGATACGTGATGGAACACTAGTTGATGAAGGTGTTGGGGCTAAATATTTTTGCTGAAACTGCGAGATATTTCCACTACCCAATTTTTTGTGAGAATACTCATAGTTTCTTATCCTAGCCGCTTTCTTATCCTTAGCTTTCTCCCTAAGCTATCTCCCTCAACTAGATGAGCATGGGTCAGGAGCCTAGATATGTTCATATCATCTAGTAATAAGACATTTATGCTCTCTGTTCTCACCCTAATTAGAAACTTATTCCTCTGCGCCCTTTAATTGTCAACCATATGTAGAACATACCTAAAGATCTAGGAGACCTTAATTCAATACTCTTGAACCGTCATATGACCATGTCTCAAATTCATGAGTTCCTGGGCCTTAGCCTCGCTCAACTCTCATATGAAGAACCTGTCCAAAAAAGCCCCGATAAAACACTCTCATGTCAGAGGAGCTACATCTTCGCCCCTGTTTTCCTTCCATTGTGTGAACCAAATGTGAGCCATGTACTTAAGTTGGTATGACACTAACTCTACCCTATCATTTCCAATCACTTGTATCACTAAAAAGATATTCTTTACCTTATCAACAAAATTCGAGGGATCTTCACCAACTTGCGACCCTAGAAATTCAAACGGGTTCATCCTAACAAAGTTATGGACCCTAGCTGCCACTAGTCCACCACTAGCATTAACATAAACTGGAACATGCTAATTGTTGCAGTTAGCTACACTATTGGCCAACATTTGAATTTTGAAACTCTACATTTGAATCTTCATGATTTGGGACTTAAGAATTGTGTTAGCATTGAAGGCATTAACATTCATTTGGTAAGCTATACGAGGAGGCATGATCTGGAGATGTGTAAAGTCAACTTTGAAAAAGATCATACCCACACAAAATAAGAATATAAAGAAAGTGATGTTTTTCCTAAAGCACTTTGTAGCCTACCCCTCATAGGTGTGGCGCGCTTCACACTAATGAAAGGGTCTGTACTTAGTGCGGCTTTACAAACATCCTAGGACTCTTGAACATAGTGCTCTAATACAAAGTTTTTCACGCACCGAGGCTACCCCTTGACGTAACACGGGACCTAAGATCATGAGTGACACCAAGCTAATCCTACTCGCATATCAGAAGCATACATAAATATTTTCTAAAAATAAATAATATTATGCGGAAACTTAAACATGACATAATGGAAGTGATGAGGATTATCCATTATAAGTTTGGATATGAAAAAAATTGCGAGTTCAATAACAACTTAATGATCAAACTCAGCTAAAAACTGAATATAAACTATGTTTGAATATAAGACTTAAACTGACTAGAGGTGTTGAAACATGCCCCAGCTAACTCGAGAAAAATAGAAAGTGAAATATTGAAAATAGCGAGACAACATTTCAATCGTCCTCGAAAAATGGGGACTCACCGCTTATACTTCGGCACTGTAGATTGGGAAATGATCTATGCGTGATCTCAATGCTAAGGACCAAAACCTACATCACAAGAAAATGCAGCACATAGTACGCATCAGTACTTGAAAGGTTCTAAGTATGAAAGATAGGTTTGAACTAAAGAATAATATACATAATGGAACAACACAATGAAATCAATGATATAATATGAACATTAAATAGATTACTCAAATATGTTGAATACTGAACTAACCTAATGCAATGACAAAGAAAAAACATGTTGATATTGAATACAAAACAATAATTAATAGCATGGTCAATGCACTAGAATCTAACTGTGGAGCTACTATTAACTTATATAAAACAACAGGAGCTATCCGTGGAGTCCTATGTATCGCCCCATCGAGAGGACTCAATATACTTGCTAAGGGTATAAAGGCATGACTGGAATGATCACTAAATATGTTGCCCACTGAAAAAATTTATCCAATGGGAACACAAAGTTCTGTGATTATGAGGGTAATTGATCTTTAGTCCACTCAATGTTAAGCCTAATCCTACCTGATTATGTAAGTAATATATTATAAATTATTTTTGGTTAATACTGAATAGCTCAAAATACTCACATTGTAATTGAAAAAGCAACATTAATGTACTTATAATGAAACATTCTTACTGAGTAATATATATCTCAATAAACTAACTTAGCAAGTGTAATTCATGAACTAAACAAATCTACACAACTAAGGTTCAGAGTTTCATGCAAAGCTTTAAGCAACAATTCCTTAAAACATGATAATGTGATTTGAATTAGTCTCACATTTAAATATGAAATTCTAGAAATCCTAGGTATAACATCATATAGAGAATTAAGAATCGGACTAAAGTCTAAGGATCTAGTGGATGAAAGGAATCCACTAGTGAAATCCAACATACCTGGTGATGGAATTCGCGGAGAAATTTTTTGATTTTGGGGCTAGAACTGAAGAAAACTTTTTGTGTTCTTGGAGAGGGCTTGGTCAACTCTTTCTCCTTTTTTTAGTTCAACTTGATAATTTTTTGGAGAATCAGTTGACTAGAGTAGGTTCTAATAAAGTTACTAGGACAAAACTGATTGAACGACGTAGGTTAGGTCATGAATGACGTAGTTTAGGGGTCCAACACATATGGAAAAGATCAAATGACCCCTGACTTAAATGTTTTGGGTGAACCGGAAGACCGTCGTATGGCCTACGGTACGTTGTGTGAACATTCATTTATCTTTCAGAGAAATGGAATCTAGGGGTCTGAACCACGGCCTGGACCACGGACTATGATCCAACCTTTGTTCCGTAGGTCCTCGAATAGGTCGACACTTAGATTTATTTATTTTGAGTTTCTAGTGAGGGCTGCATGTTGCATACCATGATCCCAACCTATGGTTCATGGGTCACCCTACTTTCCCTGTTTAATGCCCGTCGGTGGCATCTGCAACTTTTAATTTATGCAAATCTACTATTTCTAGCATACGGAGTGTTACAAAAATGACTAGGACAAAAGGTCATGAATAGTTAAAAGAACTTTTACCCAAAGAATGGTCACAATCTGAGCTCATAAAAATGTTAATCCAAATCAAAACATTTAACGAAACACAAAAGCCACAAACTAATCAACAAACACCTTGGGATCAAAACTGTAGATCGTTCTAGATAAAACTCAACATTTTAGAGCAAACTGTGTTGATCTAATTTCCATCTGAGAGTGTTTAACATGATTGTTAACCATAGTCAAAACTATGCAAAAATTTAAGGCTTAATATATAATACAAATTTAAAATGAAAGCTTCACTACCAAAACCAACCACACTACTAGACCAAAAAAATACATCTTGGAGCTAATGGAACTTATAGAATCCTCATTCATATATTAGACTTTCTAGTTGTTTACTAATGTCAACTCTTATTTATTTTAAAGGTTCCAAAAGAATAAACATACCTCAAAGCACCCCCAAAACACATTAGGAAATGTTCAACCCAATGCAATACCACACAAGAGCTATGATTAACCTATTTGAAGGGTAAAAATAGTTAAAGTATGAAAAAAATAAAGAAACAACCTCGAGGTTCATTAAATTTTACTTTTTATCTTTTCATTTTAATTTGACAGCCAATGATTTACTGAGTCTTGAATTGCAAAATCTTACCTCTTGAAAGTGCAGAAAGAAGTGAAAATATGAAATCAGAGAACAAAAAGAATGATAGGTTGTAAGTATGGAGGAGAAGAAGAAGATGAATAGGATAACGTATGAATGACAATCCCTAGGATTGAGTACAAGGAGGCCCAAGTTACATGAAGAAGGTCGTATGCATGTGAAGTAACGCCTTTTTTCATGAAACACTATTTTTCTTTCATCGAAGTGACTATTAATTTTTCTTTAACAAAGTTTTTCCATTCGATGTTGTGTCATTACTTTTTGTATGTTTCGTTCATGAAAAGATGTTTTCTTAGTTTAAAAAATAGTTTTGCATAAAACATTGTTTTTATTCAAAATATAGTTTTGCATGAAACAATGCTTTTCTTTAAATAATGTTTTTCATGAAACAAACATTAGGTTGTATTTCTCTTTATTTTATTTGATGTTATTTTCTTACTTTTTATGTGTTTCTTTTCAGTGTAATAATATGTTGAATATGGTAACGGGCTATTTGTTTGGATTACCTAGTGGTTTTATTAGTATGTGTTATGATGACCTTAGATTTTAGACTGTGAAAATTATTACACTTTTAACTTTTGGGGGAGGGGGGGGGAAGACTTTAGAGTGAAAAAAGATAGTAAAAATAATAAAGTAGAGAATAAAGAAATAGAGACAAATAGATGGGTGAGATTTTTTAGATAAGAAAAGAAATAGTAATAATCCTAAAAGAAATTAATGAGAACTAAGAATTTCTAATTATGGAGTAGTTTTAAGGGAAAGGAAGAATTTCATAAAAAGATTGAATTGCTGAAAAGAAGAGAAAATTTGGTAGAGAGGCAACTATATGTATGAAAAAAAATTTAGAAAGAGAGGAAAAGACACAACAAAAAGAAAAAATAAAAAGATAACCCTATTTTATAATAGTTGACAAACAATAAAGGAGATTAAAAAAGAACTATAAAAAAATAATTTTTCCTTTTAAAGGAAGTAGAGAAAAATAAAGAATAATAAAATATATTTTTTCCTTCTAAAAGAAATAGAGAAAGAAAAATCACGAAAAAATGTATGTAATAATCTATAGGTTGTCATGGTGAGTTAATTCTTTTCATAAATGTACTTTTTCGATTCAGCACACACACAAACAAAATATTATAGCCCAAACCCTAAATCTGTTTTCTTCTCATCAGCAACACTTTCTCTCTCCCTCTATCTCTTGCAATTTTAATGCTAATTTGGTACTTTCGTCATCCATGGATGCGTTAAGATTTTTTCTTTTGCTTGAGAGAAATATAGTCTTGTTCCCTAATCTTTCTTAGATGTTCCTCTCTGTAGTCCTTTTCCCTAATCCTTCTTAGATGTGCCTCTCTAGAGAGATGACTCTTTCATTTCATGCTCCAAGTCATATCAAATCTTCAAGTACGAAGAAGATTTTACACTCACAAGAATACCACTCTGTTAATTAATCTACATATAATCTCACAAAATATATTTATTCCCTTTTCTGTCTGTCTTGACATTATTTGAAGAACGAGTGTATATTCGAGACCTATAATAATGATAAATTTACTACACCGCAAGAGGTAAACCCTTATTCCACTTCGTATGTTCTCTGTTTAACTATATTAATTTATAAATCAATGCTTTAGTATAGATCTTTATGTTGTTTGGGATTTCATTTTCGTTTCATTTATGGATCTTGGGTATCATGATGTATAATAAATAGGTTATTATCTCTTTCAAAAAGAATCCAATAATAGAATTCATACATGCTCATGACTTTAGATTAATCTTTGTACTTATTGTGAGTTAGTACCTGCAGGTCAAATAAATGCTCCTATTCTTGTTGTTATCGTGTTGTTTACTGTTAAGATTTTTGTCATTGTTAGTCATATTACCCTGTCATTTTTTAAAAAAAGCCAGAGCGAATAATTGCAATTTAAGACTCAATGTCACTACAGGATATAAAATATGCATATACATATTTATTTCTATTTTTGACTCCTTTGGAACTCACTCAAACATAAATAAACAGAGGGAGGAGCTATCTTGCTAACAGCTTGTGTATCTATTTTTACAAATTTGGGTATTAATATATTATTTATTTGTATTACTGTTTTTGTATGGTAGTTTCCATTTGATTTAAATAGTTATAACTAATTCCCACGGATAGCTTAAAGTTCACTAAATCCAATAAATGAAAGAGTCTAAAAACAATATTTTTGTTCTTAAATCCTACCATATAGTTTAAATTAGTAGTTTACATATATGCTATATGGAGTCTCCATTACTTAGAATCATTTTTGCATCTTTCGAGTAGAACTCCTTAGGAAAGGTAGAATGTCTCGAACACATTAAAACATTGAAGACTATATCTAGTCTGCTTGTTTTGATATATAGTAAAGATCCAATATTTTCTAAATACATTATCTCAACTACGGATGGACTTGGTTTGTCACTATTTAGTTTTGTAGTGGGCCTAATTGAAGTATTAATGGGCTTGGCACTTTCCATGTGGATGCTTTTTAGAAGATCACCAATATACTATTTTTGATTTATCATAGTGCATGTTTATAACTTCTTAAACTTTAAGCTTTAATAGAATCTTAGTTCCCTCATTATATTAGTTAATGTTTCGCACAGTGAATCCAATGTTGCTCAAAAGATAGTGGCATCGACATTTACTTGAACGAGGAGTATATTTATCTCCCTTGATTTTAAGAGTAAAGTGTTGTTAGGTTATCACATGAACAACTTCATCAGTAGACCTATATTATTAGAAGGTCATCACGATTAGCATTTGCAAACTGAAATGTTCATGTAAATGCTAAGTTGTCCTTCATGAAGGTCCAAAATGTGTGCACATCTAAGCTATATGTAGTCCTACAACAAATTTATGGGATTGGTATGCCATGAATTTTGTAAAGCATGAGCTATTTGAAAATCATTAACCACATATGGGAGATTAATGACTACTTTCAATACAACTTCTCCTTATAATGTCAATCTACTATGTAGTGTTTAGTACTCTCATGTTAAACTTTATTAATAATAATCTAAATAGTACATGTATTGTCAATGAGAAGAGGAGTAGGATTTAATTGAGGAAACACTACAATGACCCTCTAAATAATTCATATATTATTGACTTAGTTATTATGCTTAGAGTATTCTTATAGTGACCCAAGTAATTTATCACTTTCTAAGAATGACAGTTCAGTAACCTAGTAGTTTATTTGGATTTATTTCGCGTTTCTCTATTTTAAAACGTTGGAAACATAAACAATTTGATGAAAACTTCAAGAAGCCAACCTCAGAATTCAATTCTGACGGTTCTGTACGGTTTGGAACTTCATTTTTTTCTAGGACCTTTTGTACGGATCATGAGTCTGTTAGAACAAAAATACTCAAGAATCTGATTTGAAAAAATAAAAATAGAGTGAACTTATGAAATTCCTTGTGTATATTAATCTGTAGAAAGTCTGAATTTATACAAAGAAAAAACATAAACATTAAAACTAAAATAAGAACATGTGCCATTAACTACCATAAAAGAGGCCACTAACAGCCATAATGGGGCCAATAATGGGGCCACTAACTTCAGAAAGTTGAACAACTAAAGTTGACTAAGTCTAGCTAGAAAATAGGATGCACTAAACTGAAATAAGTAAAAACAGTAAAAATAATAATAAGCTGAAAAAATGCCAATTGTCTAACACTCCTCCTTGGCATTTTTGTGGCAAACACCAATTCTTTGCCTCAGATCTTCAAACCTTTCCTTTGACAATGACTTGGTGAAAATGTCAGCTAGCTGGTTCTCAGATGAACAATGAACAAGCAACACTTCATTAGATTGTTGGACTTCTCTAATAAAATGAAACTTGATCTTGATATGTTTAGTTCGACCATGAAACACTGGATTTTTTAAGATTGAAACTGCTGAACTGTTGTCACACATGATCTTGGTAGCTTCTGTTAGTTCATGGCCTAAGTCCTTCATCATCTTCCTGTCACGACCCAAAATTGAGCCGCGAGTGGCACCCACACTTATCCTACTATGTGAGCGAACCAACCAATCTAAAACCCCAACATATTGAACAAAATACAAAGCGGAAGACTTAAAACTCATTAACGAAATCAATTAAATAACTTCTAAAATTTATAACTCATTATCCCCAAAATCTGGAAGTCATCATCACAAGAACATCTATCTTCAAGTTACTAATCTAAAAGTATCTAAGAAGCTAAAATAAATAAAAGGCTAGTCCATGCCGGAAGTTCAAGGCATCACGACGTGAAGAGAAATCCAGTCAGCTATAAGCATTAGCTCACACCCTGAAAATCGGTGTAAGTGAAGACTGGCTAGAATTGCTGTTGAGTTGAAGACGACGGTACGTTTGCTGCATTCCCCAAATAACAAAGAAAAAAACAACAAGTAGGGGGTCAGTACAAAACACAAGTACTGAGTAGGTATCATCGGCCAACTCAAAATAGAAAACAGTATATATCAGTTCATATCATAAATCAACTACAATACTCAACATGTAGCAACAAGTACTATAATCATCAATAAGTACTACCAAGTTTATCCATGAGGACTCAAGCCTCAATACCACACTCATTTGGGAATTAGTTTCATTAC
>JABWTJ010000557.1:457373-495663 GCA_016801875.1 Solanum sitiens | reverse complement strand
GTTTGAAGTGTTCTGAAAGGAACCTTACAACGGTATTCACGTGTGACGGTCCGTCCGTGCAGGTCCCGTCACAGAGTTCAGAGAGTCGATTTCAGCACTCAAATATAAGAATTCCAAGTGTTTGGAACGAGACACCCTCGACGGTCCGTCGTGCCCATGACGGTCCGTCGTTGGATACGTCGTCTCAGACAGTTTTCCAGAAATAAAATCTGCTGCTCAAAACGACTAAGCAGGTCGTTACATAAACTTTCAACCATATATTTTAAAAAAAAAATTCTAAACCCCAAAACCTAAAAGATAAAAAAAAAAACTAAACTCTAATCCTAACCCTATCCCTAAAAAGAATCCTAACCCTAACTCTATCCTTAACCCTAACCCTAAACCCAAATCCCAAAACACAAAAACCCTAACATTAAACAATAAACTACAGATATAAACACTAAACCATAGATTTTAAACCAAATATCATAAACCCCAAACCCTAAAACCTAAAAAACAACCTAATCCATAGCCCTAACCTTATCCCTAACACGAACCCTAACCCAAATTCTATCCTTAACCCTAACCCTAAACCCAAAGCCCCAAATACCAAAACCCTCATATTAAACACTAAACCATAAATATTACAACTCAAATCCTTAACCCCAAACACTAAAATCATAAAAACAACCTTAACCTTAACCTTAACCCTAACCTTAACCCTAACCCTAACCCAAAACCATTAACCCAAAACCCCAAGCCCAAAATACCATAAAACATACATTAAACACTAAACCATAGATTTTAAACAAAAATTCCTAGACCCCAAAACCTAAAACCTAAAAAAACCCTAAATCCTAACCCTAACCATATCCCTAACACATACCCTAACCATATCCCTATCCTTAACCCTAACTCTAAACCCTAAACCCTAGACCCAAATCCAAAAATACCAAAACCTTTACTTTAAACCCTAAACCATAGATATTATAACTCAAATCCTTAATTCCAAATCCTAAAACCTAAAAAATAACCTAAACCCTAACCCTAACCCTAACCCTAACCCTACCATAAATCCTAAATCCCAATCACAAAATACCAAAACCCAAACTTTAATCACTAAACGGTTGATATTAAACCTCAAATGCTAAACCCTAAACCAAAAAACCTTAAAAAACTAAAAACTCTAACCTAACCCTAACCTTAACCTTTACCCTAACCCTAAACCTAAACCTGAAATCTAAAACCCTAAGCCTTAAAAACCAAAAACCAAACATTAAATACAAAACCATAGATTTTAAACCTCAAATGCTAAACCCTGAAATAGAACGTAAAAAAATACCTACACCCTAACCCTAATTCTAACCCTAACCTTAACCCTAAACCCTAAGTCCAAAAAAAAAAAACTTAGTCCAAAATATGAAAAACCTAAAAATTAAACACTAAATGATAGATTTTAAACCTCAAATCCTAAACTACAAACCCTAAAACCTAAAAAATGTAAGCCCTAACGCTAACCCTAACCCTAACCGTAATCTTAACCTTAACCCTAACACTAAACCATAAATCCGAAACCCTGAGCCTTAAATGCCAAAACCCAAACATTCAATACCAAACCATATATTTTAAACCTCAAATGATATACCCTCAATCATAAAACCAAAAAGAATGCACACCCTAACCCTAACCCTAACCCTAAATCTTAAACCCTAAGTCCAAAAAAAAGTCCAAAAAAAACCCTAACCCTACCATATACCCTAAACCTAAAGCCCATAATACCGAAACCGAAACATTAAACACTAAACCAATGATATTAAGCCTCATATTTTACACCCTAAATGCAAAACCCTAAAAAAACACAAATCCCTAACCCTAAACCTAGCCCTAACCCTAACCCAAACCCTAAACCTAACCTTAACACTAATCCTAACCCTAAACCGTTAACCCGAATCCCCAAGCCCGAAATTCCAAACCCAAACGTTAAACTTTCAACCATATATTTTAAACAAAAAATTCTAAACCCCAAAACCTAAAAGATAAAAAAAAACTAAACTCTAATCCTAACCCTATCCCTAAAAAGAATCGTAACCCTAACCCTATCCTTAACCCTAACCCTAAACCCTAAACCCTAAACCCAAATCCCAAAACACAAAAACCCTAACATTAAACAATAAACTACAGATATAAACACTAAACCATAGATTTTAAACCAAATATCATAAACCCCAAACCCTAAACCCTAAAAAACAACCTAATCCCTAGCCCTAACCTTATCCCTAACATGAACCCTAACCCAAACCCTATCCTTAACCCTAACCCTAAACCCAAAGCCCCAAATACCAAAATCCTAATATTAAACACTAAAACATAAATATTACAACACAAATCCTTAACCCCAAGCACTAAAACCATAAAAATAACCTGAACCTTAACCCTAACCCTAACCTTAATCCTAACCCTAACCCTAAACCGTTAACCCGAAACCCCTAGCCCAAAATACCAAACCCAAATGTTAAACATTAAACCATAGATTTTAAACCAAAAATCCTAAACCCCAAAACCTAAAAGATAAAAAAACCTAAACCCTAATCCTAACCCTATCCCTAAAAAGAATCCTAACCCTAACCTTATCCTTAACCCTAACCCTAAACCCTAAACCCTAAACCCAATGCCCAAAACACAAAAACCGTAACATTAAACACTAAAGTACAACTATAAACACTAAACCATAAATTTTAAAAAAAAATCATAAACCCCAAACCTAAAACCTAAAAAACAACCTAATCCCTAACCCTAACCCTAACCCTATCCTTAACCCTAACCCTAAACCCATAGCCCCAAATACCAAATACCTAACATTAAACACTAAACCATAAATATTACAATTCAAATACTTAACCCCAAACCCTAAAACTATAAAACAACCCAAACCCTAACCCTAACCCTAACATTAACCCTAACCCTAACCCTACCATAAATACTAAATACCAATCACAAAATACCAAAACCCAAACTTTAATCACTAAACGGTTGATATTAAACCTCAAATCCTAAACCCTAAACCAAAAAACCTAAAAACACTAAAAACTCTAACCTAACCCTAACCTTAACCTTTACCCTAACCCTAACCCTAAACCTGAAATCTAAAACCCTAAGCCTTAAAAAACAAACTCAAACACTAAATACAAAACCATTGATTTTAAACCTAAAATGCTAAACCCTGAACCATAAAACATAAAAAAATACCTATACCCTAACCCTAATTCTAACCCTAACCTTAACCCTAAACCATAAGTCCGAAAAAAACCCTTAGTCCAAAATATGAAAAAACCAAAAATTAAACACTATATGATAGATTTTAAACCTCAAATCCTAAACTACAAACCCTAAAACCTAAAAAATGTAAACCCTAACGTTAACCCTAACCCTAACCATAACCTTAACCTTAACCCTAACACTAAACCATAAATCCGAAACCCTAAGCCTTAAATACCAAAACCCAAACATTCAATACCAAACCATATATTTTAAACCTCAAATGATATACCATGAACCATAAAACCAAAAAACATGCACACCCTAACCCTAAACCTTAAACCCTAAGTCCAAAAAAAATGTCCAAAAAAAACCCTAACCTTACCATAAACCTTAAACCTAAAGCCCATACTACCAAAACCGAAACATTAAACACTAAACCAATGATATTAAGCCTCAAATTTTACACCCTAAATGCAAAACCCTAAAAAAACACAAATCCCTAACCCTAAACCTAGCCCTAACCCTAACCCTAACCCAAACCCTAAACCTAACCTTAACACTAATCCTAACCCTAAACCGTTAACCCGAATCCCCAAGCCCAAAATTCAAAACCCAAATGTTAGACTTTCAACCATATATTTTAAATAAAAAATTCTAAACCCCAAAACCTAAAAGATAAAAAAAAATTAAACTCTAATCCTAACCCTATCCCTAAAAAGAATCCTAACCCTAACCCTATCCTTAACCCTAACCCTAAACCCTAAACCCTAAACCCAAATCCCAAAACACAAAACCCCTAACATTAAACAATAAACTACAGATATAAACACTAAACCATAGATTTTAAATCAAATATCATAAACCCCAAACCCTAAAACCTAAAAAACAACCTAATCCCTAGCCCTAACCTTATCCCTAACACGAACCCTAACCCAAACCATATCCTTAACCCTAACCCTAAACCCAAAGCCCCAAATACCAAAACCCCAATATTAAACACTAAACCATAAATATTACAACTCAAATCCTTAACCCCAAACACTAAAATCATAAAAACAACCTGAACCTTAACCCTAACCCTAACCTTAACCCTAACCCTAACCCTAAACCGTTAACCCAAAACCCTAAGCCCAAAATACCAAACCCAAATGTTAAACATTAAACCATAGATTTTAAACCAAAAATCCTAAATCCAAAAACCTAAAAGATAAAAAAAAAACTAAACCCTAATCCTAACCCTATCCCTAAAAAGAAACCTAACCTTAACCCTATCCTTAACCCTAACCCTAAACCCTAAACCCTAAACCCGATGCCCAAAACACAAAAACCGTAACATTAAACACTAAAGTACAACTATAAACACTAAACCATAGATTTTAAACAAAATATGATAAACCCCAAACCCTAAAACCTAAAAAACAACCTATTCCCTAACCCTAACCCTAACCCTATCCTTAACCCTAACCCTAAACCCATAGCCCCAAATACCAAATACCTAACATTCAACACTAAACCATAAATATTACAATTCAAATCCTTAACACCCTAAAACCATAAAAACAGTCTAAACCTTAACTCTAACCCTAACATTATCCCTAACCCTAACCCTACCATAAACCCTAAACCCTAAGCCAAAAGTACCAAAACGCAAACATTAAACACTAAACCATTGATATTAAACATAAAATCCTACACCCTAAACCCAAAACCTAAAAAAAAAAAACTAACCCTAACCTTTACCTTAACACTAACCCTAACTCATAACCATAAACCCAAAACCCTAAGCCAAAAATACAAAAACACAAACATTAAATACTAAACCATAGATTTAAAACCTCAAATGCTAAACCCTGAACCATAAAACATAAAAAAAACTTTCACCCTAACACTAACCCTAACCTTAAACTGTAAGCCCTAATTCCAAAAAAAAAACTAAGCCAAAATATGAAAAGCTAAACATTAATCACTAATCCATAGATTTTAAACCTCAAATCCTAAACCACAAACCCTAAAACCTAAAAAAAACTAACCCTACACCCTAACCCAAAACCATTAACCCAAAACCCCAAGCCCAAAATACCAAAACACATACATTAAACACTAAACCATAGATTTTAAACAAAAATTCCTAGACCCCAAAACCTAAAACCTAAAAAAACCCTAAATTCTAACCCTAACCATATCCCTAACACGTACCCTAACCGTATCCCTATGCTTAACCCTAACTCTAAACCCTAAACCCTAGACCCAAATCCAAAAATATCAAAACCTTTACATTGAACCCTAAACCATAGATATTATAACTCAAATCCTTAATTCCAAATCCTAAAATCTAAAAAACAAACTAAACCCTAACCCTAACCCTAACATTAACCCTAACCCTAACCCTACCATAAATTCTAAATACCAAAACCCAAACTTTAATCACTAAACGGTTGATATGAAACCTCAAATCCTAAACCCTAAACCAAAAAACCTAAAAAAACTAAAAACTCTAACCTACACCCTAACCCTAATTCTAACCCTAACCTTAACCCTAAACCCTAAGTCCGAAAAAACCCCTTAGTCCAAAATATGAAAAACCCAAAAATTAAACAGTAAATGATAGATTTTAAACCTCAAATCCTAAACTACAAACCCTAAAACCTAAAAAATGTAAACCCTAACGTTAACCCTAACCCTAACCGTAACCTTAACCTTAACCCTAACACTAAATCATAAATCCGAAACCCTAAGCCTTAAATACCAAAACCCAAACATTCAATACCAAACCATATATTTTAAACCTCAAATGATATACCATGAACCATAAAACCAAAAAACATGCACACCCTAACCCTAAACCTTAAACCCTAAGTCCAAAAAAAATGTCCAAAAAAAACCCTAACCTTACCATAAACCTTAAACCTAAAGCCCATACTACCAAAACCGAAACATTAAACACTAAACCAATGATATTAAGCCTCAAATTTTACACCCTAAATGCAAAACCCTAAAAAAACACAAATCCCTAACCCTAAACCTAGCCCTAACCCTAACCCAAACCCTAAACCTAACCTTAACACTAATCCTAACCCTAAACCGTTAACCCGAATCCCCAAGCCCAAAATTCGAAACCCAAACGTTAGACTTTCAACCATATATTTTAAATAAAAAATTCTAAACCCCAAAACCTAAAAGATAAAAAAAAACTAAACTCTAATCCTAACCCTATCCCTAAAAAGAATCCTAACCCTATGATACGCTCAAACTTACTTCTCAAATAAGAAGTAAAGCGGTCGTATCAAGTAAAGAACCCAACTAATGAGGTTGGGATCGATCCCACAAGGAAAATAGTTCAGACTTAACTTTATTTTATTATTACTATTATTTAGCCAACTGTTTTCCAATAAACCAAAAGACAAAAAGGGGGGTTTTATTTCTAAATTAATGAAAATAATTAACTAAATAAGAATGAACAACTAACAATTTTAACTTTCAGAGTTTAATCAAATTATAAAAGTAACTAGGGTTTTAGTGTTCCCCACAGGTTCCTAACTTGGTAAATCTAACTATAACATCTCTATCCTGATATCTTGCATGTAAAGTGATAAGTTATGTATCTCTAAATCCTTGGTCCGGCATCTAGAGAATTTCACTCCGCACCTTGGTCCGGCTACGTGTGTTGCTATACTAACCCTTATCTTTACCTCATATTAAACATCGTATTCGGTATTTGACTAAGCTATTAACTCGTACCAACCAATACTAGTCTATTAGATAGTCTACACTAAATCTATGTTGATAATTCTTTTCCTATTATCTACCTCCTTGGTCCGGCAAGTAGCATTAAGGCGAGTTCTAACGTTGGCCACCGTTAAAAAGAATTCTAAACGAAAGAATTATCAATACATGCAAGACACCACTCTAGAAATTGTTATTGAAGTTAGATTTCTACCTTGTTATTCACCCATGGTTCCCACAACCCTAGCTATGAGGTTTAGTTACCCATTTTCGTAATTACACAATTCATATCGTTAATGGAAGAGTTCATGCACTTACTTTTATGAAAACGAATAATTTCCCAGAATTCAACTTGATTAATCAACGAAATCCACAACAATCAATTCCCGGAAAAAATCTTAATTTCCAAAATCAATAGTTTACTAATATAATCGAAGAACTATAAACTAAAAATTATCCAGAAAGTCTAACCTCAAAAACGAGGTTTTTCCAACTATTTATAAGAAAAAATAAAAACCTAATCAAATAAGGATTCTATTTACTAAAAATCTGTCCAAACGCGTCTGGGTCGACGGACCACGTGACGGACCGTCATGGACAAGACGGACCGTCATAGCCTCCGTCGTCCCATACTTCACATCTTCTCACGTTGCTTTCTTCATTCCCCCCGACGGACAGGTATGACGGACCGTCGCGAGCATGACGGCCCGTCGAGGGTCTTCGTTCCAATACACTTGAACTTTGGAATTTTGGGTACTGGGATTACTCTCTGATAATTACGACGAACATGCAGGACGGACCGTCGTATCTGTGACGGTCCGTCACGAACTTCCGTAATCCCACACTTGGTCAGACTTCCCCAAATTTCCTTCAGCAACTTCTTCCTTCACTACGATGCCACCTACGGACCGTCACAGCCGCGACGGACCGTCATAGGCTCCGTAGGTGGTCTCTTCTGCAATTCTTTCTCTAAAACTCCCGCGTTCTTCCTTAGACAGATTTTCTGCAAACAAAGATAAACTTATATCAAAATCAATACAAAAAAGGCTCTCGACACACACTAAACTTAAGGAAAAAGTATTAGAAATACCGTGAAACCACGGTACATCAACACCCTCAACTTAAATTCGTTGTTTGTCCTCAAGCGACGCACTATGACTCACTACAAATTCTTTGTACAAAAGTATCCATATTTTAATTTCCGCAATCATTTGGCTATCAACCTCGATTATTCTCATTATGTTCATGCATGGTCTCACTATTAGGCATTGATTTGTGTAGAATCAAACCATAACCCAGATTTACTACGCAATGATGCCTATCCTCTTCAATTTCTCACCGAGATGCTAATATTTCTGGTATTACAACTCCTGTCCTTACTTCAAATAACATCCTCATTTTTCACACAATGATTTTAGTTTGAGTATAAGGATCACGTTTCGACACTCACTCTCAGAACAAATTCACCACTCATTTATACATATTTCCATAGGCTTGCCCTTATTTTCACTACTTCAAATTCCTCATACGCACTTAGGATCACAATAGGACTTTTTTAGATTGTAACATAGGCTCAGGGTCAGGTAGGGTGTATTTAGATATACTTTAGTGACTTGTTTCCCTCCTTGACATATCATTCTTATTTCGCCCTATTACTCAATTTTCTTTTCACTTTGCTGTTTTCCCTTTCTTATCCTTATGTGTAAGTGACTTTTCTCTTTTCTTGTGTTTATTTTGCTTTTGGTTATTATTAACTTTTTTTTTTTTAGTCACTTCTGTTTTATTCTTTCTTTCTCTTCATTCTTTCAACCCCACTTTCCGTGGTTTTCCTTATAGCAGCCACCCTCAACTCATGATTTTGCCATGAGTCAAGGTTCACAATACCCATGGTTGGGTCAGGGCCAAAACAAGGTTGCTTTCTGCATTAGCCACCCTCAACTTATGCTTTTGGCATAAGCTGAGGTGCACATGTCCAAGGAGGGACCAGGGCCAACACATTGCTCCCAGAGAAGATCATTTGGGGTAAAAAAAAAATCTAGTTTAGGCTCAATTCATTTGGATCAAAAAGGGATTAACTTCATTTGGTTTTCTGTTATTTTTAGGCTCAAGATTGACTATTTCGAACAAGGGCCTATGATCCTTTCCTAAGTGATTGTTTTGACTCACTTTCAGTAGGACTAACCAGGCAAGTTCTAGCTCAGTATTAATGGTGGTCATTCGACTTTACCTCACACTCACATGACATTCCTTGCATTCCCAGAGTATTAGACACCTAGTTCAAATCTTAGATTCAGGATCATGCAGAAGTGTATCCTTGTTTCATGTTTCAAACCACACAATTATCACTTACTATGCCTAGTCATGCAAATGATTATCGAGATATCATATTTATATTAGCCATCATGCTTCAGATTTATACTGTGTACATAAGATATGACATGCCGGTTCAACAGTAAAAGTAATCAGTCTTTTGGGGAAAAAGAACACAGGCAAGAAAACCCCAAAAGAGGATCGTGAACTTGGGCTACTCAGAATTCACCCAAGTGTTCACTTTCCATTTACCCCACCCCCTACAAAAAAAATATGCAATTGTCCCCAATGCATAGAAAAGTTAAACTACGTAAAAGGGTAAGTGAAGCAAACCTGAGGCGCTAAGCGCCGGTGATCAGCAAGCTGGTGGGTCCGGTTCCCCGGAACCTGCTCCCTGCGTAGTCTGGACATCCTCAGTAATGTCCGCAGCATCCACAGCACCATCAGTAGCGCCTCCCACAGAATCTACAATTTTGGAGCTAGACGCCCCGGCAGCTACTTCTACAGCCCTCAACCTACGGGCCTCCTCATCGGCAATCGAGGCTCTCCTCGCAGATTCCATCTCACGGCGCTCCTTCTTCCTTGCCCTAGCCTCATCCTCCTCTCGACCCCTGCGTCTCTTGACATGCTCTTGTGGGGGAGGTGGTGGAACATCAGAAGTGGTAAACAGGGCGGCCATCACGGTGTCATCGGCAGGCTCCGCAGAAGGGGCCTCAGACTCAGGCACCCTCGCCTCTAAAATCATATCAAGATCCGCCCGCAGACTCTCAACCGCAGCCTGGAGAGTCGACATGTCCACCGGAGGGGCTGGTCGGGCTAGTACTCGTAATTCAAATGCGTCTAAGCGCTGGTGTACCCCGGCGATCTGCCTCTCTGTGTGCTGTATCATCTTGCGCTCCATGCGCTCCTCTGCCTCAGCAATAGTCTTCTGCATCCACGGCTGAATGTGATGTAGAAGAGTAGCCATCTGTGCCTCAAGTTTCTGAACCCGAGCTAGTGGGACCAGAGTGGCAGAAGGAGCCCAGCGAGAGGAGCTCGGGGCAGTGCTACTACCCGGGATAGACTCGACCGGAGTAGTGTCAGTGTGTGCAGAAGCAGCACGGGAAGCATCATGAGCATGCTCTACGGTGTCGGCCAGGTTCTCACCAAATGGGGCCACCTCTGGACGGGGCCCTCTGCGTGGGGCCAACTCATTGGCCTCATCCCTGATGAGGCCGATGTCAACATTTCCTGGCGGGGTCTTGAGCTGGTCAATGTGCCAAATGGGCACACCTGCTGATCTGCACAAAGAGAAAATCATGCAAGGGAAAGGGTAAGTTGTGGTGACCTTGAAGGCCCTCTCGTGCATGACCGCTTGGAGAAGCCAAGCGAAATCGACGTCGAACCCTGCCATCATAGCAGCCATCAGCACTGCACGATCCCAGGTGACTATGTTATCCGCAGCAGTGGGGGAGAGACAATGGCGGACGATCAACCAGAGAAACTTGGCCGTAAAGGTCAAGTTGGCCTTCCTGATGGCCCCCTTCGGCTCCATCACCCAATCCGCAGCCTCTCCATCAATAGATAGGTGCAGTGCCATCCACCTCTTGGTGGTCTCTCTCAGTGAAGGCTCACGTAAGAACCGGCCCTCTTTAACAATTTGCCACCGGTAATCAAACTCGGCGGTGAGAGGTGTGCTGGTGGAGTCAGAATCCGTGCCGTACAGATATCGGCGGATGGCTGGTAGGGAGATGTCAACCTGGATGCCTCGTACTCGGACGTGCTCAAGTGGGGCCTGTTTGGCGGGGGCAGACCGCCTATCGATCTGCGAGCGAAGAGTAGCCACATAAGAGGCATAGAACTCGCGGACTAGCTCCTCACTGTAGCGACCCAAAGAACGAGCCGTCCACTCTAGCCGGTGTCTGGTGAAGAGGGTGTGAATATCTGGCATGGTGGGGAGACTTCCCGTGAGGACCCGCCTCTCCAGTGTAAGAGTCCGTGTCATGACGCCTTTGTCATTGAGAACCTTGGCGTCTAAGTATACCTTGTATTGCCCGTCAACACACCACCGGTTGGGCTGATCGGCAACCGGGGCAGGGACTCCTGTTGGTGAGCCAGGGGTGGAGTCGGTGCTGTCAGCCTCATCATCTGAAGCAGACTGTGTAGCTGTGGCAGGAGCAGAGGCGTCTGCAGACCCAGAGGCTTCCTCTGACCACGAAACTCTTAAGGAGCCAGATGCTCCTTCGTCTTGGGCAGCTGACCCAGAAGGAGTGCCGGTCAGTGTGCGCTCCTCATCAGACTGGGAGGCAGTGACTACGCCGGGCGCCACCTTCTTGGGCGTGACTCGCGGTACACGTGGAGCTCGTGCTGGAGTAGCAGTAGGGGGCACGTATTCTGGATCATGCTCATCATCAGAGCCTATCACCAATCGGGCAGACGGGGCGACAGATTTTGAACGCCCACGTGCGTAAACGCGATCTTGTTTAGGTGCCATGATAGGTAGTACCTTGGAAGAGGAGACAATAATGCACAAATGATGGCACTCAAGTTAGAATGCTAAGAATCACTGCAGCAAATTCCGACCAAGAGGGAAAATTTTGGGATGAAAAATGGGAGAAGATGGGGAATTTGGGAAGAGAGTGAAGTTGGAAGGGGAGAAAATGGAGGGAAGATTAAGTGAAAACTGATAATGAAGGGGTGGGGGGGTTTAAAACGTTTTAAACTTTTAAAATTCTGAAGCCGGGTCGGGTCGGGTAGCCGGGTAATGGCGTGACGAAACCCCGATGACGGTTCGTCGCAGTTGTGACGGTCCGTCACATGGTCCGTCGCCTGTGCCCTAGTTTTTCAAAATTACAAGAGAGCGTACCTGGCACGACGGAGTCATGCGACGGTCCGTCACAGGCGTGACGGTCCGTCGATGTATCCGTCAGTGACTGATGTAGAGTAACTTGTCTGCAGTACTTCCTGTAGATGTGCTACCTGAAAATTTACAACCCATAAATAGAAAATGCTACTGTTACTAGAAAGAGAAAAACACAAAAACTATAAACGTGATTAGATGATAACTATTGGGTTGCCTCCCAACCAGCGCCTGATTTAACGTCGCGGCACGACTGAGGACACTTGATTACTCAGATTCATCAAGATAATATGCCTCAACCACCTCATTCGCCGATTCCGCATGACCAATATAGATTTTGAGACGTTGTCCGTTCACCTTAAACCGCACACCTTCCTTGTTTTCCAACTCAACGGCTCCATGAGGGAATAATTTGGTGATCAAGTACGGTCCAGTCCATTTAGACTTTAGCTTCCCCGGCAGCGGCGCCAAAATTTGATAAGCTCAAACTTAATTCTCAAATAAGAAGTAAAGCGGTCGTATCAAGTAAAGAACCCAACTAATGAGGTTGGGATCGATCCCACAAGGAAAATAGTTCAGACTTAACTTTATTTTATTATTACTATTATTTAGCCAACTGTTTTCCAATAAACCAAAAGACAAAAAGGGGGGTTTTATTTCTAAATTAATGAAAATAATTAACTAAATAAGAATGAACAACTAACAATTTTAACTTTCAGAGTTTAATCAAATTATAAAAGTAACTAGGGTTTTAGTGTTCCCCACAGGTTCCTAACTTGGTAAATCTAACTATAACATCTCTATCCTGATATCTTGCATGTAAAGTGATAAGTTATGTATCTCTAAATCCTTGGTCCGGCATCTAGAGAATTTCACTCCGCACCTTGGTCCGGCTACGTGTGTTGCTATACTAACCCTTATCTTTACCTCATATTAAACATCGTATTCGGTATTTGACTAAGCTATTAACTCGTACCAACCAATACTAGTCTATTAGATAGTCTACACTAAATCTATGTTGATAATTCTTTTCCTATTATCTACCTCCTTGGTCCGGCAAGTAGCATTAAGGCGAGTTCTAACGTTGGCCACCGTTAAAAAGAATTCTAAACGAAAGAATTATCAATACATGCAAGACACCACTCTAGAAATTGTTATTGAAGTTAGATTTCTACCTTGTTATTCACCCATGGTTCCCACAACCCTAGCTATGAGGTTTAGTTACCCATTTTCGTAATTACACAATTCATATCGTTAATGGAAGAGTTCATGCACTTACTTTTATGAAAACGAATAATTTCCCAGAATTCAACTTGATTAATCACCGAAATCCACAACAATCAATTCCCGGAAAAAATCTTAATTTCCAAAATCAATAGTTTACTAATATAATCGAAGAACTATAAACTAAAAATTATCCAGAAAGTCTCACCTCAAAAACGAGGTTTTTCCAACTATTTATAAGAAAAAATAAAAACCTAATCAAATAAGGATTCTATTTACTAAAAATCTGTCCAAACGCGTCTGGGTCGACGGACCACGTGACGGACCGTCATGGACACGACGGACCGTCATAGCCTCCGTCGTCCCATACTTCACATCTTCTCACGTTGCTTTCTTCATTCCCCCCGACGGACAGGTATGACGGACCGTCGCGAGCATGACGGCCCGTCGAGGGTCTTCGTTCCAATACACTTGAACTTTGGAATTTTGGGTACTGGGATTACTCTCTGATAATTACGACGAACATGCAGGACGGACCGTCGTATCTGTGACGGTCCGTCACGAACTTCCGTAATCCCACACTTGGTCAGACTTCCCCAAATTTCCTTCAGCAACTTCTTCCTTCACTACGATGCCACCTACGGACCGTCACAGCCGCGACGGACCGTCATAGGCTCCGTAGGTGGTCTCTTCTGCAATTCTTTCTCAAAACCTCCCGCGTTCTTCCTTAGACAGATTTTCTGCAAACAAAGATAAACTTATATCAAAATCAACACAAAAAAGGCTCTCGACACACACTAAACTTAAGGAAAAAGTATTAGAAATACCGTGAAACCACGGTACATCACCCTAACCCTATCCTTAACCCTAACCCTAAACCCTAAACCCTAAACCCAAAACACAAAAACCCTAACATTAAACAATAAACTACAGATATAAACACTAAACCATAGATTTTAAATCAAATATCATAAACCCCAAACCCTAAAACCTAAAAAACAACCTAATCCCTAGCCCTAACCTTATCCCTAACACGAACCCTAACCCAAACCATATCCTTAACCCTAACCCTAAACCCAAAGCCCCAAATACCAAAACCCTAATATTAAACACTAAATCATAAATATTACAACTCAAATTCTTAACCCCAAACACTAAAACCATAAAAACAACCTGAACCTTAACCCTAACCCTAACCGTAAACCGTTGACCCAAATCCCCAAGCCCAAAATACCAAACACAAATGTTAAACATTAAACCATAGATTTTAAACCAAAAATTCTAAACCCCAAAACCTAAAAGATAAAAAAAACCTAAAACCCTAATCCTAACCCTATCCCTAAAAAGAAACCTAACCCTAACCCTATCCTTAACCCTAACCCTAAACTCTAAACCCTAAACCCAATGCCCAAAACACAAAAACCATAACATTAAACACTAAAGTACAACTATAAACACTAAACCATAGATTTTAAACAAAATATCATAAACCCCCAACCCTAAAACCTAAAAAACAATCAAATCCCTAACCCTAACCCTTAGCCCTATCCTTAACCCTAACCCTAAACCCATAGCCCCAAATACCAAATACCTAACATTAAACACTAAACCATAAATATTACAATTCAAATCCTTAACCCCAAACCCTAAAACCATAAAAACAACCTAAACCTTAAATCTAACCCTAACATTATCCCTAACCCTAACCCTACCATAAACACTAAACCCCAAGCCAAAAGTACCAAAACGCAAACATTAAACACTAAACCATTGATATTAAACATCAAATCCTAAAGCCTAAACCCAAAACCTAAAAAAAAAACCTAACCCTAACCCTTACCTTAACCCTAACCCTAACTCAAAACCATAAACCCAAAACCCTAAGCCAAATATACCAAAACCCAAACATTAAATACTAAACCATATATTTAAAACCTCAAATGCTAAACCCTTAACCATAAAACCTAAAAAAAAAATTCACCCTAACCTTAAACTGTAAACCCTAATTCCAAAAAAAAAACTAAGCCAAAATATGAAAACCTAAACATTAATCACTAATTCATAGATTTTAAACCTCAAATCCTAAACCACAAACCCTAAAACCTAAAAAAACAAACCCTAAACCCTAACCCAAACCCTAACCCTAACCCAAAACCATTAACCCAAAACCCCAAGCCCAAAATACCAAAACACATACATTAAACACTAAACCATAGATTTTAAAAAAAATCCTAGACCCCAAAACCTAAAACCTAAAAAAAACCTAAATCCTAACCCTAACACATACCTTAACCCTATCCCTATCCTTAACCCTAACTCTAAACAATAAACCCTAGACCCAAATCCAAAAATACCAAAACCTTTACATTAAACCCTATACCATAGATATTATAACTCAAATCCTTAATTCCAAATCTTAATACCAAAAAAACAGCCTAAACCCTAACCCTAACCGTAACATTAACCCTAACCCTAACCCTACCATAAATCCTAAATCTCAATCACAAAATACCAAAACCCAAACTTTAATCACTAAACGGTTGATATTAAACCTCAAATCCTAAACCCTAAACCAAAAAAACTAAAAAAACTAAAAACTCTAATCTGACCATAACCTTAACCTTTACCCTAACCCTAACCATAAACCTGAAATCTAAAACCCTATGCCTTAAAAACCAAAACTCAAACATTAAATACAAAACAATAGAATTTAAACCTCAAATGCTAAACCCTGAACCATAGAACGTAAAAAAATACCTACACCCTAACCCTAATTCTAACCCTAACCTTAACCCTAAACCCTAAGTCCAAAAAAAACCTTAGTCCAAAATATGAAAAACCCAAAAATTAAACACTAAATGATAGATTTCTAACCTCAAATCCTAAACTACAAACCCTAAAACCTAAAAAATGTAAACCCTAAATCTAACCCTAACCCTAACCGTAACCTTAAACTTAACCATAACACTAAACCATAAATCCAAAACCCTAAGCCTTAAATACCAAAACCCAAACATTCAATACCAAACCATATATTTTAAACCTCAAATGATATACCCTCAACCATAAAACCAAAAAAAATGCACACCCTAACCCTAAACCTTAAACCCTAAGTCCAAAAACAAATCCAAAAAAAACCCTAATCCTACCATAAACCCCTAAAAAAACACAAATCCCTAACCCTAAACCTAGCCCTAACCCTAACCCAAACCCTAAACCTAACCTTAACACTAATCCTAACCCTAAACCGTTAACCCGAATCCCCAAGCCCAAAATTCCAAACCCAAACGTTAAACTTTCAACCATATATTTTAAACAAAAAATTCTAAACCCCAAAACCTAAAAGATAAAAAAAATCTAAACTCTAATCCTAACCCTATCCCTAAAAAGAATCCTAACCCTAACCCTATCCTTAACCCTAACCCTAAACCCTAAACCCTAAACCCAAATCCCAAAATACAAAAACCCTAACATTAAACAATAAACTACAGATATAAACACTAAACCATAGATTTTAAACCAAATATCATAAACCCCAAAACCTAAAACCTAAAAAACAACCTAATCCCTAGCCCTAACCTTATCCCTAACACAAACCCTATCCTTAACCCTAACCCTAAACCCAAAGCCCCAAATACCAAAACCCTAATATTAAACTCTAAACCGTAAATATTACAACTCAAATCCTTAACCCCAAACACTAAAACCATAAAAACAACCTTAACCTTAACCCTAACCCTAACCTTAACCCTAAACCGTTAACCCGAAACCCCAAGCCCAAAATACCCAACCCAAATGTTAAACATTAAACCATAGATTTTAAACCAAAAATCCTAAACCCCAAAACCTAAAAGATAAAAAAAAAACTAAACCCTAATCCTAACCCTATCCCTAAAAAGAATCCTAACCCTAACCCTATCCTTAACCCTAACCCTAAACCCTAAACCCTAAACCCAATGCCCAAAACACAAAAATCGTAACATTAAACACTAAAGTGCAAATATAAACACTAAACCATAGATTTTAAACAAAATATCATAAACCCCAAACCCTAAAATCTAAAAAACAACCTAATCCCTAACCCTAACCCTAACCCTATCCTTAACCCTAACCCTAAACCCATAGCCCCAAATACCAAATACCTAACATTAAACACTAAACAATAAATATTACAATTCAAATCCTTAACCCCAAACCCTAAAACCATAAAAACAACCTAAACCTTAACTCTAACCCTAACATTATCCCTAACCCTAACCCTACCATAAACCCTAAACCCCAAACCAAAAGTACCAAAACGCAAACATTATACACGAAACCATTGATATTAAACATCAAATCCTAAACCCTAAACCCAAAACCAAAAAAAAAAACTAACCCTAACCCTTACCTTAACCCTAATCCTAACTCCAAACCATAAACCCAAAACCCTAAGCCAAAAATACCAAAACCCAAACATTAAATACTAAAAAATAGATTTAAAACCTCAAATGCTAAACCCCTTAACCATAAAACCTCAAAAAAACCTTCATCCTAACCCAAACCCTAACCCTAACCCTAACCTTAAACTGTAAACCATAAGTACAAAAAAAAACCTAAGCCAAAATATGAAAAACTAAACATTAATCACTAATCCATAGATCTTAAACCTCAAATCCTAAACCACAAACCCTAAAACCTAAAAAAAAACTAACCCTAAACCCTAACCCAAACCCAAAACCATTAACCCAAAACCCCAAGCCCAATATACCAAAACTCATACATTAAACACTAAACAATAGATTTTAAACAAAAATTCCTAGACCACAAAACCTAAAACCTAAAAAAAACTAAATCCTAACCCTAACCATATCCCTAACACGTACCCTAACCATATCCCTATCCTTAACCCTAACTCTAAACCCTAAATCCTAGACGCAAATCAAAAAATACCAAAACCTTTACATTAAATCCTAAACCATAGATATTATAACTCAAATCCTTAACCCCAAACACTAAAACCATAAAAACAACCTTAACCTTAACCCTAATACTAACCTTAACCCTAAACCGTTAACCCGAAACACCAAGCCCAAAATACCCAACCCAAATGTTAAACATTAAACCATAAATTTTAAACCAAAAATCCTAAATCCCAAAACCTAAAAGATAAAAAAAAAACTAAACCCTAATCCTAACCCTATCCCTAAAAAGAATCCTAACCCTAACCCTATCCTTAACCCTAACCCTAAACCCTAAACCCTAAACCCAATGCCCAAAACACAAAAATCGTCATTAAACACTAACGTACAAATATAAACACTAAACCATTAATTTTAAACAAAATATCATAAACCCCAAACCCTAAAATCTAAAAAGCAACCTAATCCCTAACCCTAACCCTAACCCTATCCTTAACCAAAACCCTAAACCCATAGCCCCAAATACCAAATACCTAACATTAAACACTAAACAATAAATATTACAATTCAAATCCTTAACCCCAAACCCTAAAACCATAAAAACAACCTAAACCTTAACTCTAACCCTAACATTATCCCTAACCCTAACCCTACCATACACCCTAAACCCCAAACCAAAAGTACCAAAACGCAAACATTAAACACGAAACCATTGATATTAAACATCAAATCCTAAACCCTAAACCCAAAACCTAAAAAAAAACTAACCCTAACCCTTACCTTAACCCTAATCCTAACTCAAAACCATAAACCCAAAACCCTAAGCCAAAAATACCAAAACCCAAACATTAAATACTAAAAAATAGATTTAAAACCTCAAATGCTAAACCCTGAACCATAAAACCTAAAAAAAAACTTCACCCTAACCCAAACCCTAAGCCTAACCCTAACCTTAAAATGTAAACCCTAAGTCCAAAAAAAAACCTAAGCCAAAATATGAAAAACTAAACATTAATCACTAATTCATAGATTTTAAACCTCAAATCCTAAACCACAAACCCTAAAACCTAAAAAAAAACTAACCCTAAACCCTAACCCAAACCCAAAACCCCAAGCCCAAAATACCAAAACTCATACATTTAACACTAAACCATAGATTTTAAACAAAAATTCCTAGACCACAAAACCAAAAACCTAAAAAAAAACTAAATCCTAACCCTAAACATATCCCTAACACGTACCCTAACCATATAACTATCCTTAACCCTAACTCTAAACCCTAAACCCTAGACCCAAATCCAAAAATACCAAAACCATTACATTAAACCCTAAACCATAGATATTATAACTCAAATCCTTAATTCCAAATCCTAAAACCTAAAAAACAACCTAAACCCTAACCCTAACCCTAACATTAACCCTAACCCTAACCCTAACCCTACCATAAATCCTAAATTCCAATCACAAAATACCAAAACCCATACTTTAATCACTAAACGATTGATATTAAACCTCAAACCCCAAACCCTAAACCAAAAAACCTAAAAAAACTAAAAACTCTAACCTAACCCTAACCCTAACCTTTACCCTAACCCTAACCCTAAACCAGAAATTTAAAACCCAAAGCCTTAAAAACCAAAACCAAAACATTAAATACAAAACCATAGATTTTAAACCTCAAATGCTAAACCCTGAACCATAGAACGTAAAAAAAATACCTACGCCCTAACCCTAATTCTAACCTTAACCTTAACCCTAATCCCTAAGTCCAAAAAAACCCCTTAGTCTAAAGTATGAAAAACCCAAAAATTAAACACTAAATGACAGATTTTAAACCTCAAATCCTAAACTACAAACCCTAAAACCTAAAAAATATAAACCCTAACGCTAACCCTAACCCAAACCCTAACCCTAACCCTAACCTTAACCTTAACCCTAACACTAAACCATAAATCCGAAACCCTAAGCCTTAAATACCAAAACCCAAACATTCAATACCGAACCATATATTTTAAACCTCAAATGATATACCCTCAACCATAAAACCAAAAAAAAAATGCACACCCTAACCCTAACCTTAACCCTAAACCTTAAACCCTAAGTCCAAAAAAAAAGTCCAAAAAAAACCCTAACCCTACCATAAACCCTAAACCCAAATATTAAACACTAACCCAATGATATTAAGCCTCTAATTCTACACCCTAAATGCAAAACCCTAAAAAAACACAAATCCTTAACCCTAAACCTAGCCCTAACCCTAACCCAGACCCTAAAATAACCTTAACAATAATCCTAACCCTACACCGTTAACCCGAATCCCCAAGCCAAAAATTCCAAACCCAAACGTTAAACTTTCAACCATATATTTTAAACAAAAAATTCTAAACCCCAAAACCTAAAAGATAAAAAAAACCTAAACTCTAATCCGAACCCTATCCCTAAAAAGAATCCTAACCCTAACCCTATCCTTAACCCTAATCCTAAACCCTAAACCCTAAACCCAAATCCCAAAACACAAAAACCCTAACATTAAATAATAAACTACAAGTATAAACACTAAACCATAGATTGTAAACCAAATATCATAAACCCCAAACCCTAAAACCTAAAAAACAACCTAATCCCTAGCCCTAACCTTATCCCTAACACGAACCCTAACCCAAACCCTATCCTTAACCCTAACCCTAAACCCAAAGCCCCAAATACCAAAACCCTAATATTAAACACTAAACCATAAATATTACAACTCAAATCCTTAACCCCCACTACAAGAAAAACAGTCTCTAAGGAAGGGAAATACGGTCCTAAAAAGTCTACATCTAGTCCCAAATAATCTATTGCGACGGAAAAAAGTTGGTCACCACCCGTCCTAATAGACCTCTTCGCTAAAGGTCAACTGCGGCTGGCTCCTTTTTCCAGTCCTTAAAACTTTTTAGAGACGGATTAAGAGCTAGTCGCAAAAATACTTTTAGAGACCCTGTATCTCGTCCAAAATAGTTGATTTTCTTCTTTAAAAACTAGTAATTTTCTGGTCGTTAATTCCCTTTAGGGAAGAGAAACTACATCATTGTAGAGCACCTTTTTTAGACTAGTAGCTACCTCATCCAAGATTAACCTTTAGGGACGAGAAGTTGTCTCGTCTTAAATTAACATTTAGGGACAGAGAAATATTTTTGGTCTCTAGTTGACTAGCAATGTTTCTTAGCTTTGTATCACGAAATTATAAAATTTATCAATAAACATAAGATTGCTACAAAAAATCTACAAACAAAAGGCTGATATAAATATTAAAATTGTCTATCAACCGAAGATGTTAGTTTCAATATTTTCTTAACAAAAAAGCTTAGCTAATTAACAATTCAAGATACACTATAATATCAAGTTTTGCATAACTCCACAGCAAAATAATGTTGATCTTCTGCATCTTTTATACATGCATCATGACTTGTAACTTGAATATCAAAATCTGCAAGTACAAAAATTTGAAAAGACCATAAGTAACTATTGGTTTATATGTAAGGAGTAAGATGTAAATTTTACAATAAATTAGTTAAACTTCTTATCGCAAAAAACAAAAACTCTAAAATTCAGCGAGGGTTATCTAGAAACGTCAACAAGCTTCAAGAATATAAAAAGATTAATAAGGAAAGATTTGATATGCATTAAGCAAGAATTCATATCTACACCAAAAAAAAAATTCGAGGACAAGATATAGTACAAATGGAGAAATTCCTCATCAAGAATGTGTATTATGAATATAACAGACTCGATCAGCATCATCTCTTTATATAGAGTGTAGATGGATAACTGAGGTTGAACGAGTAATGGGCAAAACGTGTAGAATTCAACTTTCACAGAAATATGTAGAGGAGAGTATGCTTTGTATCAAGAGAAGACAATAGAGGCAATTCCGAAAGGAACCAGTAGCAACATGATAGAGGTCTTATGTTGGATAATCTTAACAGAAGGGTATTCAGCTCACTAGATGCACTAAGATTATAGAAGTACGTAAAAAAGAGTTCAAGTGTTTTCTGTCAGAACTTCATGTCTAAAACATCCTATCAGAACTTTAAGTGTAAAATTTCAAATCTGATCCAAATTTGATTGTGACTAAAATTAATATTGTTTCCTTGTAGTCGTGGAGTTTTCTATCAGAACTTTAAATCTCCAGTTAGTAGAGTATCACAAGTCTAAATCGGCTATAGTTTTTAAGTTTATATGTTTTGATTATTGGGTTGAGAGACAAAAACAGATTGCATTCGATTGTGTATCAAAAGTCTAAATGGTCTATAGATAGCATCTGATAGTGTATCACAAGTCTAAATGGTCTACAGATTGCATTCACAGTGATTTCATTAATCCTAGAGAAATATCAATTGCATTCACAATGACTTTTATATCCTAAAATTTCCATGTTAAAAAAATCCATTTTGTAAAACTAGAAATTGATTCAGTTCTCGTTGAATTATTCCATGAACCATGATTGATGAAACAGTGGTGGACTATATGTGAAATATTATGATAATCAATAATGAGATATCACATAGTTGTTATCGTCAATGGACTAGAAAATTGGAAAGCTAAAATGAGATACCACACTCTAGGGAGTTTTATCAACAATGAACTGTACAATGAGGTCCTTAAATGAGATATGCTGGTAAAAGTCATTGAAATGTAAGCCACCATGCAGAAATTCAACTATATGACGATTTAAAAACAATTGACCTTATACATCTCCACTCCTACTAGGATGAGTGCAACATGGTACTTGTAAAACAACAATACTTGCAGAAAATAAAAACAGAGGAAAAACAAATGAATTTCATGATTGAAATTCGTAAGAGGAGGGGCTAGATATGGAACTTCATGCCATCAAGCAACAAATGAACTTCATGATTGAAATTCGCAATTTATTCTTGTAGATAGAAATCTCTTAGGAATTAGTGGCACATAACTACGCATATGGATCAGTTTTAGTAACTTCTACAACTTTTTCCGCCTTTTCTGTTAGCCTTAAAAGTTGAACAACAGTTCAGTTGTTATTCAAGATGGATTTGTCAAGTTTAATACAACTCGCTCTATCTTCTATAAGAACATTATTTTAGCTCATTCAGCTGCGAGAGCCTATGTTCAAGAAAGGTCATTGTTCTCTTACTATTTAGGAATACTAAGTTGTCCTATGATTGATCCCCTTTACTTTTGCGATCTTATCACACTACAAACTTAAGTTTTCATTCACGATCAATGATCTAAGAGAAAAAGAGTAACCTGAACAAGAATAGTAAATCGTAGTAAACAAAAAACACACTGAATCAGAGAAGAAAATAGAAATCAACTCGTACAAGAGGACACATACCTAAGATGGTAGTAGACAGTAAACATAAATTCAGTTAGACAAGAACGGAATAAAATATGGTGCTACTATTATAGCTTATCTTCTTGAAAGATCTCGAGTTTTCCAAGTTTCAACCAAATTGAACTTTCTTTTCTACCCTTTATGTGCAAGACCATAGGAGGTAATTTGCATTAGTTTGAGTTAATTAGATTGTACAATATAACTGTACTTTAGACATACAAATACACTATGCTATATAACTGTACTTTGGACATACAAATACACTATCATAAAAGTGCAATTGTAGTTCAAAATTCTTTTAGTTAGATAGAAAGTTGTCAGGAACTAGTGGCACGTGACTATGCACATGGATCGGTTGAACAAGTGCTACTACTTTCTTTCACTGATAGTTTAAAAATTGGAACAATACTTCACTTGTAATTCATAATGGATTTCTCATGTTTAATATAACTCTCTATGTCGTCTCTCAAACACTATTTTAGTTCATTTAGCTGTGAGTTCCTCTGTTACAAGAACGACTAGGAACACTCTATTCTCTTAAGACTAATCCACATCATATTTGAATCTTATCATACAACAAAAATCAATATATCTAAAAAAACGATCGGCTAGTCTAAAAGAGAGTATATCAAACAAGAAGAGTTATAAATCGCATAAAATAAACAACAATCATATTTAGAGATGAAAAAAATCAACTTGCGAAGGTGGGCATACCTGAGATTCAAGTAAGATAGAAAATCGAGATTGAGTTGAGATCTTGGGTAGGCTGACCTGTGCTTTCTCTGTCTTGAGAAAACACAGATGAAAAACTGAGAGCTATGAGCTATGCTGAGATCGCTGCCAAGGTGCTGCTGCTAGGGTTTTTCTAATTCGCGACACTGTTTTGAGAGACGAAGCGTCCTTTGTCTTTTTTTTTTCCAGAATTTTAGTTCACTTATGTTTTGGCTCTAAGTTTTGGTGAAAATTGAATTTTATTAAAATTTAAGTTGCCGCACTTTCTACTCCCCTAAATTATAATTTGGGACCAGTTTTTAATTTCTTTAGAGACTAGATTTATTACCTTCACAAAAAGATACATAATTAAGGACCCAAATAAAATCTCGTCCCAGTAGATATACTTTTAGAGACGTGACTATTAACTCGTCCCAAAATGTTAGTCTTAAATAAAGCTTTTTCTTGTAGTGCCCAAACACTAAAACCATAAAAACAACCTGAACCTTAACCCTAACCCTAACATTATCCCTAACCCTAACATTATCCCTAACCCTAACCCTACCATAAACACTAACCCCAAGCCAAAAGTATCAAAACCCAACATTAAACACTAAACCATTGATATTAAACCTCAAATCCTAAACCCTAAACCCAAAACCCCCCAAAAAAACTAACCTTAACCCTAACCCTAACTACAAACCATAAACCAAAAACCCTAAGCCAAAAAATTCCTAAACCCAAACATTAAATACTAAACCATAGATTTAAAACCTCAAATGCTAAACCCTGAACAATAAAACCTAAAAAAAAACTACACCCTAACCCTAATCCTAACCCTAACCCTAACCCTAACCGTAAACCCTAAGTCCAAAAAAAACCTAAGTCCAAAAAAACACTAAGTACGAAATACAGAAACCTAAACATTAATCACTAATCCATTGATTTTAAACCTCAAATCCTAAACCACAAACCCTAAAACCTAAAAAAAAACCTAACCCTAACCCAAACCCTAACCCTAACCCAAAAACATTAACCCAAAACCCCAAGCCCAAAATGCCAAAACTCAAACATTAAACACTAAACCATAGATTTTAAACTAAAAGTCCTAAACCCCAACACCTAAAACCTAAAAAAAACTAAACACTAACCCTAACCATATCTGTAACACGTACCCTAACCCTATCCCTATCCTTAACCCTAACTCTAAATCCTAAACCCTACACCCAAATCCAAAAATACCAAAACCTTCACTTAAACCCATAGATATTATAACTCAAATCCTTAATTCCAAATCCTAAACCCTAAAAAACAACCTAAACCCTAACCCTAACCCTAACATTAACCCTAACCCTAAACCTACCATAAATCCTAAATTCCAATCACAAAATACCAAAACCCATACTTTAATCACTAAACGATTGATATTAAACTTCAAATCCTAAACCCTAAACCAAAAAACCTAAAAAAACTAAAAACTCTAACCTAACCCTAACCCTAACCTTTACCCTAACCCTAACCCTAAACTAGAAATTTAAAACCCAAAGCCTTAAAAACCAAAACCAAAACATTAAATACAAAACAATAGATTTTAAACCTCAAATGCTAAACCCTGAACCATAGAACGTAAAAAATTACCTACACCCTAACCCTAATTCTAACCCTAACCCTAATCCTAAACCTTAAACCCTAAGTCCAAAAAGAAAGTCCAAAAAAACCCTAACCCTAGCATAAACCCTAAACCCAAAGCCCAAAATACCAAAACTCAAACATTAAACACTAAACCACTAGTATTAAGCTCAAATTCTAAACCCTAAACCCAAAAACCTAAAAAACACAAATCCCTAACCCTAAACCTAGCCCTAACCCTAACCCAAGCCCTAACCCTAACCTTAACCCTAACCGTAACCCAAAACCTTAACCCGAAACCCAAGCCAAAAATACCAAACCCAAACATTAAACATTAAACCATAGATTTTAAACTAAAAATCTTAAACCCCAAAACCTAGAAGATAAAAAAACCTAAACCCTAATCCTAACCATATCCCTAAAAGGAATCCTAACCCTAACCCTAAATCCTAAACCCTAAACCCAATGCCCAAAACACAAAAACCCTAACAATAAAAACTAAACTATAGATATAAACACTAAACCATAGGTTTTAAACAAAATATCATAAACCCCAAACCCTAAAACCTCAAAAACAACCTAATCCCTAACCCTAACCTTATCCCTAACACGAACCCAAACCCTTACCCTATCCTTAACCCTAACCCTAAACCCAAAGCCCCAAAACCAAAACCCTAACATTAAACACTTAACCATAAATATTACAACTCAAATCCTTAACCCCAAACCCTAATACCATAAAAAAAACCTAAACCTTAACCCTAACCCTAACATTATCCCTAACCCTAACCCTAGCATAAACCTTAAACCCCAGGCCAAAAGTACTAAAACCCGAACATTAAACACTAAACCATTGATATTAAACCTCAAATCCTAAACCCTAAGCCCAAACATAAAAAAAAATAAACTAACCCTAACCCTTACCTTAACCCTAACCATAACTTAAAACCATAAACCCAAAACCCTAAGCCAAAAATACCAAAACCCAAACATTAAATACTAAACCATAGATTTAAAACCTCAAATGCTAAACCCTGAACCATAAAACCTAAAAAAAACTACACCCTAACCTTAAACCGTAAAGGTTAAGTCCAAAAAAAACCCTAAGTCCAAAATACGAAAATCTAAACATTAATCACTAATCCATAGATTTAAAACGTCAAATCCTAAACCACAAACCCTAAAACCTTAAAAAAAACTAACCCTAACCCAAAACGATTAACCCAAAACCCTAAGCCCAAAATACCAAAACTCAAACAATAAACACTAAACCATAGATTTTAAACAAAAATTCCTAAACCCTAAACCCTAAAACCTAAAAAAAACTAAACCCTAACCCTAACCATATCCCTAACACGTACCCTAACCCCATCTCTATCCTTAACCCTAACTCTAAACCCTAAACCCTAAACCATAAACACAAATCCAAAAATACCAAAACCATGACATTAAACCCTAAACCATATATATTATAACTCAAATCCTTAATTCCAAATCCTAAAACCTAAAAAACAACCTAAACCCTAACCCTAACCCTATAATTAACCCTTACCCTAACCCTACCATAAAGCCTAAATCCCAAGCACAAACTACCAAAACCCAAACATTAATCACTAAATGATTGATATTAAATCTCAAATCCAAAACCCTAAACCCAAAATCCTAAAAAAAACTAAAAACAGAACCTAACCCTAACCCTAACCCTGAACCATAAAATCTGAAACCCTAAGCCTTAAAAACAAAAACACTAATTAGTTCTCTCTCTAATTTCTCTCTCTTAGCCAAACGCTCCCTACAGCAAAATGAACATTACAGCTCCAACGGCTAGTTCAGCCTGGCCTACCAGGCACGTGAGCCACCGGCGGTACAAGCCTGACCGCTGGAACAGTCCCAAAGGGGCGCTTGGTGAATAAGAATACAACCCTTCGTGAAACACCCTTTGTTTCGTTACATAACTCAGAGAATTCGCAGTTCAAAGAACCAATGAACAGTGCGAAGTCGCGAGGCGCAATGGAAGAGAAACTCAAAAGTATTTCCCCCGAGTATATTAAGCTGAATCAAGAACTACAACCTACTAGAAATGACTATACTCAGCACGAGCTTCAACATACTTTGAAAATGAGGAATTCCAACTAGCAAATCGATGGAACTAATAAGGTGATTTTTGGGGTCGTCGCAGATGTAGGTCGAGATAGTCAACCCCAAAATCGGACCTCTTCTCAAATGAATAGACATGAAATAACCACTGGGATTTTCTCCCAAAAAGAAGATGTTCACCTTACCACAATATCTAGTGGAGTGGATGGTAATATCACGGAGACTAGAATCTCTGGTGACCATTACGGAAGTCAAAGACAAGAAGATAATGGAAGGTTCAATAAGCAAACGTCTAATGGGTATAATAACCAACCTACTATGGGAGCATACCATCTACATCAACGAAAAAAGTCACCTGAAATGAATGAACAAAATGCAAAGGAAATTATTTCAACAGGAGGGAAAGGGAGGTCTGCAACCATGAAAGATGGATTGTCAACATTGAAAGTAATAGATTTAGAAAGTCCATCTCAGGGTGCAGCAGGTGGTAACATGAAAGGTAAAATTCATCACAAAGGTGGAATAACAAAAATAAGTGGGCAACATTGGAATTAGAGGAGGCTGCAAGGAACTAGGGACAGGAAAACCAGCATAGGCCGAATGACCAAAGCAATAAGGTGCAACAAGCAGCTGTTATGTTTAAAGATAGGAATCAGGGTGAAAATGCTACTTTTGTGAATGAGACGGTGGGACTGTTGCATCAATCTGAAAGTGGGAAGGGTGGTGATATTAATGCTTATCATAGAGAGTTTTCTAAAGTCTCTAGTAACTTTGACAAAAGAACCCCCCGAGCTATACAACCAAAATGCTACCACCTCCAAACCAATTGAGGTTAACAGTTCTAAAGCTCAGACTGCTAACAAGCAAGATCAATTTTCAGAACCACCCCTTTACACAGTAGTTCAAACTCTGGCTGCTAGATTGAGTCAAATCCATGAAGCACAAAGTCCTAATATAGTGCTAAAAACCAAACCTAGACAGACCAACAAACAGGGTCAACCAACAGTAATATTTGATATGCATGACTATATGCATACCCTTACAGTGGACTGCAAATATACTTTGGTTGGGAAGTTTAGCACTACAATGCCTAAAGTGGACTTGATTATAAAGAGTTTTATTTAGCAGACTCAGCTTAGGGGAGGGGTCAACATTGCTCACTACAATCCCAAACATGTTTCATTGACCTCCAAAATGAGGTGGACTACAATACTATATGGACACAACAGAGAATGACCATAGAGGTTAAGCTCATGAGGATTCAAGCTTGGACTCCATTCTTTAGCCCTGAAGAAGAGACTCCTATTGTCCCTATTTGGATTCTTCTACCTGTACTACCTGGCACTGTTTTAAAAAACCTTTCCTCATCCCCTTATTGGAAACTGTAGGCAAAGTTCTATATCTGGATACAGCTTCTACCAAAAGATCTAGGGCAGGGATGGCTAAAGTTAAAATGCAGATTGATCTAACCAAGCCTAGGCTTAGACATGTGTGGATTGGTCTTGATGATGATTATGATACCATACGTATGTGGCAGCCAGTTAAATATGAGAATATTCCCCCCTATTGTGAATATTGTAAACATCAAGGTCATGAGGTAGAAGAATGTAAAGCAAGAATGAGAGATGAGGAGTACAGACAAAGGAAGGAGCAGGAAAATGACAAGAAAAATAGAAAGAAGGAAAAGCAAAACAGCAAGGAACAAGAAACAATGCAGAACAAAACAAAAGAGGGTCAGGATCAGCTGCAACAAAGCTATATAGAATGAGGTAAGCAAAAACAACCAATTCAGCAAAAGGAGGAAGAATGGCACAATCGAATAAAGAAAAACCAAAAATTCCAAGAGGAGGTGGGACAAAAAGAAGTTTGGAGACCTACAACAAATACCAGTCTGGCAACAAAGCAGAACCAATAGGATCAAGTTCAATAGGCAGGTATGAGCACTAATCATCAAAATAATACCTTTTATAACCTAACTATGCAGGTAGAGGATACTATTACTAAGGAGGAAGCAATCCAGGTGGGAAACAAAACTCAAGAAAGCAAGGACATGGTGACAATGGGAAACAGATCAAAACAACAACAGATGGCTCAACAAAAAATTGGGTGGAATAACAATGCAGGTATCATAGCTGAAAAACCTAACTCTAATAGAATGCATTTAAATGATATTATGATAGATGTAGCTGAAGGAGGTAAGGAAGGGGGATGTCAGGAGAACACTACTAATCTGCAGTAAGGGGTGACCAAAGGGGGGAACCTATCTCATGATGGGCATGAAAGGGAGTATACTGACCAAAACCCTGACCTTAGAGACCAGACTAGCAGGAAAAAACAACAAAAAAGGGCAAACAGAAAATGCAAGAAAATGCTTAGCAGACATGAACTATGCATACAGGTAATAAGGTTGCACACAGGGGAAAACAAAACATGAAAACAGAAGTCAGGGTGACACAAAACAAGGGTAAAAATAAAAAGGATATGGACAACAATGTAAACAATGGAAATTTAGAAAGTACCCCAAAGAGAAAAAACAAACTAAGCAAGCAAAAAAGAGATGCAGCTAAGAGGAGATTAAACAAGCAACAGGATGCAGTTCAAGAAAACCAACAGGACTGGAGGGAGAAAACATGAAATACTTCAGTGGAGGTGGATAATCTGCAGGGACATAATAGCCCGTCAAGTCAGGCCAAAAATTTGGCACCACCTCCGGATAAAGAACAAGGATACTGTCAAGTCAATATTGTCCCCCTTTTGATGAATATGAGGTAGTAAACTCAGAAGATGAACTGGACAAGGATAATCAGTCTGTAATGGACCCTGATGAAGATGATGTGACCAGTGAAGCTCTAATAAGAGATTTAAGTCCTCAAAATGATCAGGAACTGGAACAGGAGCTTCAACAGGTAACTCAAAATCAAGGTCTATCTCCAAGAGGGTTGAAACATGAAAAACTTCACTTCAAAAATCAGGATATCAAAATGTCATTGCTGGCAGACCAAACACAAGACTTTTCTCATCTAGAGTTTCCCAATGATTAGTACAATCATATGGAATGTGAGAGGGATTAACACTCAAGGAGTTATGGAAAGAATCAAAATGCTCAAGAAAATGCACCAGTTATCTATTATTGCTATTCTTGAGCCCTTTGCAGATAATGGTAATGTGATGAACTTCTAGAACCAACTAGCCATGGATAATGCGTGACCAACTGTAATGGCAAAATTTGGCTTTTCTGGAATGGTGATATTGATTGTAATGTTAGAGATGAAGATGATCATCAAATTACTTGTGACTTCAATCACAATGAGCTTCAAAATCAATTCACCATTACTTTTGTCTATGCAAAATGGAAAGAACATCTAAGAAGGCCTCTATGGGATAAAATGCTCTAACAAGCTGAGAGAGAGGACAAACCATGGTGTTCAGTGGGGGATTACAATGTAATAACTTCTACTGAGGAAAAGCTGGGGGGAATCCCTTACAATATCATAAAAAGTTTGGACTTCATTGCCATTATTGAAGCTTGTGGGTTGATGGATATTGAATTTAGTGGTCAAAAATACACTTGGTCCAATAATAGGATCAACCACATAATTAGGAAAACACTTGACAGAGGCCTTATTAATGATACTTGGTTGTATAAGATGCCCCAAACAACCATTACTCATCTACCCTCTACTGGTTCTGATCACTACCGTCTATTATTGGAGATAATCAACAAAGAGGATGGTCACTATAACGGTCTGGATTGTGTATATGCTAGTTCTATTCATGTTATACTTGACATAGACTTATAGTGTAGGTGAGGATCATGTTTCTTATATGATTAGTGTTGGTTTAAACTAGCTCGGAAGGTGATGTAATGCCTTGCACGTTTCAGCATATGTATTGTAAGTTAACTCTGACGAAAAGCATTTAAGTAAATATAGAAAGGTGGTAATTGAGCTTAAAGTTGAAAGTTAAGTGCTAAGTTGAAGAAAAGGGATTAACATTCAGAAATTGAAATAAAATAATTGAGAGGATTTCTTGGCTTAATTGAGCTAGCAGCTGCATCACCTACTTGAGCTATAATATAGTTAAAAGGCCCAAGTTTGATGGACCAGATTTATGCTTATATTAATGGGCTCACTTGAAGCCCAACCTATTAAATAAAAAAAATGTGAATGAAAGAAAGCCCAACAGCCAAATCTGCCAATTGGCCCATTATGGATAAAGCCCAAGTGAAACTAAGTAGGTACATCACCTACTAAGACTTCTTCTACCATGTGATTGGGCCAAATGTGTACCACCTACTTGCATTAATCTGGCCCAAGTTGAATAAAAGAACAAAGGGAAAATGGACAGCCAAGGCCCAATAATCTTAAGTCCAAAAATGCCCAAGTTAAACGGCCAAGTAGGTGGTTCACCTACTTGAAAATATATGGCCCAAAATTGGCCAAGAAAGTAGGCCATAACACCTCCCTTTTAAAAGGATAAAGATCAAGTCTTTTTCTCCATTTTAAACTTGCAAAATTTTCAGATTCCTTAAGTTTCTTTCTTGGTCTCTCTTGGCTTCAATAAGCAGCCCTAAAACACCTTAGGGTTCTTGAGTATTGTCTGATTTTCAAGTAAAAGTTTGAAGGTGAGTTTGAATTCTTGAATTACAAGTTTAGAGGATAAATTTCCAGAATTAAGGTAAGACAACAACCCATTTGTTTTCCTCTCTTTTAATACATGTTTGGAGTGGAGAATTTTGTATATATTTATCAAGAATTCATGGATTGTGATAAATCCTTGAGTCAATATTCTCCTATTATGCAGAAAGATTTGAGATTGATAGTGGCTTCCTTATGAATATTGTTGTTGAGGGCAGCTTGGGTATCTTGGGAGAGGATGCATGCAGTTGTATTAACGTGTAGAGTAAGGGTGTGGTGGTTCACCGTTTGTGTAAGGGTTGTATGGGCCTGCTTTCCGTCAAATATTTTAGCTATTATTTTCGAGGGCCTTAATGTGATTAGCTGCTGATGTTAGCTTAATCATGATTTATGTTGTAGATTAGCACCCAAAGATGAAGGTTGAATCGTGATAGTGGTATTGGTGAGAAAATAAGGTATGTAAGGCTATTCGATTCCATATTATTTGGCATGAAATCTGACACCTGTAATTAATATCAATGAAGTGAATCTCCTAAGTTCTATTCCTAGTAAAAGAAATAATAGCAGTGTACTGACTCCAAATAGATAATTATATCCCTCCCCCCATCCTAAGTACATGAAACTACTTCATTATATCCCCCTTGTGCTGTTATAGAAATGGTATTTGCAAAAGAAAGTTTGGTGAATCCCTCTCCTAGTCAATTGAAGTCAATTGTGCGATTAAGCTCTTAAAGTAATGTGTTGATGTTACATAGCTCCTTATGTCATTGTTACTGCCTCAAAGTATTATTTTTCATGTCTTCTACTACTCGTCCGTATTTCCATATCTCCAAGATGATTATGACCTCAAAAACAACATCTCAAAAGTGTTATGATTATCCAAAGAACAATCCCAAAAGAGTTCTGAACTAATAAGCAACAATCTCAAAGATTAAAGAATCTAAGTGAAGAAATTTGTTTAATTGCGGGTGGCAGCCCAGGGGCGAGAGCCTAGCATGGTTCAATCCCTATCGGTATAGAAGGGTGGCAGCTCAGGGGCAAAAGCCTAGCATGGGCCAATCCCAAATTGTGTAATATGAGGACCGCATCCCAGGGGTTATTATGCCTAGCATGGGTCATCCTCTTCTACCACTGATCAGCTGGTCACTTGCATCACATGCCCTACAAAGATTATAACCTAAAGAAAAGTAAAGGAAAGAACGTAACTTACATGATCTCACAAGAGTAAATAAAGGTGGTCTTCTCTCCTAATCTATGCACTCATATGTTGCTACTTGATTTCATTTGAGCTCTCGTATTACATATGTTATTGCCTTACATATTCAGTACATTTTTCGTACTGACGTCCCTTATTGGGGACGCTGCATTTCATGCTGCAGGCACAGGTACTCCAGCTAGTAGACCTCCTCAGTAGGAGCACACGACACTCTGCTACTTTTGGTGAGCTCCAAGTTGATTCGGAGCTTTATTGAGTCCTTGGTAAATTCATTTTGGTATTGTATCGTAGGGGGTCTGTCCCGACCTACTCTAGTCTTCCATCTTTTAGAGGCTTTGTAGAGGTATGTACATGGTTCCGTTGTGTCTTAAGGAGTTGTCACCTCAACGGCCAAGTCTTGTATATAACTTTTGGTTCTACATATGTTGGTTTGCATCGCTGCTTCCTAGGTGAACTTGTCACAATTGTTATAGTTATATGCATAGTAAGAACATTTCACAGGTTGGTTATCTCGAGCCTTTAGGGAATCGAGTGCCTGTTTGTCTTAATGGGTTTTAAGGCGTGACAAAAGTGGTATCAGAGCAGGTCATCCTAGGGAGTCTACAAAGTTGTGTGTGTGTAGAATATTTCTTATGGATGTGTCGTGCACCACATCTATATACAGGAGGCTACGGGACATGTAGGAGTTGTCTCATTTCTTTCATTTTGTAGATCGTGCGATAGAACCAATGTTGTAGGTGAATCATATCTAATTTCTAAATTGTTTTACTATAGCAAAGATGCTGGTTACGAGAAGGAGTAAAAGTACTGGTAAGCGAGTAGATGTGGCTGCCCAAGAAGGGAGCGGCTAACCACCACCAAGTCAAGATGTTCAAAGTGGGGCTCAAGATGAGTCTCTATCGCAGACTTCCCCGACGCCTCCATCTCCTGAGAACTAAGGAGGGAAGATGAACCTCAGGAACCCGTTATTAATTCTACCGAGCAAGATTTGAGGAATGCAGTCCAATTATTGACTCGTATAGTTGCTGGTCATGGACAAAGACAAGAAGGTCCAGTTGTAGGTACTAGTGGTGTAGATAGATCAGCTAGAACACGGATACGTGATTTTCTTATCTTGGACCTTCCATCATTCACCGGGTGAGATCCTAATGAAGATCCGCAAGACTTTATAGATCAGATCAAACGAACTTTGGATATTATGCATGTAAGTGGTAAAGAAGCACTTGAGATAGCAGCATATAGATTAAAGGGTGTAGCTATATTGTGGTATGAAGCTTGGAAGCAATCTAGGGGAACGGATGCACCTTCAGCTACGTGGAAAGAGTTTAAAAAGGCATTCCTTGACCATTATCTTCCATTGGAGTTCGAGAGGCCCGTGCGGATCCGTTCTTAAATCTCCACCAAGCAAGTATGAGCGTGAGAGAGTACCGTCTTAAATTTAATTCCTTGGCCAGATATGCTCCTAATGTAGTAGCTACCATGGAGGACAGAGTTCATCGATATATGGATAAATTAGACTCATATTTAGTTAGAGATTGTACCATTGCTTCATTGACTAAAGATATGGATATAGAAAGGATGCAGGCCTTTGCACAAAAGTTGGAGGATCAAAGGCAAAGAAGAAGGACACAAGAGTCGGAAACAGGGCATTCTAAGAGGGCCAGATCCATGGGGAAGTTTGCACCATCCCAAGGTGAGTTTAGCCTCGGTTCTCTAACAGACCACCTAGGCCATCATCTTTCTACTCTACAACTAGTGCTCCACCACAGTTTCAAGTGTTTAGGGGCAATCAGTTTGGGCAAAGAAGTGAAAGACAAGGCTCACAAATAGTGGGTCATCAAGAGCAAGGAAGTACGACCCAATCAAGGCCTCCTCGACAGCCTTGTAAACAGTGTGGGAGGAATCATCTGGGTGCATTCAGGTTTGGGACAGATGTTTGTTTTTGGTGTGGCACACCAGGGCATATGATGAGAAACTGCCCTAATAGGGGCGTGGGTGGCATTGCACAACCAACTAGATCAGTTGTTGCATCAAACTCATCAACACCTTCTTCCGATAGGGGGCTACAGATGCCTACAGGTCGTGGTAGAGGATCTAGGGGAGCCGCTAGTTCTAGTGGAGGTCAGAATAGCACATATGCACTAGGAGATCGACAAAATTCAGAAGCCTCGCCGGATATGGTTACAGGTACAATGTCTATCTTTTCACATATTGTATATGCATTAATTGATCCGGGGTCTACACTATCATATGTTACACCATTGATTGCTAAAAAGTTCAAAAGAACACCAGAATTATTAGTGAAGCCATTTGATGTGTCTACACCAATTGGTGAGTCTATTATGGCTAGAAGAGTTTATCGTAATTGCATTGTAACTATTTGTGATCGCGATACATTGGCTGACCTTGTTGATCTAGACATGGTAGATTTTGATGTTATAATGGGTATAGATTGGTTAGCTTCTTTTTATGACATGGTAGATTGCCGAACTAAAATAGTGCATTTCCAGTTTCCAAAAGAGGTAGTCCTCGAATGGAAAGGTAATATTGGGGCGCCAAAAGGTAAATTTATTTCTTATCTTAAGGCAAAGAAGATGATTTCCAAAGGATACATATGTCATCTAGTTAGAGTGAAAAATGTAAATGCGGAGCCACTAACCCCTCAATCCATTCCGGTGGTATATGAATTTCCAGATGTGTTTCCTGAATATCTTCCAGGTTTACCTCCAAAATGAGAAGTAGAGTTTGGTATTGATGTGCCTCCAGATACTCAACCTATCTCAATTCCTCCGTATAGAATGGCTCCGGCAGAATTACGCGAGTTAAGGAGCAATTACAAGACTTATTCGAAAAAGGATTAATAAGGCCTAGTGTGTCCCCATGGGGAGCACCAGTTTTATTTGTACGCAAAAAGAATTGCTCTTTAAGAATGTGTATCGACTTCCGACAGTTGAATAAGGAAACGATTAAGAACAAATATCCCATCCCTAGAATTGATGATTTGTTTGATCAGTTACAAGGTGCTAGGTGTTTTTCAAAGATCGACCTGAGGTCAGGTTATCACCAAGTGAGGGTCAAGGACAAAGATATACCCAATACAGCTTTCCAAACACGGTATGGTCTTTTTGAGTTCTTAGTCATGTCATTCGGGCTAACAAATGCACCAGCAGCTTTTATGGATTTGATGAATAGAGTGTTAAAGCCATTTTTAGATGTGTTCGTGATAGTGTTCATAGATGACATTTTGGTGTATTCAAGATCGGAAGAGGATCATGCTAACCACTTGCGGCAGGTTTTACAAATTTTGTGTGATCGTAAATTGTATGCAAAGTTCTCTAAATGTGAGTTCTGGTTGAAATCTGTGGCATTCCTAGGTCATATTGTATCCGATGAAGGATAAGGGTTGATAAAAACAAGATAGAAGACGTTAAAAAATGGCCAAGACATCCAACGCCTACGGAGATCCATAGTTTTCTTGGATTGGCAGGTTATTACAAAAGGTTCGTTGAAGGATTCTCTTCCATTGCTGCTGTCACGACCCAAAATCGAGCCGCGAGTGGCACCCACACTTATCCTACTATGTGAGCGAACCAACCAATCTAAAACCCCAACATATTGAACAAAATACAAAGCGGAAGACTTAAAACTCATTATCCCCAAAATCTGGAAGTCATCATCACAAGAACATCTATCCTCAAGTTACTAATCTAAAAGTATCTAAGAAGCTAAAACAAATAAAAGGCTAGTCCATGCCGGAAGTTCAAGGCATCAAGACATTGAAGGGAAGATCCAGTCCAAGCTAGAAGCATTAGCTCACCCTGAAATCCGGTGTAGTGAAGACTGGCTAGAATTGCTGCTGAGTTGAAGACGACGGTACGTTTGCTGCATTCCCCAAATAAAAAAGAAAGAAACAACAAGTAGGGGGTCAGTACAAAACACAAGTACTGAGTAGGTATCATCGGCCAACTCAAAATAGAAAACAGTATATATCAGTTCATATCATAAATCAACTACAATACTCAACATGTAGCAACAAGTACTATAATCATCAATAAGTACTACCAAGTTCATCCATGAGGACTCAAGCCTCAATACCACACTCATTTGGGAAATTAGGTTCATTACATTGAGTATATAAACATCTCTCAAGATTCATTATCTTTCTTCCTCTTGTGTCGGTACGTGACACTCCGATCCCCTACTACTATGTGTCGGAACGTGACACTCCGATCCCCTAATTCTACGTGTCGGTTCGTGACACCCGATCCCCTAATACTATGTGTCGGAACGTGACACTCCGATCCCCTAATTCTACGTGTTGGTTCGTGACACCCGATCCCCTAATACTATGTGTCGGAACGTGACACTCCGATCCCCTAATTCTACGTGTCGGTTCGTGACACCCGATCC
>JABWTJ010000557.1:0-449133 GCA_016801875.1 Solanum sitiens | reverse complement strand
TACTATGTGTCGGCACGTGACACTCCGACCCCCTACTTCTACGTGTCGGTTCGTGACACCCGATCCCTTAATACTATGTGTCGGAACGTGACACTCCGATCCCCTACTTCTACGTGTCGGTTCGTGACACCCGATCCCCTAATACTATGTGTCAGAACGTGACACTCCGATCCCCTAATTCTACGTGTCGGTTCGTGACACCCGATCCCCTAATACTATGTGTCAGAACGTGACACTCCGATTCCCTAATTCTATGTGTCGGTTCGTGACACCCGATCCCCTAATACTATGTGTCGGAACGTGACACTCCGATCCCCTAACATCATTCTGTCAATTCATCAAGCTTCTCTTTTTTATACCAAGGCCTCCTCAATCTCAAGGTCTAATTAGGGTTCTTAAAAGATTTTGATTCCAAAAGTTCATTATGCTTATTTTATCACCAATTCAATAATCCCATCATGCAAGCATACACAATTCAGCATATAGAAGGGTTACATACTACCAATACACTCAATCCACTATTAAGAGTTTACTACGAATGTATCAAACCATAAACCTATCCTTCACCAAGGATTTTGATCAAGAAGCAATTCTCGCAAAGCCTTTTGTTTACTCTTGGTTGTCTCTCTCTATTAGATCGTTTCGTCTCCTGCTCTCTTATTTTCTTCTTCATAAAATCCCTCGTCTCTTTTCCTTAATTGTTATAATTAGGTATAAAAGATGAGGAAACACCCAGTAAGTAAAACTCAAGGTTATCTCCTTCACACCCCCAAGAAATTGAGTTATTAATATTAACCCACGAAGTTTATAATTATAGCAAGAATAGTCCAAAACTCCCCTTTAAAACTTACCCAGAAATTTGACCCAGACTGGGATTACGCAACCTGTGACGGTCCGTCGTGCCTACGACGGTCCGTCCTGCACTTCCGTCACGACGGACAGAGAATTGCTCTCAGTACCCAATTCTCGAGAGTTGAAGTGTTCTGAAACGGAACCTCACAACGGTCCGTCATGTCTGTGACGGTCCGTCCTGCAGGTCCATCACAGACTTCAGAGAATTGCTTTCAGTACCCAATTCTCAAGAGTTGAAGTGTTCTGAAACGGAACCTCACAACGGTCCGTCATGTCTTTGACGGTCCGTCCTGCAGGTCCGTCACAGAGTTCAGAGAGTCGATTTCAGCACTCAAATATAAGAATTCCAAGTGTTTGGAACGAGACACCCTCGACGGTCCGTCGTGCCCATGACGGTCCGTCGTTGGATACGTCGTCTCAGACAGTTTTCCAGAAATAAAATCTGCTGCTCAAAACGACTAAGCAGGTCATTACAGCTGCACCCTTAACAAAGATAACACACAAAGAAACCAAGTTTCAGTGGAGTGATGAGTGTGAAAGAAGCTTCCAAGAGCTGAAGAGTAAATTAACTTCTACACCTGTATTGGTACTTCCAGAAGGCACGAAAGGCAATGTAGTGTATTGTGATGCTTTGGGAGTGGGCTTAGGTTCTGTATTGATGCAGCATGGTAATTTTGTAGCTTATGGCTCAAGGCAGCTGCGGCCACATGAGAAAAATTATCCAACCCATGATCTAGAGCTAGCAGCAATTGTGTTTGCTTTGAAGATATGGCGCCACTACTTGTATGGAGTTCATGTTGACATATATACTGATTACAAAAGCTTGCAATATATCTTTAAGCAAAAGGACTTAAATTTGAGGTATCGAAGGTGGCTGGATCTATTAAAAGTTTATGACATTGACATCTTATATCATCTCGGTAAAGCTAATGTAGTAGTTGATGCTTTAAGCCGTAAAATAATGGCAAGCACTTATGGGAAGTCTGTGGAAAGACAAGGAATGACTAAGGATCTGTCCCAACTAGCAAACTTGGGCGTTCGCCTTCTTGAATCATAAGACAAAGGGGTTATTGTGCAAAAGGCGACAGAATCCTCATTAGTAATGGAAGTGAAAGAGAAGCAGTACACTGATCCAATTCTTTTACAACTTAAAGAGAATGTACTACATGGTATGACAAAGGCATTTGAGCTTAATCAAGACGGAGTACTTTGATGTCAAAACAGATTGTGTGTACCTAATATAGATGAACTAAGAAAGAGGATCATGATGGAAGCACATAATTCAAGATACTCTATTCATCCGGGGTCAACTAAAATGTATCATGACTTGAAAGAAATTTATTGGTGGGGGACATGGAGATGAACATTGCAGAATTCGTGGCTTAGTGTCCAAATTGTCAACAGGTAAAAGTAGAACACCAAAAGCCCGGAGGTTACATGCAGCATATAGAACTTCCAATTTGGAAATGGGATATGATCAACATGGATTTTATCACTGGTTTGCCTCGCTCATTCTGGAAGTTTGAATCCATATGGGTAATAGTTGACAGACTTACCAAAACAGCATACTTCTTGCCGGTGAAGACTACTTATACTACAGAAGAGTATGCGAGGTTGTACATTAAAGAGATAGTTTGACTACATGGAGTGCCAATCTCTATAATATCTAATAGAGGATCTCAATTCACTGCAAATTTTTGGAAGTCATTTCAAATGAGTTTGGGAACACAAATGAATTTAAGTACAACCTTTCACCCTCAAACGGATGACCAAGCAGAACATACACTTGAGGATATGCTGCGAGCTTGTATATTAGATTTCAAGGATAGCTTGGATGATCACCTACCACTTATTGAATTTGCTTATAACAATAGCTACCATTCAAGCATTAAAATGGCATCTTATGAAGCTTTATATGGTCGAAAGTGTATATCACCAATTGGCAGGTTTGAAATAGGTGAAACTGCCTTATTTGGGCCAGATCTTGTTCATCAAGCTGTGGAGAAAGTCAAAGTCATACAGCAGCGGCTAGAAATAACTCAAAGTTGACATGAATCATACGCGGATATTAGAAGGAGAGGACTCGAATTTTCTGTAGGGGATTGGGTGTTCTTGAAGGTGTCTCCAATGAAAGGGGTAATGAGGTTTGGTAAAAAGGGAAATATGAGTCCACGCTATATAGGTCCATATAAGATTATTCGAAAAGCAGGCCAAGTAGCATATGAGTTGGAGCTAACACAAGAACTTTATTCAGTTCATCCGGTGTTTCATGTCTAAATGCTTCGAAAATGCATAGGTGACCCATCTCGTATTACTCCTAATGAAGATGTACAAGTTGCGGGAGATCTCACTTATGAAGAAGTACCCATTGCTATTATGGATTGACAAGTTAGAAAGTTAAGAAATAAAGAAGTAGCTTCAATAAAAGTACTATAGAGAAACCAACAATTAGAAGAAGTTACATGGGAGGCAGAAGAAGCAATGAAATTGAAGTATCCTCACCTCTTCCACACTGGTGGGAACGATCAAAATATTAGTGGAGGCGTTGACAAGTAAGTATAAGTCTATATGTTCAATGTGATTAATAGTATTACTAACTTAGGCTTGAACTTGTTTAGGCTGGACAACCTTGCTAACATTCGAGGACGAATGTTTCAAGGGAGGAAGGATGTAACGGTATGTATTATGTATATGATAGTTCTATTCATGTTATATTTGACATAGACTTATAGTGTAGGTGAGGGATCATGTTTCTTATATGATTAGTGTTGGTTTAAACTAGCTCAGAAGGTGATGTAATGCCTTGCACGTTTCAGCATATGTATTGCAAGTTAACTCCGACGGAAAGTGTTTAAGTAAATATAGTAAGGTGGTAATTGAGCTTAAAGTTGAAAGTTAAGTGCTAAGTTGAAGAAAAGGGATTAACATTCAGAAATTCAAATAAAATAATTGAGCTGCTTGCTTGGCTTAATTGAGCTAGCAGCTGCATCACTGATCTATAATATAGTTAAAGGGCCCAAGTTTGATGGACCAGATTTAGGCTTATATTAATGGGCTCACTTGAAGCCCAAACTTATTAAATAAAAAAATGTGAATGAAAGAAAGCCCAGCAGCCAAATCTGCCAATTGGCCCATTATGGATAAAGCCCAAGTGAAACTAAGTAGGTGCATCACCTACTAAGACTTTTTTTACTATGTGATTGGGACAAGTGTGTACCACCTACTTGCATTAATCTGGTCCAAGTTGAATAAAAAAACAAAGGGAAAATGGACAGCCAAGGCCCAATAATCTTAAGTCCAAAAAGGCCCAAGTTAAAATGCCAAGTAGTTGGGTCACCTACTTGACAATATATGGCCCAAAATTGGCCAAGAAAGTCGGCCATAGCACCTCCCTTTTAAAATGATAAAGATCAAGTCTTTTTCTCCATTTTAAACTTGCAAAATTTTCAGATTCCTTAAGTTTCTTTCTTGGTCTCTCTTGGCTTCAATAAGAAGCCCTAAAACACCTTAGGGTTCTTGAGTATTGTCTGATATTCAAGTAAAAGTTTGAAGGAGAGTTTGGATTCTTGAATTACAAGTTTAGAGGATAAATTTCCAGAATTAAGGTAAGACTACAACCCATTTGTTTTCCTCTCTTTGAATACATGTTTGGAGTGGAGAATTTTGTATATATTTATCAAGAATTCATGTATTTTGTTAAATGCTTGAGTTAATATTCTCCTATTATGCTGAAAGATTTGAGATTGATAGTGGCTTCCTTATGAATATTGTTGTTGAGGGCAGCTTGGGTATCTTGGGAGAGGATGTATGAAGTTGTATTAATGTGTAGAGGAAGGGTGTGGTGGTTCACCGTTTGTGTAAGGGTTGTATGGTCCTACTTTCCATCAAATATTTTAGCTACTGTTTTCGAGGGACTTAATGTGATTAGCTGCTGACGTTAGCTTAATCATGACTTATGTTGTAGATTAGCACCCTAAAAGGAAGGCTGAATCGTGATAGTGGTATTGGTCAGAAAATAAGGTATGTAAGGCTATTCGATTCCATATTCTTTGGCATAAAATGTGACACCTGTAATTAACATCAAAGAAGTGAATCTCCTAAGTTCTATTCCTAGTAAAGGAAGTAATAGCAGCGTACTGACTCCCAAATAGCTAATTATATCCCTCCCCCCATCCTATGTACATAGAACCACTTCATTATATGTTCACTACTCTATACTTGTGTAATTATCCCCCTTCTGCTGTTATAGAAATGGTATTTGCAAAAGAAAGTTTGGTTAATCCCTCTCCTAGTCTATTGAAGTAAATTGTGCCATTAAGCTCTTAAGTAATGTGTTGATGTTACATAACTCCTTATGTCATTGTTTCTGCCTCAAAGTATTATTTTTCATGTCTTCTACTACTGGTCCGTATTTCCATATCTCCAAGATGATTATGACCACCAAAACAACATCTCAAAAGTGTTATGATTATCCAAAGAACAATCCCAAAAGAGTTCTGAACTAATAAACAACAATCTCAAAGATTAAAGAATCTAAGTGAAGAAATTTGTATAATTGCGGGTGGCAGTCCAGGGGCGAGAGCCTAGCATGGGTCGATCCCTATCGGTATAGAAGGGTGGCAGCTCAGGGGCAAAAGCCTAGCATGGGCTGATCCCAAATTGTGTAATTATGAGGACCGCATCCCAAGGGTTAACATGCCTAGCATGGGTCATCCTGTTCTACCATTGATCAGCTGGTCACTTGCATCACATGCACAACAAAGATTATAACATACATAAAAGTAAAGGAAAGAACGTAACTTACATGATCTCACAAGAGTAAATAAAGGTGGTCTTCTCTCCTAATGTATGCACTCATATGTTGCTACTTGATTTCATTTGAGCTCTCGTATTACATATGCTATTGCCTTACATATTTTCACTACATTTTTCGTACTGACGTCCCTTATTGGGGACGCTACATTTCATGCTACAGGCACATGTACTCTAGCTAGTACACCTCCTCAGTAGGAGCACACGACACTCTGCCACTTTTGGTGAGCTCCAAGTTGATTCGGAGCTTTATTGAGTCCTTGGTAAATTCATTTTGGTATTGTATCATAGTTAAGAATAAGGCGGGGTCTGTCCCGACCTACTCTAGTCTTCTATCTTTTAGATACTTTGTAGACGTATGTACATGGTTCAGTTGTGTCTTAAGGAGTTGTGGCCTCAACGGCCAAGTCTTGTATATAACCTTTGGATCTACTTATGTTGGTTTGCATCGCTGCGTCCTAGATGAACTTTTCACAATTGTTATAGTTATATGCATAGTAAGAACAGGTTACAGGTTGGTTCTCTCGAGCCTTTAGGGAATCGAGTGCCTGTCCGTCTTAATGGGTTTTGAGGTGTGACAGTCACACTAAGTATTTCAGATTCCTTAACTGCTGGGTGGAAAGCCTCAACTTCTTGGAGACTGTGAAATCTTGTCGGGAGAGGGAGGTGACAGGAAATACTATATGGAGATTCCACCAACAATTGAAAAGACTTTCTAACACTCTGAGTACTTGGTCAAAGTGGGAATTTGGTGAAATTTTCATTAAAGTTAGAGAGTTTGAAGAGAAGGTTAGGGCAGCTGAAGAAAACTTGATTCAGGACAAGTGTGATACCAACAGGGAGGCACTCCATGAACTTAATGCTAACTATATTAGATATATTAAATTGGAGGATTCCATTATGAAGCAGAAATATCAGTTACAATGGTTCAAGGAGGGAGATACCAACTCTAAATTCTTCCACTCTTTGATTAGGGGTAGAAGGAGAAAGTTGTTCATTCACAGAATTTAGGAAAATGGGGAATGGGTTCAGGGTGATGAAAACATTGGTAAGGTTGCCTGTGAATACATTCAACAAATGTTTACAGGGGAGAACAACACTATCAATGAGAAGAATCTTGAATGCATCGCTAGGATGGTAAATCAGGACCAGAATGACAGACTTATCTCCAATCCTAATATGGAGGAATTAAAAGAGGTAGTCTTTTCCATGAACCCTATGTCAGCAGCAGGGCCGGATGGTATGAATGGGTATTTCTTTCAAAAATATTGGTACATCATCAATCAGGACCTAATGGAAGTGATTAAGGCTTTTTTCAGTGGCCAGGAAATCCCCAAATATTTTTCACACTCCTGTATTGTACTTCTACCCAAGTTTAGTAACACTAACAAAATGAAAGAGTTCAAGCCTATTAGCCTGAGCAACTTCATTAGTAAAATCATCTCCAAACTTTTGAGTACAAGATTGAGTCCTTTCCGTCCTAACTTGATCTTTCTCAATCAGTCTGCTTTTGTGAAGGGTAGAAGTATATCTGAAAACATCAAGTTGGCTCAAGAAATCATCCACCAGATTAAAAAGCCTAATATAGGTAGTAATTTCATTATAAAGCTGGACATGGAAAAGGCCTATGACAGAGTATCTTGGGCTTATATATGTCTGGTCCTAAGAAAAATGGGTTTTAATGAGATCTTCATAGACATGGTGTGGAGAGTTATGGCAAACAACTGGTACTCTATCATTATCAATGGAAAAAGATTTAGCTTTTTCCAATCCACTAGGGGCCTCAAACAAGGTGACCCCCTTTCCCCTGCCCTATTTATTTTAGGTGCAGAGATGCTTTCTAGATCCTTAAATGGGTTACATAATCACCCGGATTACCATGATTTTTTCATGGAAGGGAGGGTCCCCAGGTGAACCACTTGAGCTTTGCAGATGATACCATTCTGTTCACTTCAAGAAGAGCTAAAACTCTCCAACTTATCATGCAAACTCTCAAGAATTATGAGGAAACTTCAGGCCAAATGATCAATAGTGACAAAAGTCATTTCTTGGTGCATCAGAATGTTTTTGACAGTACAAAGGACATAATTAAAAGGATCACTGGTTTTAAACAAAAACAGGGACCTACCAATTATCTTGGATGCCCTCTTTTTGTGGGTAGACCTAGGATCTGTTATTTTTCTGACCTTTTAAATAAAGTGATTTGCAGGATTACAGGGTGGCAAACTAAGCAGCTAAGTTATGGTAGAAGAGCTGTGTTGATTAACCATGTCCTTCAAGCTCTCCCAATTCACTTACTATCAGCTATTACTCATCCCTCCACAGTACTCAAGCAAATTCAAATGCTGATGGCAGACTTCTTCATGGGATGGAAAAGTGATAAGAACAAATATCATTGGGCTTTTTGGAAGAACCTCAGCTACCCTACTGATGAAGGAGGGGTGGGAATGAGGAATTTGAAAGATGTGTGTTTATCATTCTAATATAAACAGTGGTGGATCTTTTGGACTAAACACATATTATGGGGTGATTTCATCAAAGCCAAATATTGTCAAATGTCTAATCCCATCTGCAAAAAATGGGATTTTGGTGATTCCTTGAACTGGAAGCATATGCTTCATAACATGAATAATATTGAGCAACACATTCATTGGAAACTTAACTCTGGTAACTGCTCCTTTTGGTGGGACAATTGGCTAGGTAAAGGCCAGCTTGCTCAGTTCTCTAATAATAGTCACAGGTTTGATAATAGAAAAGTAGCAGATTTTTGGGTGGATGGCCAGTGGAATTATCATTTGTTGATTCAACAGGCTCCTCCAAGTCAGCTGGCCAACATACTAGCAACAACAATTCCACAACAACAACTCCCAGACCATGCACTCTGGAAGGCCAACTCCAATGGCATGTTTAGTTTTTCTTCAGCTTGTAATGAAATCAGGGAAAAAAGACCTAAATCTCAATTCAAGGCTCTCATCTGGCATAATCACATACCATTCAAAGCTTCTTTTCTCCTCTGGGGGTGCTTTAAATGGCAAGCTACCTACTAATGAAAAACTAGCCATTTTTGGAATTGATCCTACTAACTATTTTTACTGTAGCAACAGTTCAGGAACAGACAACATCAACCACATTTTCAACAATGGTGATCTAGCAGTTGAAGTCTCGAGAAGTTTTGGAAATATGGCTGGGGTTAAATCTAATCACAATTCATTGCAACAACTTATAGCACAATAGTGGACAATGAAACACAAAAATGAGGCTTATAAACTCATCCTACATGCCAGTCCTATTCTCATCTGCTGGAACCTATGGAAAAATAGATGTGCTAGTAAATATGGTGGCAAAACATCCAATGGTAGAAGAGTAAGGTATGCAATTAATAATGATAATTATAAACTAATAACTTCTCTTATTCCACAGGTTAATTGGCCTTCTACTTGGAGTGGAATCATCCTGCTAGCATAAAGGTGTGAACATGTTATTAAAGTACAAAAGATAGCATAGACAAGACCACCTAACTAATAGATCAAGATCAACACACATGGAAGTGCATTAGATAACCCAGGCAGGATTGGGGCAAGAGGTATATTGAGAGATCAAGCAGGCAAACTTCTACTAGCTTATACATCCCCCCTTGGAAATGGTACAAACAATGAAGCGGAAATAGGTGCAGCCATATTTGGAATGACTTGGGCACTGGAATAAAGATACAGGAAGATCATTCTGGAAGTGGATTCCATGTTGACAGTCAACTAGATCCTACAAAAAGCTACTCCACAGTGGAGCATATGAAGCCAGTTGGACAGACTGAAATCACTCATCACCCAGACTCAGGAATTCAAATGTGCACATATCTTAAGAGAGGAAAATTGGGTGGCTAATGCCTTGTCCAAGCATAGTCACAAACTCACTAGTCCTCAAATATACTATAACAGTCAAGAGCTACCTAAAGAAGCAAAAACTTACTATCAGCTAGATTTACTGGAAATGCCAAGCTTCCGAAGGAAGAAGACCAAGAAAATTAAAGAGCCCCCTTGAACATGATGCTAGCTTTTCAACTAATCTGTAACTCAAATTATAGCTTCTTTGAATAGTTTGGTTAGTCTTGTTTATTTTTGTGTTTGTAAAGGGAGAGTCTCCCTTGTTTATGTTTCCTAGATTCTATATATGGAGAGGAGTCCTCACTTCTAGGTGCTTAGAATTTTTGGAATCATCCTTTTGTAAGGGGAGGAGTAGATTTTCTTTTGGAAAGTTGACTCAAAACCATCATAGTTATGGAGGTTAGGTTTATGCCCCCCTCCTTGTATTTTGATTTTTGTGGAATGGTAAGGCCTGGGGGTGTTGCTCTGCCCCTACCCAGCTAAGGGTGATTAAAATAATAATAATAAAAAAGCCTTAAAAACCAAAACCCAAACATTAAATACAAAACCATAGATTTTAAACCTCAAATGCTAAACCCTAAACCATAAAACGTAAAAAAAATACCTACACCCTAACCCTAATTCTAACCCTAACCTTAACCCTAAACCCTAAGTACGAAAAAAAACCTTAGTCCAAAATATGAAAAACCCAAAAATTAAACACTAAATGATAGATTTTAAACCACAAATTCTAAACTATAAACCCTAAAACCTAAAAAACTTAAACCCTAACGCTAACCCTAAACCAAACAATAACCTTAACCCTAACCCTAACCTTAACCTTAACCCTACCACTAAACCATAAATCCGAAACCCTAAGCCTTAAATACCAAAACCAAAACATTCAATACCAAACTATATATTTTAAACCTCAAATGATAAACCCTCAACCATAAAACCATAAAAAATGCACACCCTAACCCTAATTCTAACCCTAACCCTAACCCTAAACCCTAAGCCCTAAGTCCAAAAACAAGTCCAAAAGAAACCCTAACCCTACCATAAACCCTAAACCACAAGCCCATAATACCAAAACCCAAACATTAAACACAAAACCAATGATATTAAGCCTCAAATTCTACACCCTAATCGCAAAACCCTAAAAAACACAAATCCCTAACCCTAAACCTAGCCCTAACCCTAACCTTAACCTTAATCCTAACCCTAAACTGTTAACCCGAAACCCCAAGCCCAAAATTCCAAACCCAAACGTTAAACTTTAAACCATAGATTTTAAACCAAAAATCCTAAATCCCAAACCTAAAAGATAAAAAAAAACTAAACACTAATCCTAACCATATCCCTAAAAAGAATCCTAACCCTAACCCTATCCTTGACCCTAACCCTAAACCCTAAACCGTAAACACAAAGCCCAAAACACAAAAACCCTAACATTAAACACTAACTACAGATATAAACACTAAACCATAGATTTTAAACAAAATATCATAAACCCCAAACCCTAAAACCTAAAAAACAACCTAATCCCTAACCCTAACCTTATCCCTAACCCTAACCCTATCCTTAACCCTAACCCTAAACCCAAAGCCCCAAATACCAAAACCCTAGCATAAAACACTAAACCATAAATATTACAACTCAAATCCTTAACCCCAAACCCTAAAACCATAAAAACAACCTAAACCTTAACCCTAACCCTAACATTATCCCTAACCCTAACCCTACCATAATCCTAACCCTAACCCTACCATAACCCTAACCCTAAGCAAAAAGTACCACAACCCAAACATTAAACACTAAATCATTGATAATAAACCTCAAATCCTAAACCCTAAACCCAAAACCTAAAAACAAAACCTAACCCTAACCCTAACCCTAACCCTTACCTTAACCCGAACCCTCAATCAAAACCATTAACCCAAAACCCTAAGACAAAAATACCAAAACCCAAACGTTAAATACTAAACCATAGATTTAAAACCTCAAATGCTAAACCCTGAACCATAAAACCTAAAAACCTACACCCTAACCCTAATCCTAACCCTAACCCTAAGTCCAAAAAAACCCTAAGTTCAAAATACGAAAACCTAAACATTAATCATTAATCGATAGATTTTAAACCTTAAATCCTAAAGCACAAGCCCTAAAACCTAAAAAAAGACTAACTCTAACCCCAACTCTAACCCAAACCATTAACCCAAAACCCCAAGCCCAAAATGCCAAAACTCAAATATTAAACACTAAACTATAGATTTTAAACCAAAATTTCTAATCACCAAAACCTAAAACCTAGAAAAAATCTAAACCCTAACACTAACCATATCCCTAACACTTACCCTAACCCTATCCCTATCCTTAAACCTAACTCTAAACCCTAAACCCTAAACCCAAATCCAAAAATACCAAAATCTTCACATTAAACCCTAAACCATAGATATTATAACTCAAATCCTTAATTCCAAATCCTAAACCCTAAAAAACAACCTAAAACCTAACCCTAACCCTAACCCTAACATTAACCCTAACCCTAACCCTACCATAAACCCTAAATCCGAAGCACAAAATACCGAAACCCAAATATAAATCACTAAACGATTGATATTAAACCTCAAATTCTAAACCCTAAACCCAAAAACCTAAATAAAATCAAAACCCTAACCAAACCCTAACCCTAACCTTTACCCTAACCCTACCCTAAACTATAAATCTGAAACCCTAAGCCTTAAAAACCAAAAACCAAACATTAAATACCAAACCATAGATTTTAAACCTCAAATACTAAACCCTGAACCATAAGAACATAAAAAAATACCTAAACCCTATCCTTAACCCTAAACCTTAAGTCCTAAAAAAAACCTTAGTCCAAAATACGAAAACCCAAAAATTAAACAATAAATGATAGATTTTAAACCTCAAATCCTAAACTACAAACCCTAAAACCTAAAAACCGTAAACCCTAATGCTAACCCTAACCCAAACTCTAACCCTAACCCTAACCCTAACCTTAAACCTAACACTAAACCATAAATCCAAAACCTTAAGCCTTAAATACCATAACCCAAACATTTAATACCAAACCATATATTTTAAACCTCAAATGATAAACCATCAACCATAAAACCAAAAAAATGCACACCAACCCTAAACGCTAAACCCTAAGTCCAAAATAAGTCCAAACAAAAATCTAACACTACCATAAACCCTAAAAACCAAGCCCATAATACCAAAACCCAAACATTAAACACTAAACCAATGATATTAAGCCTCAAATTCTTAACCCTAAAAGCAAAACCCTAAAAAAACACAAATCCCTAACCCTAAACCTAGCCCTAACCTTAGCCCAAACCCTAACCCTAACCTAAACCCTAATCCTAACCCTAAACTGTTAACTTGAAACCCCAAGCCTAAAATTCCAGACCAAAATGTTTAAACTCTAAACCATAGATTTTAAAACAAAAATCCTAAACCCCAAAACCTAAAAGATAAAAAAAACTAAACCCTAATCCTAACCCTATCCCTAAAAAGAATCCTAACCCTAACCCTATCCTTAACCCTAACCCTAAACCCTAAACCCTAAACCCAAAGACTAAAACACAAAAACCCTAACATTCAACACTAAAGTACAAATATAAACACTAAGCCATAGATTTTAAACCAAATATCATAAACCCCAAAACCGAAAACCTTAAAAACAACATAATCCGTAACCCTAACCTTATCCCTAACACGAACCCTAACACTAAACCTATCCTTAACCCTAACCCTAAACCCAAAGACCCAAAGACCAAAACCCTAACATTAAACTATAAACCATAAATATTACAACTCAAATCCTTAAACCCAAACCCTAAAACCATAAAAACAACCTAAACCTTAACCCTAACCCTAATATTATCCCTAACCCTAACCCTACCCTAAACCCTAAACCCCAAACCAAAGGTTCCAAAACACAAACATTAAACACTAAACCATTGATATTAAACCTCACATCCTAAACCCTAAACCCAAAACCTAACGCTAACCCTAACCCTTACCTTAACGCTAACCCTAAGTCAAAACCATAAACCCAAAATCCTAAGCCAAAAATACCAAAACCCAAACATTAAATACTAAACCATAGATTTAAAACCTCATATGCTAAACCCTGACTATAAAACCTAAAAAAAACCTACACCCTAACCCTAACCCTAATCCTAACCCTAACCCTAACCCTAAACCGTAAACCTTAAGTCCAAAAAAAAACCTAAGACCAAAATACATTAACCTAAACATTATACACTAAACCATAGAATTCAAACCTCAAAGCCTAAACCACAAACCCTAAAACCTAAACCCTAATCCTAACCCTAACCCTATCCCTAACCTTAACCCTAACCCTAACTCAAAACCATTAAACCAAAACCCCAAGCCCAAAATGCCAAAACTCAAACTTTAAAAACTAAACCATAGATTTTAAACCAAAAATCATAAACCCTAAACCTAAAAATACCCTAAACCCTAAGTCTAACCATATCCCTAACACATCCCTAACCCTATCCCTATCCTTAACCCTAACTCTAAACCCTAAACCCTAAACAAAAATCCCAAAATACCAAAACCTTCGCATTAAACCCTAAACAATATATATTACAACTCAAATCGTTATTTTTAAACCCTAAAACCTAAAAAGCAACCTAAACCCTAACTCTATCCCTAACATTAACGCTAACCCTAACCCTAAATCCCAAGCACAAAATACCAAAACCCAAACATTAATAACTAAACGATAGATAATAAACCTCAAATCCTAAACCCTAAACTCGAAAACCTAAAAAAAACTCAAAACCCTAACCTAAACCTAAAACTAATTACCCTAACCCTAAACCTAAACCATTAATTCAAAACCCTAAGACTTAAATACCAAAACCCAAACATTAAATACCAAACCATAGATTTTCAGCCTTAAATGCTAAACCCTGAACCATAGAACGTAAAAAAAAACCTACACCCTAGCGCTAATTCTAACCCTAAACCCTAAACCCTAAGTCCAAAAAAAAAAAATTAGTCCAAAATATGAAAACCCAAAAATTAAACACTAAATGATAGATAATAAACCTCAAATCCTAAACCACAAACCCTAAAAACTAAAAAACCTAAACCCTAGCGCTAACCCAAACCCAAACCCTGACCCTAACCCTAAACTTAACCTTATCCCTAACACTAACCATAAATCCGAAACCCTAAGCCTTAAATACCAAGACCCAAACATTAAATACCAAACCATAGATTTTAAACCTCAAATGATAAACCCTCAACCATAAAACCTAAAAAAAATGACCACCCTAACCATAATTCTAATGCTAACCCTAACCCTAAACCCTAAACTCTAAGTAAAAAAAAAAGTCCAAAAAAAACCCTAACCTACCCTAAACCCTAAACCCGAAGCCCAAAATGCGAAAATCCAAACATTAAACACTAAACCATTGATATTAAGCCTCAAATTCTAAACCCTAAACCTAAAAACCTAAAAAAACACAAAACCCTAACCCTAAACCTAGCCCTAACCTTAACCCTAGCCCTAACCATAAACCATAAACCCGAAACCCTAAGCCCAAAATACACATCGCTTCCCCATTTCCAAATTTAGTTTCTCTATAATTTCTCTCTCTAAGAAATGCACTCCCAAGCACTGCCTAACAGCTAAGCTCCAACGGCTAGTTCAGCCTAGCTGAAATGGCGCGTGAGCTGTCGCAGGTCCCCTTTACACTAGCGGACCAGCCCTAACAGGGGCGCCTGACAGATACGAACAAAATTAACCATGAATCACCCTCTAATTCATCGTATAACTCTTGAAATTTTCAAATCCATGGAGCGATGAACAATACGTTTTTTCGGAGTGAAGAAAATAGGAATCGAAAAATTATTTCCTCAGACTTTATCATATTGAATCAAGAATATAATGGTTCAGGGAACGATTCTAACCATCAAAAGCTACAACATACTCCAAATTCAAAGAATTCCATCGTGCCAATTGAAAAAACTGAAGGTGCGATTTTGGGAAAATCGCTAATGAGTCACAAGAAGGTCGATTTCAAAATCGAACATCTTCCCAGATGATTCGAGATGCCCTACCTACTGGGTTTTAATCATATGGGGAAGACGTCCATCTTACAATAGTCTCTAGTGAAATTGAAGCCCAATAGGAACTCTAAGTAAAAACAATTCCGAAAAAAACCCTAATCTACCATAAACCCTAAATCCGAAGCCCAAAATACGAAAATGCAAACATTAAACACTAAACCATTGATATTAAGCCTCAAATTCTAAACCCTAAACCTAAAAACCTAAAAAAACACAAAAACCTAACCCTAAACCTAGCCCTAACCTTAACCCTAACCCTAACCATAAACCATAAACCCGAAACCGTAAGCCCAAAATACACATCGCTTCCACATTTCCATATTTAATTTCTCTCTAATTTCTCTCTCTAAGAAATGCACTCCCAAGCACTGCCTAACAGCTAAGCTCCAACGGCTAGTTCAGCCTAGCTGAAATGGCGCGTGACCCATCGCAGGTCCCTTTTAGACCAGCGGACCAGTCCTAACAGGGGCGCCTGACAAAGACCAACAAAATTAACCATGAATCACCCTCTAATTCATCGTATAACTCTTGAAATTTGCAAATCCATGGAGCGATGAACAATGCGTTTTTTCTAAGTGAAGAAAATGGGAATCAAAAAATTATTTCCCCAGACTTTATCATATTGGATCAAGAATATAATGGTTCAGGGAACGATTCTAACCATCAAAAGCTACAACATACTCCAAATTCATAGAATTCCATCGTGCCAATTGAAAAAACTGAAGGTGCGATTTTTGGGAAAATCGCTAACAGGTCGCAAGAAGCTCTATTTTAAAATCAAAAATCTTCCCAGATGATTTGAGATACCCTACCTACTGGGTTTTAATCATATGGGGAAGACGTCTATCTTACAACAATCTCTAGTGAAATGGAAGCCCAATAGGAATTTCGGTGGTCAAAATGTCAGTTAAAGAAATGCTGATACCGGCGAGGATAATAGAGCTCCTTCTAATGATCACCAAATCCATCTCACAAACATATCTAATCGTTTAACTCAAGAACATATTCTAACTGAAAATTCTGAGCACTTTAAATTGGAGAAACACCTCAATGGAGAAACAGTGAGAGATGAGGTAATGGAAGCAAGTCTAGCTCAAAAGGGTCAACAAAACAAGGCAATATCTCCTACAAAGGATGTTATTGATGTGGAAAGTTCATCGAACTCCTCATTTGGGTTCAAGCCTAATGTTAAATTTATGCACATGGTCAAAAAATCAAACACATGCATGAGCTCTAATGGCATTGAGGAAGCTGCAGGTGATCGAAGACAGGGTCAACAATAGAAATTCAAAGAGAAAATAGGGGAGGCAAACCAGGTAGGTAAGTATACTAAATTCAACTCTAGATACTCAAATTAGCAATAGTGTTAATATTGGCCATGTGCATGATAATGTCATGGGAAAATTAGCTGCTATGCCTAGTGTACAGGTACATGGGGAGGTAGTCAATAGTGTTGTGACCAAAGGGATAATATTTGCCATGTGCATGATAATGCCATGGGAAAATTAGCTGCTATGACTAGTGATCAGGTACAGGGGGAGGTCATCAACAGTGTTGGGAATCAAAGGGATCAAAACAAAAAAAATGAAGTTGGGAATCTGGGGCATACTCAACAGAAAGATGTAGGAAAAAATAGTGATCAAAACAATTACCATTGAGATTTTCCTAAAAGCTCTAGGAACTTTGATAAAAGAATCCCACCAATCCAAAATACTACCCAAATGCTCCCAATCCCAAAACTAATGAGTCCATTAATCCCAAGAGTCTTTCTGTTAGCAATCAAGAGCATGTTCCTGAACCATCCCCATATACAGTAGTCCAAACCTTGGATGCTAGGCTCAGAAATATCCATGCTGCTCAAAGACCAACTTTTGTGTTTTAAACAACTCCCCGACAAACCACTTAACAAGGACAACCTGCAGTAATTTTTGACATGCATGACTACATGCATACTCTTACAGTGGACTGCAAATACACATTGGTTGGGATGTTTAGTACAACTATGCCTAAGGTTGAGTTGATAAGAAATAGTTTCTCCAACAGACTCATCTGAGAGGAGGGGTCAACATTGCTCACTATAATGCTAAACATGTTTTTATCGACTTTCAGAATGAACTAGATTGCAACACTGTTTGGACTCAATAAAGAAAGACAATCGGGGGAAAACTTATGAGGATACAGGCTTGGACACCATTCTTTACTCCGGAGGAGGAAACACCAATTGTTCCTGTAAGGATTCTTCTACCACGCTTACCTTGGGAGTGTTTTAAAAAGCCATTCCTCACTCCTTTACTGGAAACAGTAGGTAAGGTTCTCTACTTGGATACAACCTCTATCAAAAGATCAAGGGCTGGAATGGCTAAGGTGAAAATGCAAATAGACTTGACTAAACCTAGGCCTAAACATGTTTGGATTGGGTTGAATGATGAGGATGACACAATAGGAATGTGGCAACCTGTGGAGTATGAAACATCCCTCCTTACTGTGAGCATTGCAGGCACCAAGGACACTACATAGATTAATGCAAATCCAAAATGAGGGATGAGGATTACACACAGAGAAAGGAAAAAGAAAATGAGAGGGAAAACAAAAACAAAGAGAACCCAAGCCAAAAAGAATAGGAAAACAAACAAAACAAACAAAATTAGAGTAGAGAACAACAACAACAACACCATAAAAAAATTAACAAGCAGAAACAACCAGCACAACAAAAGGAAGATGACTGGAAAACTTAAAGAAGGAAAAATCAGAAACAACATGAGAATGCGACCCAGAACACAGCCTTGAGACCTACCTCAACTACAACTCAGATAGCAAATGTCGCGACCCGAAAGCACCCCCTAGAAGTTAGGGAAAACCTTCGAATCATGACCGGGCGTACTTGACCCCTTTGGGGTCTCGTACAAGCCCTCTAACTAGCATTCATAACATAAAGCATGAAAAGTAGTGCGGAATTTAAAACTTTTCACGATAATAATAATAAAAGGAGTCTTTTCATAAATACTAAGAAATCTTATCATCACAAGTCAACTTAAAGACACAACTTGGAATCTTAGGGACACGGACCTTTACGATAAAAGTAAATACATTTTTAAGTATTAATAAAGAAACTAAGAAACATAAAACTATGTCCTCGAATATATGAGGACATACCAAATACTTGAGAGATAAAGTTCCCAAGCTTCGACTCCGATCCTCCCAAAAGGGCTTCCAACCTATACTCATAAGGTATAAAAAGTATGGGGTTAGTACATCAATGTACTAAGTATGGCATATGCAAAAACATGCAAAAAGGGACATTTTAGTAAAGATAGCTTTTTATGCAATTCAAATATAACCTTCATGAATCTAGAAGCAAACCCACATAAGAATCAACAAGTAACACTTTATGGCTATCTTACCAAACTTAAAGTAAACAAAAGGAACATTTCAATTAACTTTGCTAAACTTACAATAAAATTGAATAAAGCATCATAGTGAACATTTTGAATTCTTACAATGAAGACCTTACAGTGAATGGCACGGTCCAAGTCATATGAACCCTTTTCCTTTGAAGTTGCCCTAACCCAAGGTTATCCTAAGACTCCCTAAGGTGATCCAAGAAGGGACTCTCATTACACCTCCCTTCAAAGCACACCAAAGCAACCCTTAAAACTACCAAATCTTAGGCTTACTTCGTTAGAAATAAAATCCACGCCCTTGGCTAACATATGCAAAACACTCATGGAAATATAGGTCATACCAAGTGCAATGTGAGAGTAGCATCCCATACTACCACTCCCACTTAGTACTCCTAATGGATTCCATTTACTCAAGTACTCCACAATAATCCTCCATAACACTACACCATAGTACTCATTCACACGGATTTCATGAAGGTACTCTTCTCCCATAGTAGGTATAGGTCACACCAAGTGCAATGTGAGAATAGTATCCCATACTACTACTCCCACTCAATGCTCCTACTCGGTAACTAATATGGATTGAGCACTTCATGACATACATACACAATTTCAACAATACACAAGATAATTAGTTTCAAATCAATTCTTTTGTGGGAGTTAGCTTAACCGACAAAGTCCATGAGAGCTAGACATGGAATCCCGATATTAACCCCTATCGGATGAGGGATCCTTACTTGCCTAGTGTAAGGTCATGCTTCTTAGCGTTTACATGGCTTTTCAAATAGCTACACCTATGCGGGCACATAGTTAAGGGATAAGGAGATTGTTACTAAGTAACTCACTCTCTACTAACGAGGAGTACTCATCAAAAGAGGTACTTTAGATTATAACATCTCAACTAACGAAGTGCAATCCACCTCCCCTTCATATCATCTCGGTGCTAGGCATAACTCCACACGGATTTCTCAACATAATAGTCTATCTGAGAAAGCTCACTAGGAAATGGAGAGGTTGTTACTAGACACTACATCTCAACTCACGAAGTGTGTCCACCTCAAGATTCCCCTTTTTGCTCAACTTGACATAATACAAATCTTAAAAGAGTGTGTGTGTACATGTTCACACCTTGCATATAAGCATCATTTCATTATCATCAAGTTCTACTCATACTTTAACCTTGATTCATCAAGCTACACACTCTACATACTTCTCATAATCATATACTTCATTTAGACATAAACTAGGTCAAACATGCAATTCAAGCTACATCAAACACAACACAAGACCCATTTCCAATATATCTTCAATTCACATATTAGACCTTCAAGATCACATACTCAAACCATACTAAGTAACATCAAGTTCATCAATTAGCACCGCCACCCATAAGGTGGACCATACCACTCAAATAGCAATTCATAATAAGAATTATACAATGAGAGCAACTCATCAACAAATCAAACCATCATTACCCATAAGCAATTTATCAATATTTCACCATATTAAGTCCCTTAGGGCAGTAGCTACACCAACACGACAAATACAAGAAGACCCAAGTTCATACCCTACTCAAATCGTGCTCACATAACCCATTTTCAAGTCAAAAATTGAAGTATGCATAAACAAGAGTTTCATGGAGTTTTAACATCAAAACCATCTATTCAAACCAAGATAAACATTTTTTAAACCAATTAGTAGAACTTAGTTACAAGAAGACCCATAATAGAAATCAAAGTTTAGAAGAAGTTGAGTTAAACCCCTTTTTGAACACCATTTTGTGAAGTTGGCTTCTTTGAATGGAAAGGTATTCAAGAATGTATTACCATACCTTTATGAGAAGCAAACCCACGAATTTGCTGAAGAAACAATCCCAATCCGGGCCGCCTATCCTTCCTGGACTTCTAGCTTCCAAGAGAGTTGAGAGAGTTTTCTTGAGTGAAAGAGAGAGTTGGATCTTGAAGTGAGAGGGTCTTGTCTAGGTCTAGGGTTTAAAACTAATTTAATATAACCTAAAAACACCAAAATTATAAACCTAGGGTCTTATAAGACTTGGGGTATATTTACATAAAACACCCCAAGTTGGCAGCCTTAAGTCGTGCACTGGCAGGCCTCGTCGACGAGACCTCCTCGACGGACCGTCACGTTCACCATGGACCGTCATGGGGTCCCGTCGAGGAACACTTGGCTCCAACTGGAGCCTGTCCAAGTTTCCCCTCTCTGTCACTCGCGACGCCCTGGATCGACGGACCGTCCTGAGTGCAACGGACCATTGCCATGGTCGTCGTGAGCCACTGATGGGCAGACTTTGCCCAAGTCATGGGCCCTTCATCTAGGGCCCCTTGTGGGTCCTAGGTGGGGTCGTGCTCGGACATCAAACCCCTAAACTAAGTTGTCTAGGTCTAAGGAACATCTGACGCATGTTTCAAGTAAAACGAACACATAAAACTCATCCAAACTCGCCAAGACATACAAGTACATTCTAAGGCATACCATCCGAACGTCATGGATGTTTTTGGTCGATTGAACTCCAAACTTAACCAAACTTTGCACACTGCCTAAGGACACCAAACTAACTCCGTTTAACTTAAAATTAACACAAGAAACAACCATGAGGCTCTAGTTCACCTTAGTTCATTTTGGGGCGTTATATTCTCCCCCACTTGGAATAACATTCGTCCTCAAATGACGCTTAAATTTTAAGAACAACAAGGACTCACTTAGCATCATATAATACGCTTAGATCATGATCAAAACACTAACGATCAAAGCATCCACTAGCAAGGAACATCATTTTACACTTTCAACACTTAGCAACATAGGCAACTTTCACCAATTTTCACAAAGTCAAAAATTCAACCTCAATCTTCTTTTATGGAGGAACTACCTTCTCCAACGTTAAAAATGCTCATAAACAGTGCCTTTACACACATTGAAACTAAAATTCAAGACAAAGCAATTTTCTTCAAAATGCCAAAAAATTTTTTTTACAGTGAAGTTGACTGCCATCTTACCAAATTTTTGAAAAATTCATTCTCTAAGCAATTCATCAAGACGACATGATCATAGGAACTATAAAACCATATATACTCATTTCATAACACAAAAGCAACAATAACCAAGAGTTGAGACTTAACAAAACCATCAATCCGGATTAATTATCCTTTCTAGCCCCCATCCTATAGGAAGGGTTCTTCTTGGGAGCATTAGGATCTAGGGAAGCTTGATTGACATCTCTCCCCCTTGATTTAAGGTTTGGGCAGTCCCTCATCTTGTGGCCTCTATTACCACATGCAAAACAACCATCCGTGCCGGCAAGACACTTACCCCCATGTTGCTTGCCACAAGTAGGGCACCTAGCCCTTTCATAGGAATGACCACCACCTTGAGAAGATTGATTTGGAGCCCTATCCTTGTTTCCCATAGAAGAATCTTGGGGATAAAACCTCTTCTTAGGCCTTTGGTGACTAGAATCATCCGACCTAGGTCTCTTACCCTCTTGCCTTATCTCCCTAATTTTGGACTCCTCAATTTGTTGCGCATAAACCATGAGCCTAGAGATATCCATGTCATTAAGAAGCATAGCCGTACGACACTCTTTTTCCACCAAGCTAGACACGCCCATCACAAACTTGTTCATCCTAGCCCTAGGGCTGGCTACCATGTTTGGGGCATACTTAGAGAGTTGGGTGAATTTGAGAGAGTACTCTTGCACACTCATTCCCCCTTGATGGAGGTTCATGAATTCAACCATCTTCTTCTCCCTCCACTCTAAAGGAAAGAATCTATCTAGGAAAGCCTCTTTGAATTCCTCCCAATCAACCGGTCCTCTTTCTAAGGGTCTCTCACCCCTCCATTGCTCATACCACACTTGAGCAACATCCTTAAGTTGGTAAGCGGCCAATTCCGCTTTCTCCCTAGGGGTCACACCCATAGCATCTACCACCTTGAAAACCTCATATATGAAGCCTTGTGGATCTTTATCCACCTTAGTTCCATGAAAAGTAGGAGGGTTCATCCTCATAAAATCCCGAATCCTAGAAGCGGGAGTACTAGCATTTGGTTGGGGCCTATCTCCTAGGTTAGCTTAGCCCACAAAGTGATTGTTGACAACTTGAGCTTGAGCCGTCATGAGTTGGGTCAAGTTCATTAGGGCAGCCCTCAACTCCGCATTAGTCATATCACCCTCAACAAAAGGAGCTTGAGGCATAGGAGGCACTTGAGGTCCTTGAGGTTCCGGAGGCACTTGAGGTTCTTGAAGAGGAACCTCCTCATTTTCCTCCCCTATACCAACAATAGGAACTTGGTCAACATGGGGAAGGACTCTCTCATTTTGTACACCTCCCTCCTCCCTTCTAACGGTCGATCTCCTCGTATTCATGTCCTAAAAACACAAAAGGAGATGTTGAGAATAGACACTTTATATACTCAACTCTAAGGCACGATACTAGAATCGAGAAGAAAGTGAAACTTCTAGCATCTTATAGCCTCTTGTCCATGGATGTGTCGCGACTCACACCAATGACCAAGATACTACTAGATGTGGCTTGTGAGACTTTCAGACCTTAAACTATTTCCCAAAACCTTATGCTCTGATACCAAGTCTTGTCACGACCTGAAAGCACCCCGTAGAAGTTAGGGAAAACCTTCGAATCGTGACCGGGCGTACTTGACCCCTTTGAGGTCTCGTACAAGCCCTCTAACTAGCATTCATAACATAAAGCATGAAAAGTAGTGCGGAATTTAAAACTTTTCACAATAATAATAATAAAAGGAGTCTTTTCATAAATACTAAGAAATCTTATCGTCACAAGCCAACTTAAAGACACAACTTGGAATCTTAGGGACACGGCCCTTTACGATAAAAGTAAATACATTTTTTTAAGTATTAATAAAGAAACTAAGAAACATAAAACTATGTCCTCGAATATATGAGGACATACCAAATTCTTGAGAGATAAAGTTCCCAAGCTTCGACTCCAATCCTCCCAAAAGGGCTTCCAACCTATACTCATAAGGTATAAAAAGTATAGGGTTAGTACAACAATGTACTAAGTATGGCATATGCAAAAACTTGCAAAAAGGGACATTTTAGTAAAGATAGCTTTTTATGCAATTCAAATATAACCTTCATGAATCTAGAAGCAAACCCACATAAGAATCAACAATTAACACTTTATGTCTATCTTACCCAACTTAAAGTAAACAAAAGGAACATTTCAATTAACTTTGCTAAACTTGCAATAAAATTGAATAAAGCATCATAGTGAACATTTTGAATTCTTACAATGAAGACCTTACAGTGAATGGCACGGTCCAAGTCATATGAACCCTTTTCCTTTGAAGTTGCCCTAACCCAAGGTTGTCCTAAGATTCCCTAAGGTGAGCCAAGAAGGGACTCTCATTACACCTCCCTTCAAAGCACACCAAAGCGATCCTTAAAACTACCTAATCTTAGGCTTACTTCGTTAGAAATCAAATCCACGCCCTTGGCTAACATATGCAAAACACTCATGGAAATATAGGTCATACCAAGTGCAATGTGAGAGTAGAATCCCATACTACCACTCCCACTTAGTACTCCTAATGGATTCCATTTACTCAAGTACTCCACAATAATCCTCCATAACACTACACCATAGTACTTATTCACACGGACTTCATGAAGGTACTCTTCTCCCATAGTAGGTATAGGTCACACCAAGTACAATGTGAGAATAGCATCCCATACTACTACTCCCACTCAATGCTCCTACTCGATAACTAATGTGGATTGAGCACTTCACGACATACATACACAAATTCAACAATATACAAGATAATTAGTTTCAAATCAATTCTTTGTGGGAGTTAGCTTAACCGACAAAGACCATGAGAGCTAGACATGGAATCCCGATATTAACCCCTATCGGATAAGGGATCCTTACTTGCCTAGTGTAAGGTCATGCTTCTTAGCGTTTACATGGCTTTCCAATAGCTACACCTATGCGGGCACATAGTTAAAGGATAAGGAGATTGCTACTAAGTAACTCACTCTCTACTAACGAGTAGTACTCATCTCAAGAGGTACTTTGGATTACAACATCTTAACTCACGAAGTGCAATCCACCTCCCCTTCATATCCTCTCGGTGCTAGGCATAACTCCCCACGGATTTCTCAACATAATAGTCTATCTTAGAAAGCTCACTAGGAAATGGAGAGGTTGTTACTAGACACTACATCTCAACTCACGAAGTGTGTCCACCTCAAGATTTCCCCTTTTTGCTCAACTTGACATAATACAAATCTTAAAAGAGTGTGTGTGTACATGTGCACACCTTGCATATAAGCATCATTTCATTATCATCAAGTTCTACTCATACTTTAACCTTGATTCATCAAGCTACACACTCTACATACTTCTCATAATCATATACTTCATTTAGACATAAACTAGGTCAAACATGCAATTCAAGCTACATCAAACACAACACAAGACCCATTTCCAATATATATCTTCATTTTCACATATTATACCTTCAAGATCACATACTCAAACCATACTAAGTAACATCAAGTTCATCAATTAGCACCGCCACCCATAAGGTGGACCATACCACTCAAATAACAATTCATAATAAGAATTATACAATGAGAGCAACTCATCAACAAATCAAACCATCATTACCCATAAGCAATTTATCAATATTTCACCATATTAAGGCCCTTAGGGCAGTAGCTACACCAACATGACAAATACAAGAAGACCCAAGTTCATACCCTACTCAAATCATGCTCACATAACCCATTTTCAAGTCAAAAATTGAAGTATGCATAAACAAGAGTTTCATGGAGTTTAATATCAAAATCATCTATTCAAACCAAGATAAATACATTTAAACCATTAGAACTTAGTTACAAGAAGACCCATAATAGAAATCAAAGTTTAGAAGAAGTTGAGTTTAAAACCCCTTTTTGAAAACCATTTTGGAAGTTGGCTTCTTGAATGGAAAGGTATTCAAGAATGGATACCATACCTTTATGAGAAAGAAACCCACGAATTTGATGAAGAAACAAGTCCCAATCCGTCCTCCTATCCTTCCTAGACTTCTAGCTTCCAAGAGAGTTGAGAGAGTTTTCTTGAGAGAAAGAGAGAGTTGGATTTTGAAGTGAGAGGGTCTTGTCTAGGTCTAGGGTTTACAACTAATTTAATATAACCTAAAAACACCAAAATTATACACCTAGGATCTTATAAGACTTGGGGTGTATTTACATAAAACACCCCAAGTTGGCAGCCTTAAGTCGTGCACTGGCAAGCCTCGTCGATGAGACCTCCTCGATGGACCGTCACGTTCACCACAGACCGTCATGGGGTCCCGTCGAGGAACACTTGGCTCCAACTGGAGCCTGTCCAAGTTTCCCCTCTCTGTCACTCACGACGCCCTGGATCGACGGACCGTCCTGAGTGCAACGGACCGTCGCCATGGTCGTCGTGAGCCACTGATAGGCAGACTTTGCCCAAGTCTTGGGCCCTTCATCTAGGGCCCCTTGTGGGTCCTAGATGGGGTCGTGCCCGGACGTCAAACCCCTAAACTAAGTCGTCTAGGTCTAAGGAACATCCGACGCATGTTTCAAGTAAAACGAACACATAAAACTCATCCAAACTCGCCAAGACATACAAGTACATTCTAAGGCATACCATCCGAACGTCATGGACGTTTTTGGTCGATTGAACTCCAAACTTAACCAAACTTTGCGCACTGCCTAAGGACACCAAACTAACTCCGTTTAACTTAAAATTAACACAAGAAACAACCATGAGGCTCTAGTTCACCTTAGTTCATTTTGGGGCATTATAATTGTAGAAATTGTACTCTCTGTTTCTTGAGTATGAAATTGCGGGTGGTTGCACAGGTTGCATCCAATATTCTTGTTGCCTCTTTTTTATTAATAAAACAGATTACTAGAAATGAAATAATTGATGTCTCCTAAATTGGTGGGCTGGGTGTTAAGAATTTACGGCTGCAAAACATATGTCTTTTATCAAAATGGTTGTGGAGGTTTGGTAAAGAGAATCATGCTCTTTGGAAAGATGTAATCATTAACAAATACGGGAGCATAGGTTATAATGTGGGTGAAGGTACTAGTATTCTATTTTGGAAAGACAAATGGATCGGCCACAACTCACTCATGGAGGATTTTCCAGATTTATTTTCTTTCTGTGACAACCCTGAAGCATTCATTGCTGAGACCTGGACTAACCAATTATGGAATATCATCCTTAGAAGGGTTCTAAATGAATGGGAGATTGAGAGTGTGGCCATCTTACTGTAAAGGTTAACTTATTTCTCTTGTTTAAATACCATCCCTGATACAATCAGTTGGATACATTATAGGGTTGGAATAGCCATTTGTTTCTCCATTGTAGAGTTACTTCTCTGGTGGGGCATATGTTTCTTAATCTCATCCAAAAACCATGGGTGATGCCGCCTGAGCATGCGGCAGATCTTTGAGTCGAACATTCATGTAAGAGGACATTCATTGATGTATGTTCATTTTCCCGCGACCATGAGTAGAACATTCATGTAAGAGAAGAATTTATTACGTTGATGTTGGCATGCTGATTGTCATCGTTTATATTGGCATGCCGATTTTCATCTTCTTCCTCATCAGATACATTCCAATTAAATACATTAAGATGCTATAACATTCAACTTTTGGATACATTAGTGACATTTGCAACATTTTGGCATAACTAGGTGTTTGGATATGCAGGCTATGACATTAAACTTGTTCCTTCTACCATCTTATCCTAGTTTATATTGTCTCTTGAAAGAGTGAGTTCATTTATTGAGTAGTATTGCTTTTGACAAAAAAATTTGTTGAATGCTTCCTTTCTGAATTATCTGCAATGCTTAAGTAATTGATAGATAAGTTTGTTAGAATTATCTTCAATGCTTCTTTTCTTAATTAAGTTTTGGACAATTCCCTCATGTTACAGAAGCATGGTTTTGGATGAAAAACTATGGAGAAAGGGGAGAATTCCCCATGTTACAGAAGAAAGTTCTTTATCCTCTCGTTTAATCACTTATTATCAAACGAATATAACTTTATGCAAAATTTTTTGTAGGTATCAAAAATGAAGAAAGGGGAGAGGATCATAGCAATGAAGATGATCTTGACCTTGAGAATATTTTTGAATTTATTATATTAGATAGTTCTAATATTCGTTGTGTTGTCAAACATTTAAAACTTATATCGTAACTCGTTAGTATTGATGAAATACCTAAGGAATCATTTGGGTTTGAACATATGTGTTGCTCTTATGGATATATTATGATCTCTTTGTTAGATCTTTTGAATTGTGATGTTTATAAAACGTTTTGGAAGGACGACTAATTATATATGTATATATATTGTATTATAATTTATTATATATATATATATATATATATATATATATATATATATATATATATATATATATATATATATGTATATATATGTATATATATAATTGATAGTGTCTTACGACTAAGATTTTTATTTCATGTAGATCATATATTTCAATATTTTGTTAATCAATTCGAACTGTATGTATGTTGTCCTTGCAATAGGTTAAACAATCGTTGCAATAGATCTTGGAAATCATTGATATTTTATAAAAATAACTGTTGCTATAAATAAAATAAATGTTACAATATGTACTCTACGGCAACACTTATAATAGAATAGGAAATTGTTGCAATAGGTTAAAAGTCGTTGCAATAGAACTGGAAATCTTTGATTTTTTATAAAAATAAATGTTTCTATAAATAAAATAAATGTTAGAGTATGTACTTTACGGCAACGCATATAAAATGTTGCATATACCAACTATTTCGGTCGCATCAGAAGGATGACATAAATGTTGCTATAAGAGTGTCTGTGGCAACTCAATGCTACAACCGTTGCATTAATTGTTGCCATAGCTCTATGTTACGATTCAAAGTATCCCTTAGGCGTAACCGGCGTCGTTGTCCTCTAAGAGGACTAAGACAAGCCCTTAGCATACATCATTGCACATCATAGATCAAAAATACGGAAAATTTAAAACTTTACATATGGAGTTTGCATAGACTTCTCATATACGAAGTGTACATAGACTTCTCTTTTAGCATAACAAATCATATAGAAATCTAAAGTCTCATCTCACATGTAAACCGTCTACAAGAGTATGAATCACAATAGTTTGGGCATAGCCCTTAGTCTATTACAATATGTCATCTAGGCTACAATGAACTCTCAACATGGGAATGGAATAATTGTCTCAAAACATAGGCAAAACCAATAAGGCTTGATAAGTGGCTCTATCCTCGGAACTCATGACGACTCACCAATTGATTTAGGAAAGATCCAAGTCTTCTTATCCAATGACCACGAATCTCCTCGATGGCCCGAACCTAAAATGTTTGGGAAAAAAGGAGAAATATGGGTTAGTATAAACCACACGTACTAAGTATGGCTCCTATGCACAAAAATAATCAATGCATGAGAAAAGGCACAATTTAGTCAAAACCATGCATAATGTACAACAATTAAATATACACATATAAGGAACATCATAATCATATCAACATATAAGTAACTCAAGCAACACTTGTGCAATGCCAAGATTAAAGCCCCATTACCCTATCCAAAACTTAGTATCACAGTAAGCCACCCATTTCATACTTACACATATTCTCATATATAACATGCTTCATACATCAATACTACTCATAGCTTATCAACATAATCATAATCATAATCATACTCATAAAGGAACACTACTAGAACAATCCCTTAGGATCCCACATGCACAATGAGTAAGAGAAGTCACATACCCTCCCTTACCATTTGTAGTAGCCTTCAAGACAACCCTAATAAGAGTTCACATACTCAACTTGTTCATTTACTTTTACATTAGGGAAAAGTGCAATAACTGACATGAAACCATGTGAGCTACATGGAATTCGGTGTTCAACTCCCACACTGAAAAAAGAGGGTTAATACTTGCCTAAGGTATAACCATTCGTATGTAGCTATCTAGGTGGATCCACTAAGTTAGAGTCCTATGTGGACACATAGTTAAGGGTAGAGGATATTGTTTCTAGAAATCTTGGCTTTCTAACGTGGAGGTTTCACTCTCATGAGACAACACATAATTCGGGAATCCGAACTTACTAACGTGAGGAACCCATGTGGAAGGCCGGACTTACTAACGTGAGACCTCCATCTCATTTACATGCCTTTCAGTGCTAAGCAATTTTTCCCTTTAGTAATCATATTATCTCATCATACAAGTTCACATTAGTATCTTCTAGACCCCTATGTAAACATCTTATCATATATAGCTCATAGGTCATCACAAGTGAGATCAATCCTTTCACTTTAGACACCACTTCATAAGTGAGTAAACCTTTCACTTAACACTTTATTATAATCATAAGAACTACTTTCAATCATACAATAATTGTATAACAACATGCATACGTAGCTCATGTCTAATTCAATATCTTAGGGTTAGGGATGAGGAATACTTAGCATGAACATCACAACCACACATTTGACTTAGAAGCATTACTATCTAAGTAACTCATAATTCATAATTGAATCCAAGAAGAACCAATCAACATACCTCATTGCCCTTCCAAGAACCTTCAAACTTCCATTACCAAGAATAGATAACCAATTACATAGACAAGGTAAATTCAAGAAGCAATTACATAATTAACAACAATGTAGTCAATCTAAATATTCATAATCTTCACAATTCACCATATCAATTCAAGGTTTTCATGAATTTGGGGAAGGACATGGGTCTAGGAAAATACCAAATTAAATCATCAATTAACAATAAATATATACTTAAACAAGATTAATTCATCATAATTAACCACAATTGATTCATAATTTTGATTTTCAAAGAAGACCCATGTGTAGAAGAAAACCTAGATTTTGGGTGATTTAGAAATCATATTTTGGAGGGACCTCTTGGGAAAAAGGATCCTAGGAATTAAAGAAACCATACCTTAAAGATGATAAAGCCATGAAATTTGGTTGGAAACTTGAAGGCTTGATCTTCTTCATGGAGCTCTAATGGTCTTCAATGGAGGTTTGGAGGAAGAGAGATTTTGAGAAAGATGAGAGTGATTTTTTTATTTCAACTTTTGGGACTTGTGTTGAGTGTTACAATTTACCTAAAACTGACCCTAAGACCTTATATAGTCACCAATTAAATTACCCAAAAGACCCCTCACTTAAATGGGTCTTTTTGTGAAGTCAAAACACTAAAAATATGACTTTTACGAATATGGGAAGTAGCTGCGCATCGCGGGGTTAATTTCACAATTTATTTTTGAAATCCGAGTTGAGGCAGTGGACCTCGTGTAGGCCCTGCGTCTAAAGGCCAAGTTCCAATCTCCCCGTGATGTTTGCGCGTCTTGCAGCAGCCATCACAATCCTGTTGCACGCAGGTTGTTTTGGCAGCCTGCTCTCCCATGTTCGGGTCCTTCCCAAGGACCCTTCCGATGGTCCTTGGGATGTCGTGACTGTAATTTTTGACCCTCTATACTATATTTTACGAATTAAAAGTCTTTTTACAAGTTTTGGATTTCAAATGACCCTCTGAAACCTTCACCAAACATCGGGACGTCAACTAGTTAAATATCTTTAATTTCCGGACGTTAAGGCTTTTCTTTAATGCTATGGCTCCAATACTTCTCAAACACGTTTTTACGCTATTTTAGGTCTAAAATAATCATTATACAAAATATGTGGCTCTAGGATAGTTCTTGGAATTTTCGGGGTGTGTCAATACTCCCCTCTTAGGAACATTCGTCCCCGAATGACACTCTTGACCCATATAAGAGGAAGAGACTCAAGACTAGCAGCCCAACCAAAAACAATATAATAGAATGAGTCACAGATCATTGGAGTAATCATTCACTCCTTTCAACATGTAATCATATCAATAACACATAGGAACTTAATCCACAACATACCATATACATAAACTCAACTTTTCATATCACATAAGGAGGAACTACCTTATCCACTTCAATATGAGCTCAATATGAACATTAAGAGTTGACATGCTGATTTCTTATCAAAACAATATCAAACATGCTCACCATAATTTCCATGAGTACTTATAGCATACCACACACATTAAGTGAAAGCCAACCATAAGAAATATGTTTCATGGAAAGTAAAGAATTCAACTTAGACATGGATTTCTACTATAATATGCACATATTTACAGAAACATGATAAATTCTACATTATTCATAATAGTCATAAAGGAACTACTAACCTCAATCTTGGCTAGGAGTAAGGGGAAAAAGATGAGGATAGCGGGACTTCATGTCGTCCTCGTCCTCCCATGTTGCACCCTCAACAAGGTGGTTCCTCCATAGAACTTTTACGGAGGCAACCTCCTTATTCCTCAATTTCTTAACTTGGTGATCCAGTATATCCACCGGGACCTCTTCATAAGAAAGGTCCTCTTTTACCCTTAGACCTTCTAGATAAATAATGGAAACCGGATCACCTATACACTTCTTAAGCATAGAAACATGAAACACCGGATGAATCATGGCCAACTCATTTGGCAACTTCAACTCATAAACAACACTCCCAACCCGCTTCAAAATTTCATACGGTCCCACATAACGAGGACTAAGTTTCCCCTTCTTTCCAAACCTCATTACCCCTTTCATGGGTGTAATTTTTAAATAGACCCAATCTCCTACTTTGAATTCAAGGTCCCTCTTTCTATTGTCGACATAAGATTTTTGTCGACTTTGAGACGTTTTTAGTCTATCTCTTATAACTCGAACCTTCTCGAGGGCTTCATATACCAAGTCGGGACCAAGTAGAGCAAGCGCACCTACCTTATACCACCCAACCAGGGATCTACTTTCTCCTATAAAGTGCCTCGAAGGGTGCCATAGAGATAGTCGAATGGTAGCTATTGATGTAGGAGAACTATATCAAAGGTAGGTGTTTATCCCAATTACCTTTGAAGTCAATGGCACACGCTCTCAACATATCTTCAAGATTTTGAATAGTGCGTTCCACTTGACCATCCGTCTTGGGATGAAAAGCAGTACTAAGATTCACTTTCATACCAATCCCACGTTGAAAATCTTTCCAAAATAGGAGGTAAATTGAGTACCTATATCCGAAATGATGGAAAAATGTGCTCCATGTAACTTCACTATCTCTTTGATGTACAATTTGGCATAGTCTTCTGCCGAATATGTGACTTTGACGGGAAGAAAACTTATGGACTTGGTTAACCTATCAACGATGACCCATATCAAGTCATGTTGTATTCTAGTAGAGGAAACCCTAATACTAAGTCCATGTTAATATCCTCCTATTTCCATGTAGTAATATCTATATTTTGAGTCAAGCCACCCGGCCTTTGATGCTCCACTTTGACTTGTTGGCAGTTTAGACACTTAGGAACAAAATACGCTATGTCCCTTTTCATACCATTCCACCAATAAATTTCTCGTAAGTCATGGTACATCTTTGTGGAACCCAGATGGATGGAATAGTGGGAGACATTAACCTCTTTCATGATCAATTCCCTTAACCCATCCACATCCGGTACACACAACCTTCCTTGGTGCCTAAGAGCCCCTTCTTCCCCTTGAGAGAAAGACTCATTAGACTTACTAAGGACCGTTTCCTTCAACTCCTTCAACAGAGGATCAAGGTGTTGCTTGCATTTCACCCCAACCACTAAAGATGACTCGGAGTTGTGGCGAACCAAGAAACCACCCTTTGGAGAGACAACCTATGAACCTCTTTTACTAACTCTTTCTTATCATCAACCACATGAGTCACACTACCCATGGACACTCTACTCAAGGCATCTGCTACCACATTATTTTTTCTGGGATGGTAAAGGACACTCATGTCATAGTTCTTTGAAAGTTCTAACCATCTTCTTTGACGTAGGTTCAAATCTTTTTGGGTAAACACATATTGTAAACTCTTGAGATCGGTGAATACATCAACATGTACCCCATAGAGATAATGTATCCAAATTTTTAATGCAAATTCCACGGAAGCAAGCTCAAGGTCATGTGTTGGGCAATTCTTCTCATGTGGCTTGAGTTGCCTAGAGGCATACCCTATGACTTTACCATGTTCCATGAGCGCACATCCTAGACCCAATCAGGAGGCATCACAATGAACCACAAACCTCCAATAAGGTCAATACCAGAGCGGAGGTGAGTCTATCTTTCAATAATTGGAAACTCTTTTCACATGATTCCAACCATTCGAATTTGGACTTATTTTGGGTTAAGGATGTTAATTTGAGATGTGATAGACGAGAATCCCTCCATAAACCTCCTATAGTAACCGAGCAACCCTAGAAAACTTCAGATGTCGATAGGACTAAATGGTCTAGGCCAACTTTTGACCACATTCGTCCTCCTTGGATCAACCTCTACCCTTTTACTAGAGAAAATGTGACCAAGAAATGCAACCGATCTCAACCTAAACTGACACTTGCGAAACTTAGCAAAAGTTGGTTATCCTTGAGAACTTGCAAAACTATCCCCAAATGTTTCATATGATCATTCTCACTCCTAGAGTATATCAAAATGTCGTTAATGAAGACAAATGACAAACAAATCAAGATACTTTCTAAAAACTCAATTCATAAGATCCATGAAAGCCGCCAGGGCATTTGTTAGACCAAAGGACATCACTAGGAATTCAAATTGACCATATCTTGTTTGGAATGCCATTTACGGAATATCAACCTCCTTTACCCTAAGTTGATGATAACCCGACGTCAAGTCAATCTTTGAAAAGTAACTCACTCCTTGGAGTTGATAAAAAAAGTCATCAAACCTAGGGAGCGGGTACTTATTCTTTATAGTGACTTTGTTCAGTTGACGATAATCTATACACATTCTCAAAGACCCATCCTTCTTCTTCACAAACAATACTGGGGAACCCCATGGAGATATGCTTGGTTGAATAAAACCCTTATCTAGCAAATCTTTGAGTTGAGCCTTTAGTTCTTTATACTCGGCCGAGGCCATCCGATAAGGAGGGATTGAAATAGGTTGTGTATCCGGCAATAAGTCTATACCGAAGTCAATATCCCGTTCGAGAGGAATTCCAGGAAGGTCATCGGGAAAGACCTCCGGAAATTCCCTCACTATGGGTACCGACTCTATGGGATGGACTTCGGATTCAAGATCCCTAACTCGCACTATGTGGTAGAGACAACCCTTTGCAATGAATTTGGAAGATTTTAGACATGAGATTATCGTACCCCTAGGATTTGAGTTTCCTCCCTTCCACTCAAAAATGGGTTCATTTGGAAATTGAAATTTTACTACCCTTGTCCTACAATCAATGGATGAAAAGCAAGCATGCAACCAATCCATTCCTAATATGACATCAAAATCAAGCATATCAAGTTCTATCAAGTCAACTAATGTAACTCTATTGGGCAAGGAAATTGGACAACCATTATAGACTCTATTAACCACCATGGAATCACCCACCGGGGTAGAAACAGACTAAGGTTCGTCTAATATGTCGGGTAGTATATCAAACTTCATGGCTACAAGAGGGGTCATAAATGACAATGTAGCTCCCGGATCTAACAAAGCATATACATCAAAAGAAAATAATTGTAACATACTGGTAACCATGTCTAGTAAGATATTTTGATCACCTCGGGATGGGAAAGCATAAAAGTGATTCTTCATTGGATCATCTGGATTTGGGGCACTTGCTTGAGCTTGAGAATTTTCCCTTCTTTGAGTCTTCATCATAGGGCAATCTCTCTTCATGTGACCACTCTTTCCACAACCATAGCAATTACTCGTGCCAACTAGGCACTTACCATCATGCTTCCTACCACATTTTGAACAAAGAGGCTTCTCAACATAAGAAGCATCACCTTTCCCTCTTGGGGCTTGGGAGTAGACACCTTACTCTTGTTGACTCTTGGAGCATTAGGAGGGACTTGGTTAGAAAACCTCCTTTTGAACCTTGGTTTGTCTTGAACCTCAAACCTATTCTTAGAAGAATTCCCCTCTTCGGTTCTCACCTTCTTCAACTCTATACAAACTTGCTTAAGTTTTTTCTCCTCAATTTGTTCGGCATGAACCATGAGATGAGAGATGTCCATGATAGGAATCAACATAGCCAACCTACATTCATTAACTACAAGATCGGATATACGCATGACAAATTTGTTCATCTTGGCCCTAGAATCTGCAACCATAGTAGGAGCATGCTTTGATAATTCAGTGAACTTGAGGCTATACTCCTTCACGCTCGTATCCCCTTGACGAAGGTTGATGAATTCTTGCATTTTCCTCTCCCTTAATTCCAAGGGAAAGAACCTATCAAAGAAAGTCGTTTTGAAAGCTCCCCAAGTAATTCGAGCTTCTGTAACCGGCCTCTCATCCTTTCATTGCTCATACCACACTTGAGCTACATCTTTGAGTTGGTAGGTGGATAGTTCCACCTTTTCTTGAGAAGAAACACACATAGCATCAAGAACTTTGAACACTTCATCAATGAACCCTTGTGGGTCCTACTCCACCTTAGAACCAAAGAAAGTAGGGGGATTCATCCTTGTGAAATCCCTAATCCTTGAAGGGTTGGTATTAGCATTGGGGTTCACTTGCATCTTTTTATCCCTAGCAACTTGGGTAGCCAACACTTGAGTCAAGCTATGAATGGCCAACCTTATCTCAACATTAGACATAACCCCTTCTTCAATAGGAACTTGAGGGTTTTGATGATCTTGAGGGGGAACCACCTCATTCAAATTATCCTCTCTAGCCCTTCGAGCATTGTTCCTCTTTGTATTCATTGCCTATAAGCACAATAAGAGGATTAGAAGAAAGGACTATATAGATTTAAGACTCTTAGGCACGACTAAGGAATAACAAGAGAGTGAAAGTTACTAAGCATCACATAGTCTCATTCATAAGTGTGGCGCGCTTCGCAATTATGAATAAGACCCTACGTAGACGTGGTTTAGTGAGACATAATGTAACGACCTGGATTCTGGAATCCGAATCACCACCAGCGTCGTTGACCTCTCAAAGGTCGCAGACAAGCCTCATCTTGCATTCATCACATTCATCTAGTTAAATTTGCGGAAAATTTAAAACTTTTTATATGTATGAAGTTTACTTAGACTTCAAATAGTCATTACATATTTAAATCATATACTAAGCTCAACATAAAGAACAACCATCTATCATAAAGAATCAATTCAAAACTGAAGATGAATATATCATAAATAGTTTGCCAAATACGGCCTTATTACAAAGCTTTGAAATGAAGGTACGAAAGAAATGCTAGGGACAACATCCACTAGCTATGTCTAAAAACTAAGGCTAGACTAAAATTGTAGCATCCTCAAAATCAAGAGGACCTACCAAATGGTTTGGAGAAACGCTGAAGTCCAAACCGCTGCAAGTGACGTCAATTTGCCCTCTGACCTGCACCTATAAAAATAGTAAATATTAGGGGGTTAGTACACCACTTGCACTAAGTATGGGTGTATGCACTCATACACATAAAGCTATGCATGATCAATGAAAAGCTCTTCCTAAGCAACATGTCATTTCTGAAAAGTCTAGTCATTAGACTTTCCTAATTCGTTAGTTGTGAATTGTGGTATGAATATGATGTATTTAAATGCATTCAAAGCACACAACTCATTTTCTATATGATTACAAGCCATTAGTATCATCAACATAATTTTAGAACCACTCGGGCGAAGATTTGAAAATTTGCTCCTCCAAACCCGAGAGCTCCAATTTTGACACTTATTATTTTTCAGTCTTTTTCTTCTTGTTGTTGTGTAGTTCAATAATTCCTTTAGTCCTATGTTTTACTTACAAGTGCAATGATTCATTGTAGTCCCATACCCACAATGAATCGATATAAGTAATCCAAGTACTAAGGAATGATTTCCCTACCTTATAGAGAGTCATTATTTACTCTGTGTATTCATAAACATTTCATAAGCCATTCTATATTGGTCATGCCATTTATTTCATTACTTTCATCTTAGGAAATTTATGAGGTATTTAATTTACTTTACGTTTCTACTTACCTTTATTGGCATCATATAAGAAGTCATTATAAGCCAATCTTATTTGGCTTTGCCCATTATTTGCTGAAACTTCATGAGTGTGACATTTGGCAATTGACATTCTTAAGCTCTTCATCATTGCTCAATTTGAACATACGTTCCATCATAATCATCATTCTAACTTTCAAAGTGACATCATTAGAAATAAGATCATGCGAGCTAACATGAAATCCAGTGTCTTCCCCACACTGAAAAGAGGTGATCCACCGGTTAAAATGAATCTTAGACCATGTGAGCTACTCATGGAATCCAGTGTCTGTCCCACACCGAAAAGGGGTGATCCCCGGTTAAGGCGGATCCATCTCAAGTGTTTACTCCACACCGAAAAGGAGTGGCTCACGGCTATAGTGAACCAAGAACATATCGTGAGCATTAATCGACATAGATCATGTGAGATAAACATGAAATCCTGTGTCTGCCCCACATCGAAAAGGGGTGGAATCACCGTCCAAAGTGAAACCAAACATGCCTATATCGCTTAGGTGGAAACCACTGGCTAGTTCCTATGTTGGCTAGACATAGTTCGAAGACTACGGAGTTAATGAGACTACTTATCCACCTCGGTGGTAGCCTCGTCACATGAGACTTACACGTGCAAGCACATGCTCAGAACTAGTCTATCGGTTCTTTGCTCACTTTCATTATCTTCTTTATCTTTTAGAGTTGAGTCAAGCATTATGGAAGCTTACTTCTAGATTGAGATTTACTTACTCTTTTGATGACTTGTCATCCTTACTTTACATTGATGAAATGTGAATTGTCCTTACATATCATCCTTACTTTACATTGATGAAATGTGAATTGTCCTTACATATCATCCTTAGGTGTTAATGAGACTAGTCTCACACATTCTAACACCTTCATTCGTGAGTATTCTTTTAACATAGTAGCTTAGGTGTAAGTAAGACTTGTCTCACTTTCTTTAACATCCCATTCTGGTCACTTACTTAATTTAGACCCCTTTAATTATGTTATAACTCACGTTACTTCTTTACTTTAGTGTAGTAGCTTCATTTCATCGTTTATGGACGATGAGCACTTCTTTCAATAAGTTACATATGTTCATAGTTCATTCTTTTAGAGCATGTTGGGAGTTGTCCCAATGAATGGACCTTGGTATGGATTCATTGAATTACTTTAGAAGTGCTTACAATATCATTTGATATTCTAACTACACAAGATTGGCATATGATTAGTATTGGCTCAAGATTTGGATATTAAACTACATAACCGTTTTTGTTGGCATAAGCCAATTTTTACGTATGTCCATACTTAAATTGCCATATGTATGAAACTTTAGCCAATCTTTCAATTATTTACATAAGCACCTAGCCATTAGCATGCATTCGTTTTGACTAAGTGGTGTTAGCCAATTTCTTGGCATAGGATAGTCAATTCATTCAAGATGTGATTTCATAGGATGTCTTTCAAGACAATCTTAGTTCATAACTTTAGGGTAATGTTTTTAAGACATATTGGACATCATCATATTAACATTTGATGACTTTAGTATATTCATATCGTTACCATAACAGCAAGACAATCATTCGTACAACACATCAACGCTTAAGCATTTACAGACACAACTAGCACATCATCAATTCTTAATTCACGTTATTCCCGTTTAACTTCATACGATTTCAATATCATAGGTTCATTTGATATTCATCATTCAAGAACATTACACATAAGATCAGCCAGCACCACATACCAACAACATGATCTCTAACCTATTCAACATGAAATCGAAAATGATACTAGGTACAAGGGAGTTCGACGAGAACACGGGAACAACCCTAGTTTTCAAGATCTTTGAATCGTTGGAAAGAAAGTTCTCTTGGAGAAAGAAGTCCAGGAGATAAACCCATACCTTATGTAGATTCGAATCTACGACGATCACTCTACACGAAATCCTTGAAAAGTACTTTGAAATCGCCCAAGAATTGTCTCTAGCGTTCTTACTTTTTGCGGTTTGCGTTCTACTGCCTTAGCGTCGTGAGTTATCAATATTTGATTGTGAATTATAGGTTTAGGAACTGATCTTGAATTATAAAACTTAAGACTTGATTAACTTAATTAATAAATTAATTAGTTAATTACTAAAATACCCCTCCTAAGTTGACTAGACATAGGAGGACCATTGACTTAGCCAATTGCAATTTTGACTAAGTGTCTCGGCTGACCAAGGCTTAATTTAATTAATTTGATGGCTTAATTAATTAAATAAGGGACTTAAGGAAATTACTAAAGTGCCCCTAAGTCACTAGGACCACAACTAACAACTTTGGACCATCCTAGGTTAGGTACTAGGTTGTCCCTAAGTTAGTTAGGTGCCACCCGACCAAGTCCTAGGTTGTCAGGTGCATTAGGGGGTCCAATTCGGTTAGTCCTAGGTTAGTTGTCTAGTTAGGATAGTTGGTTAGGACTTAGAGTTATTTAGGTTGGCTGGTCTCACATGGAGGGACCCGCCCGTGCGTGTCTTGCCCAATCGCCCTAACCGAATTCGGTTAGGGTGGTCCCCCTTGGCCGGCTCCTTCACGTGTGATGCCCGTGTGCTTGCACATGGGTTTGTTTAACTTTCCTAACTAATTTATCTTGATGGCTCATTTGGGAATGTTTACTTATTATCCCAAGGACCCTCACCATGTCCTTGGGAACTGCTTAATTTACATGATCATTTTAAATGGTCATGTGCTATGGTATCTAGGCTTGACACTTGGATGCCTCATACCTCACACGTTGGTTGTGGGTCTATATGTACATAGTGCTAATTATATTAGCTTAGGGTCTGTATTGCAGGTACATTTATTGAACATCAATCTTCGATTGGGGTATGGCAACCCAAAAAGTGTATTTCATATTCGTATATAGACAATTGGCTAATATCTCTTAGCCAATTTTTCTATACTATGCCCAATATTTCTCAATATTGGGCATTGGGGTGCCTATGTACCCTTAATAGGCTATCCTAAGGGCATACTGGGCTCTCATTGGACATGATTTTCCGGAACGTTACATTATCCCCTCCTTAGGAACATTCATCCCTGAATGACACTTACACATTATTTAAACAAAGAGGGTGATTTTCGAAAGTTACTTTATCATGCTTAAACTTTTCTCTTTTGTGAATATCTGATTCACACTTATTTGGATAATGCACAACATTCAAGCTTATCTGAAGATTCATATTTGAGAATGAGGAATTTCCTTCTTAATCACACTTTAACTTAATGTACATCACAACTCATGCAATACAAAAATCATGTCTATGCTACACAAAACAGCAACATGAAATGCACACATAACTTCGTTTTAACTCACATAGTGCTATTATAAGACATATGATTAGTGGCCTATCACACCTAATCGACTAAAGTACTTATACTTAGAGTTTTATTAAACATAAACCAGACTAAGGAAGAGAATATCTAACCTTAAGAACTGAACAAATGAGGGTAGCGGGATCTCATATCGGCCTCGGCCTCCCACGTTGCTCCCTCAACAAAATGGTTCTGCCATAGGACCTTCACGGTGGCAACCTCCTTGTTCCTCAGCCGCTTCACTTGGCGATCTAATATTTCGACTGGAACCTCTTCATAAGAAAGGTTCTCATCAACTCCTAACCCCTCAACAGGCATGATGGATGTTGTATCGCCTAGACATTTCTTAATCATAGAAACGTGAAACACTTGATGAACAAAAGCCAAGTCTTGAGGTAATTTCAGCTCGTATGCAACGTTTCCCACTCGCTGCAAGATCTCATAAGGACCTATATACCTCAGACTTAACTTGCCATTTTTACCAAACCTCATCACCCCTTTCATGGGTGATATCTTCAGGTAGACTTGATCACCCACCTCAAACTCAAGAGCTCTCTTTCGATTATTTGCATAGGATTTCTGACGACTGTAAGCAGTAGCCAATCTATCCTTAATCATCTTCACCTTCTCCACAGCCTCATGCACGATCTCGGGACCAAGGATGGTCGATTCTCCTACTTCGAACCAGCCAATTGGAGATCTACATCTTCGGCAATATAATGCTTCGAAAGGTGCCATTCCAATACTGGAATGATAGCTATTATTGTAAGAGAACTCTATCAGCGGCAAGTGATCATCCCAACTCCCCTTGAAGTCAATAACACATGCTCTCAACATGTCTTCAAGGGTCTGGATGGTATGCTCTTCTTGCCCATCTGTCTGCGGATGGAAAGCAGTACTAAGCTTCACCTGTGTACCCAAACTTTTCTGGAAAGATCTCCAAAAATGAGAAGTGAATTGAGACCCTCTGTCCGAAATAATAGATAGAGGAATCCCATGCCATCTCACTATCTCATCTATATAAAGTTTGGCATAGTCTTCAGCCTTGAAGGTAGACTTCACAGGTATGAAGTGAGAGGACTTGGTCATTCTGTCAATATAACCCAAATGGAATCATGTAGTTTCCTAGTCTTTTGCATACCAACCACAAAATCCATATTGATAGCCTCCCACTTCGACGTTGGGATCTCAATAATCTAAGTGAGACCTCCAGGCCTAAGGTGTTCGGCCTGAACCTGTTGGCAGTTCGAACACTCCTCTACGAACTTAGAGATATCTCTCTTCATGCCTTCCCACCAATAGACCTCTTTAAGGTATTGGTACATTTTGGTGGCACCTGGATGGATGGAATATCGGGAACCATGAGCTTCTGCGAAAATACTTGACCTCAAATCATTCACATTGGGCACACATAATCTGTTCTGATATCTAAGTACGCCATCTCCACCTAACGAGAATGACTCATTCAACTTACTCAATACCGAGTCTTTCAACTCCATGAGTACTAGGTCAAGGTGTTCATTGGCTTTAACATCTACAACAAATGAGGATTCGGAACTTGAGTGAACCGAAACACCCCCACTTGGTGCGTCTGTCAGCCGTACACCCAATCTTGCCAATTGGTGCACCTCTTTAACCAGCTCCTTCTTCTCATCATCAATATGTGAAACGCTGCCAATACTCAGTCTGCTCAATGCATCAGCCACCACATTGGCCTTACCTGGGTGATAGTACACACTCATGTCATAATCCTTGAGAAGTTCTAGCCATATCCTCTGACGAATATTCAACTCCCTCTGCGTGAATACATACTGAAGACTCTTATGATCAGTATATACATCAACATGTACACCATATAAATATGTCTCCACATCTTCAATGCAAAGACAACCGCGACTAGTTTAAGATCGTGAGTATGGTAGTTCTTTTCGTGGATTTTCAATTGTCTTGATGGGTATGCAATCACCTTACCATTCTGCATGAGAACACATCCCAAACCTACTCGGGAAGCATCACAATATACCACGTACCCCTCACCACTTCTCTGCAACGTCAATACTGGGGCCGAAGTGAGTCGGTCCTTGAGTTCTTTAAAACTCTTTTCACATTTCTTGAACCACTCAAACTTTGCCTTCTTCTTTGTCAATGTGGTAAATGGTGCAGCAATAGTGGAAAACCCTTCCACAAACCTGCGATAATAATTGGCTAAACCCAAAAAGCTCCGAATATCTGTAGGAGTAAGGGGTGTCGTCTAATTCTTCACCGCCTCAACCTTCTTAGGATCAACTTCAACACCTTGGTCGGTCACAACATGACCAAGAAAGGTCACTGATCTCAACCAGAATTCACATTTGCTGAACTTTGCATACAGCTAATGTTCTTTGAGTACTTGCAATGTCTTTCTTAAGTGTACCTCATGCTCTTCTTTAGACTTAGAGTATATGAGAATGTCATCTATGAATACTATGACGAAGGAATCAAGGTACTGACGGAAGACCCTATTCATAAGGTCCATAAATACGGCTGGTGCGTTAGTGAGACCGAATGACGTGACTAGAAACTTATAGTGCCCATATCTAGTACGAAAAGTCGTCTTAGGGACGTCTTCTCGCCTCACTCTAAGCTGATGGTAGCCTGACCAAAGGTCTATCTTGGAAAAGAAACCTGAACCTTGGAGTTGATCAAACAGATTATCGATTCTGGGAAGAGGGTACTTATTCTTTATAGTGACTTTGTTGAGTTGCCGATAATCGATGCACATTCTAAGGGTTCCATACTTTTTCTTTACGAACAACACTGGAGCACCCCATGGGGATATGCTCAGCTGGATGAAGCCCTTATCAAGTAGATCTTTTAACTTCAACTTCAACTCTTTGAGTTCAGCAGGTGTCATCCTATACGGGGGAATAGAAATTGGCTTGGTGTTGGGATCTAAATCAACACCAAAGTCAATCTCGCGTTCAGGAGGGATTCTTGGTAAATCCTCCGGAATGACATCTGGGAACTCATTCACTATTGACACAGAATCTATGGAAGGGACTTCTTGATCTAAGTCATTGACTCTAACTAAGTGGTATAAATACCCCTTAGATATCATCTTATTGGCCTCTAAGTTTGAAACAATTTGGCCGACTGAACTTGAACCACGCCCTTCCTATTCCAGTTCTAACTTATTTGGAAACTGAAGCCTTACTACCCTATTTCGACAGTCTATGGTGGCATAACACTTATGAAGCAAATTCATACCTAAGCCATATCCTTGACTTGGTATGCAGCCAACTTAGCTTTCTCCTCTTCATCAGTAATCATAGCAGGCTTTTAGAACCTACCATGCACTCACCTCCATGCAGACAGCCACACTCCCACACAACTTTCGTTCACGCTGGGCATTTCCATTATTGCCCCTTCTTGGGAAGGCTAGATCATGAGTCTGGCGCCTTAGACCACTTGTCCATCCTAATTCTTGTGTGTATTCTTCTACGCGTTCACACAATACAATGTTGTTAATATGATGATTATGCACTTTTTTCATGATGATTTCATAGTGATTTGTGGTAATTGAACTTGAAGGTGATCATTGTGATTTTAAGCCATTAGAGTCTAGATGAAGGTTTTATGTTGATCTTCTTTATGCAATTTTATTCTATACTATTATATCATGATTGAATCACCTAGATATGTATTGAACTAGGCTTAATTGATGTAGGTTGGTCTTGACTTGTAAATATTAAATTGAACCTATGTGATCATGTATGACTAGAATTGTCTTCTAATAAGCTAATTGAATAGGGTAACATGGTATTGAGTATGAATCATGAGGGAATAAATGTAGTAGTAGTTTATAGGGATTATGGACATTGGTGGCTAGGACTTTAGGGGTAATGTCATAATGAGGATGATTGTGATGATGATTCCTAGTAATGAACAATGAGAAAAGAAAGCTAAGGCTATAAGATCCTATAATTTAACTATGAATCAAGATAAGATGAATTGATAAATAATGAACCATAGGCTGGTTGTGTTAGTCAATTGATCAAACTGAAACAGCCTATACACCATACATACATAATCTATACATGAATCAAAAGCCCATAACAATCTACACATGAATTCATAAATCTCAAAGCATAATCAATTCACCCATTTTTTAGTGAAAATTAGAGAATTGAGAAGATCAAGGGTTCATGGAGAATTTCATTGGAAAACATCAATTAAACATCAATAACATTATATCTTAACGTTTGAAAACCTTTCATGCAAGAACCCAAGACTTAGAGTAAAAATTGGACTTTTTCATCTTTTTGAAATCCTTTGAAAATCATCTTTGAAATTGTCTCTAATGTGATAGCAAACCTTAGATGAAGAACTCCCATACCTTATTTGAATAACCCAATGCTAATTTAAGAATAAAATCCATTGAAGACCCATCTTCAAGCTTCATCTTTACTTTGAACTCTCAAAGAGGTTTTTGGAGAAACTTTTGGAGGGAATGTGTTTTGATCTTAGTGTTAGGGTTTAAATGAGAGTTTAATGACTTATATACTCTTAAAATAACCATAAACACTCAAAAAAAACGTCCAAAGACTTATAGTGGCGTGGGGTGAATTTACAACTTCACTCCTCAACTTAACAGAAAACTGGCAGGAAAACACACAGCCCGTTCACGCAAGCATCGACGGTCCGTGATCTCAGCCACGCCCCATCGATGGGGGTCTCGTGGGTTGCACCTGCAACTCCTCAACCTGAAGGCCAAGTGTCTCCATCGACGAGACCCACCGACGGGCCGTCACCTGGTCGACTGGTCGTCGTTTGGGTCGTCGTTTGGACACTGCCTGGTAGTGTTGAGCTCCAGGTTGGGGTCCTACTCTAGGGCCCCTTGCGGGTCCTACATGGAGTCATACCCGGACTATTCCAACCCAAACATGCACGTATATGACTTTAGGACCTTCCACATGACTTTCATCCAAAACGAACACGTAAAACTCGACGAAACATGCTTAGAAACATAAGGTCATTTCCAGGCACATCTTTCGAACGTCATGGATGTTCTTGGACGTTTGACCTCTAAACTTCACGAAACTTGACGCACTGCCTATATACACAATATAAACCCATTTAAGGACAATATAAGCTCATGCATCATACATAAACACATAGAACCTTACATAACCACATATGAGGCACTTAGGTGATTTAGTCGTCGAACGTCTTGGTCGTCTCTTGACATTAGACTTCCAATGCACCTAAACTCTTAGCTACTGCCCCAACAACACATTATAAACCATTTTAGGATCTTAGACCATCATGAAAACTATGTTAAGCTCTATCTTCACCTAAGTCATATTCGGGACCTTACAATCTCCCCCACTTGGACAACATTCATCCTCGGAAGACACTTGCCACTCTCCGAACACTTACAAGTATAGGGATTCAATTATCAGCTCATAACCATACCATATAACTCACAATCAAGGAGAAAACATCAATTTTACATAATCAAGAGATTCACAACACAACAAGAAACTAGAATAGATTCTATAACTCATCATGCTATAAACTCACATCCTTCATTACAAATAGTAAAAACTCATTTTATATTCATTCTCATACTCATATACATCAGTTCTAGTCAGATAACAACTTTATACCAAAGAATTAATTAGTCAATTTTTGGATGTTCTCACAATTAATTGGCAGTGCATTACAGTGAATTGTGCAACTTTTTTAAAAATGTAACTTTTAGGCAATTCATGATATAGACATGCTAATATACAAAGTAAAATCAAATAAACACCTTTTACTACATGATCATAGCTTCATAAAATACATAATGCAAGAAGGTAATGAAATTCAATTTCAACCAAGCATGCATATCATAAGGAGAATATTTGGAACTCATTTTCCACAAAAGACTCCTACACAAATCAAGTTACTAAGAACTCCTTGTTTTAGGCTTGAATAAACACATAACGAAAGGTTAAGGGTACCTCACTCCCAACAACCATACTCTTCACCATACTCCCCCACTTAGGAGAAACCCATTCTAAGGTCAACATACATCTACCCCAACGAACTTCCTCAAGGCACCTTAAACCTTACTAATACTTCCTCACCCAAAGTCTAGCTCATGAAAACTAAAGGCTCTCAAAGGCTCAACCATATAACCATTACACTCCCTTATTAGAAGAAACTCACCTTTACTCTTTCAAACCTCTTCACTCCCTTCTATGGTTGGGTCTTAACCAACTTCAAACCATATCAACAACTACTCCTTCACATTTCTAAATCTATACCTTACCATTCTTTTAAACTATACTACCTTTCAACGGCAACCAAACCAACCTAGGGTCATCAACACCATATTTCACACCTCATCTAGTAAGCCACATCTCATCTTTTCTCTCCCTCAACCCAAACATCATAAAGTCATACTCAAATGACCAACACATAGGGGAGACAAGGGAAAGACACCATATACAAGGCTCTTAGGCACGATTAGATGAATGAAGAAGTGAAACTTTTTCCTAGCACCCAATAGCCTCCTATTGATAATATGGCACGCTTCACATTATAAACTAGACTCTATTAGATGTGGTTTATAAGACAACTATGACACTCCCAAAACTTATGCTCTGATACCAAGCTGTTCAGGACCCTCAAGTACACCCTAGAAGTTAGAGTATCCTTGAGTTTGTTACACGGCAAATGAGACTTCAAGAAGTCTCATCTAAGCCTCTCGTATCATTCATTGCATAATAACATACTAAAATGAGTAAGAATTTAAAACTTTCTTCACACACGAAGAACTCTTTTCATAAACAATACGCAAGTGGAAGACTTTCATTAAAACGTTAAACCTTTACAATAACCCCTTTAACCATCTAACTTTAGAGTATACAACACTTTGGACTAAGCCCATAAAAGACATGAAATAAAGACTTAAGACATAACGGATCATGTTGATATTGTCCTCGAATCGATGAGGACTCACCAATACTTCATCTTCAACCCTTAGAAACCTATTCATCCTCCATGTCACATCAAGACTTCCAATTCCCTACACTTCAGTCAAAAAGGGAAAAGAAGGGGTTAGAACATTAGATGTACTAAGTATGGAAACCATGCAAAAACCATAAAAAAGGGACATTTAGTCAATAACATGCTTTTCGTGAATTTTAATCTAAACATCATATTATAATAATAAGAACATCATTTATCACTTTAGAAATACATAAGAAATCATTTAAGAAAATATCACATTTTAAAGCAACATCACAGTAACTACTTCACTGTTATAGTGAAGTTCCTTAGCTTCACTTTACAGATCTTTTTACATATAATCCCCTCATTAGAAGCTATACTAAGACTCACTTAAGCAACACAAAGAGATACCGCCCATACACCCTCTCTAAGCATGCCTAAATGATCCTCAAGACTACTTAGAATGAGACACATACACACTTACAATACATCAACATATGAACATGAGATCCTCCTACCAAAGGTGATTCCAAGGTTCACTTGGGTGAGTGTGGAGTGAACGCCCATACAATCCCTATCACACACACACAAGGGATCCTATAGACTACCTAGGATAGAATCATTCTGAATTAATACAATATCATACATCAATAATGAAATTCTCCTTTCAAAGGTTATGCAAACACCTATTCAAGTAACTCAAGAATAGAATGTCCATAATTGACCTCTTCAAGATTACCTAAGTAGTCCTTAAGACTTACCTAAGTTAGGATCTTGTCCACATAACCAATCAATTTCCTTAACTAGAATCATTACTAAGACTTATCTAAGTAAGAGATGAAGTGACCATTCCCTCGCCCCCATCATACCTTAACTAGACAACCCTTAACTACTCTAGATAAGTACTTATTCATTTAAAATTCTTTCTTAACTTAATTCATTACATTACTTAGTTCATTTAAGAGACATTCATCACATAAGGACATTTAAGTAATGGTCTTGGAGAAGACCTAAGGACTCCAACTAACACATTCAAAGCCTATTGTGCAATGTCTAGATAGCGTCCCATACCACCACCTAAACTCAATAGAACTTCTTTAATGCTATTAAGTATCCAATATGATGATAATGAGCAATAACAGACATAGACCATGGTAGCAAGACATGGAATCCGAAGTTCTATCCTACTTCGATGAGGTTCTCTACTTGCCAATGGTAGAACTTGGACACATCCCATGTAGGCACATGGTTAAGGAATATGAAGGGCATGCTTTGTAATCTAGTCTCATTCGTTAACTAGAACTACTTCCCTTACCATACTCACTCGGTGCTAGCCTTCGTTCTCATAGATTAATTCACATTAAGGTTCATACAAATGGGTCCCATATCATGTTCATGACCCAATTACATTTACCCTACCAAAGCAAGGTCCAGTAGAGCTATATCACTATGGAAACAAGAAGCTCATCATGAGTTTCCTAAGGATTGATGTGATGTTGTTCCAGCCAATCACCCTTAAGTCCATCATTCATTACATGAAGGATACCATTACGGCTTTCGACTTCAAGGTTTCACATAAAGGAACTTCTTGTAATCACTCAAGGTCTTAAGTAACATTAAAACATTCAATACTAAGACTCTTTAGATTCCTAAGTCAAGATATCACATATTCATATTCATACATGTATCAAGTAAGGGACACAAGTCTACCTAAACAAGACACAACATTACATCACTTTAGCACATATAGCATAACATTCTTTAGACACTTAGGAATGACCCTTAACATCATTATGTCAACTTATTAATTACTTTAACATCATCAACATAACCATTATAGACTCATATAGCCAAGTTAGGAACAACCCTGTATCAACTCTAAGACTACACATATAAGCACATAGTCATAGTATAACATGATCACCTAATAACTTTAATAAGAGAACACATACTTCCACATTACTTCACATATAGGTAGATATGACCATAATTAGCATAATCAACTACACAAATCAACATATTACTTCAAGTAGTGCCGACAAGGCCATGATCATCAATATACTTAAAATAACGCCGACAAGGCCACATCAATTCACATAACACCGCCACCATAAGTGGACCATACCAATAACACATAATCCAAGAGCTAAATTACAATATCTATACATAATAATAAAAGATTTAGGGCAGCGTACCACCCAATTCATCTCACCACTTCTATCCAAAGCTAAATCATCCAATCCAATACCATAAGGCCCTTACAAATGCCATGAACATCAATTCAATACATAAATCATAATACTCAATGAATCTAAGTCAATTCAATATAGATTTACCAATCTAGGACCAAGTAGATATCAATTGAATACAATCCTTACATCATTAGAAAGACCATAGAAAATTACACTAGAATCTGTAAGAATTAAGTTCATATCAATTCAATAAGCTTAATAGTCAAAAGATCCAAGAATATACAATACTCAATTGATAAAATTGAAATAGAATATGCACCATACATACATAATCTATTCATGAATCAAAAGCCCATAACAATCTACACATGAATTCATAAATCTCAAAGCATAATCAATTCACCCAAATTTTACTGAAAATTAGGGAATTGAGAAGATCAAGGGTTCATGGAGAATTTCATTGGAAAACATAAATTAAACATCAATATCATTATATCTTAAAGTTTGAAAACCTTTCATGCAAGAACCCAAGACTTAGAGTAGAAATTGGACTTTTTAATGTTTTTGAAATCCTTTGAAAATCATCTTTGAAATTGGCTCTAAGGTGATATAAACCTTTAGATGAAGAACTCCCATAACTTATTTGAAGAACCCAATGCTAATTTAAGAAGAAACTCCATTAAAGACCCATCTTCAAGCTTCATCTTCACTTTGAACTCTCAAGGAGGTTTTTGGATAAACTTTTGGAGGGAATGTGTTTTGATCTTAGTGTTAGGGTTTAAATGAGAGTTTAATGACTTATATACTCTTAAAATACAACCTTCCAAAGACTTATAGGGGCGTGTGGTGAATTTACAACATCTCCCCTCAACTTAATAGAAAACTGGTAGGAAAACACAAAGCCCATCGACGCAAGCATCGACGGTCCGTGGTCTCACCCACGCCCCGTCGATTGGGGTCTCGTGGGTTGCACCTTCAACTCCTCAACCTGAAGTCCCAGTGTCTCCATCAACGAGACCCACCGACGGGCCGTCTCCTGGTCGACTGTCCATCGTTTGGGTCATCGTTTGGACATTGCTTGGCAGTGTTGAGCTCCAGGTTGGGGTCCTCCTCTAGGGCCCCTTGGGGGTCTTACATGGAGTCGTACCCGGATGTCTCCAACCCAAACATGCATTTATATGAGTTTAGGACCTTCCACATGAGTTTCATCCAAGAAAAACATGTAAAACTCGACGAAACATGCTTAAACACACAAGGTCATTTCAAGGCACATCTTTCGAACGTCATGGCATTCTTGGACGTTTGACCTCCAAACTTCAAGAAACTTAACACACTGCCTATATAAACCATATAAACTAACTTAAGGACCATATAAGCTCATGTATTACACATAAACACATCATTCGACACATAAACACATATGAGGCACTTAGGTGACTTAGTCGTCGAACGTCTTGGTCATCTCTTGACGTTTGACTTCCAATGAACCTATACTCTTAGTTACTGCCCCAATAACACATTATAAACAATTTTAGGTCCTTATACCATCATGAAAACCACGTTATGATCTAGCTTCACCTAAGTCATTTTCGGGACCTTATAGGATGATACCTTATCCTTGCACTAGTATACTTGGAGGTGGCATGTGAGTTAGTTAATTTGAGTAAGAAGGACAATGATTTAAGTATGAACTATTAAATGCTTAATGTTGCTTTATTAGGCTTATGATATTCTTGTTATGCTTATGTCTTTATCTCTTATGATTATGTCTATTATTGATTAACCCTTTGAGATATTTTATGTTTAGTATGATAGATTCCATACTTAGTACATAACATACTAACGCATGCCTACATGTTGTCCATGTAGGGTCTTGAGAAGATTAAGGTTTCTTGAAGGGTAGAGTTTCCAAGGTTCCAAGAAGTGAAGACTTGGTGAGTCCTCATACCATCCGAGGACTACCACCACTATGTTGTCTTTATGTTTTTCATTATGTTAGACTTTTATGGGCCGTGACCCAAGATTATTTTATACATGATGTCAAAGATGGTTTTTGCGACATATGTTAGACGTTTTATGAAATGAATTCCGCAATACGTTTCGAAATAAAAGTTTTAATTTCGCACTACTTTTCGTGTATATGCATTGAATAATATTTAATGGCTTATACAAGACCTCCGAGAGGTCAAGTACCCTATGTGATGACCTAAGAACGACCTAACTTCTAGGATGTACATATGGGTCATGGCAAACTTGGTATCAGAGCATAAGGTAATGCAATGGTCTTAGATGTCTGAAAACCACATCTAGTAGAGTCTTATTCATCGATGTGAGTCGCAATACATGTATGAGTAGGAGGCTATGGGATTCTTAGGAAATTTCCACTTCTTCATTCTTCAAGTCGTGCCATAGAGTTTGGCTTTAGTAGGCCCTTTTCTAATGTTTGACTATGATTTTTTAGGTAATAGCTAACACTAGGGCTAATGCGATAAGGGAAGGAGATGGGAGTGGGGAGAAAGAGATTACTCCCCAAGTTCAAGAGCAAGTCCCTCCTCAAGTTCCAAATGACACTCCAATAAGGAATGCTATGTTGGAGGAATTTAGGGCTTCTATGACTTTGTTGGCTCAAGCCTTAACAGACGAAGCTAATAGAGAAGAGGTGGCTCCTACAAATACTATAGGAGGAATGGGTGCTACTAGAGTAAGGGAATTATTGAAAATGAATCCACCAGAATTCTATGGATCCAAAGTTAATGAAGATCCGAATGGGTTTATTGATGAGGTGTATAAGGTGCTTGCAATCATGGGAGTCTTCCATTGAAAAGGTGGAGTTGGCTGCCTATAAATTGAAAGATGTTGCCCAATTTTTGTATGAACAATAGAAGGATAGTAGACCAATAGGAGCGGGATCCATTCAGTGGGAGTCTTTTAAGTTGGCTTTCCTAGATAGGTTTTTTCCTAGCTAATTAAGGGAGGCTAAGTTGGAGGAATTCATAACCCTTAAGCAAGGGAATTTGAGTTTCAAGGAGTATGCTTTGAAGTTAAATCTTTTGTCTAAGTATGCTCCAAGCTTGGTGGCAAATCCTAGAGACTTGATGAATAGGTTCATGATGGGGGTGTCCGAACTAGTAGAAGAAGAATGTCGTGTGGCCATGCTTGTTGATGATATGAATATCTCCCGACTTATAGTGTTTTCCCAACAAATAGAAGAGTCAAAACTAAGAAAGGACAGGGATAGAGACAAGAATAGGTCTAGGTGTGAAGGTGATAAGTCTTTCCATGCTAAGTCCGAGGGATAAGATAAGCCTTGAACTAAACCAAGATATTCTGGCCAAGATTCTTCCAATACCTCTAAGGTTAATACGGAGAAGGGTAGTGGGTCTTCCAAATCTACTTGCCCCAACTTTGGAAGGAGTCATTATGGTAATTGCCTAGTCGGCACAGATGATTGTTTTGGGTGTGGAAAGGATGGGCATAAAGTGAGAGATTGTTCGGACCTTAAGACAAAGGGAAGAAAAGGCAAGAAATTTCATCCCGGTATTGTAGAGGGTGTTTCTCTAGTCAAGGATAGGTTCTTTCCTCTCAAATCCAAGTGTGATCAAGAGTGATCTTCTCATGTCCCTTTCCGGTATGTGCTTCTTTATTGGTTTATGAAGAATTTCTAGAATTTTTATTATTTTTATTTGTTTTGATGATTTTGGTATTTCGTTATGATGAGGAATTGATGTAGAAAGACATGTGTTGCTTATTCCCAAGTGGGGGATAAGGTGCCTTTTGTATGAGGTCGTTATATTATTAATTTTAGCTTGGAATGGGATAGTTTCCTTGATTTGGATATGTGCATTTAAGTATAATGCATATACATTGGGCTGATAGTCTAGAGTTGGTTCTTTAAAGAAGTGTTTAGTAATGTTTCATTCGAGGACGAATGTTTCCCAAGTTGGGGATATTGTAAGGACCCAAAAATTAATTAGGTCAAAATAGATACTAATGTGTGGTTACATGAGCTTATAAGGTCATAAAATAATCAATTATTGTGTTTATAGGCAGTATATAGAGTTTGAGAGAGTTTGGAGGTGAAACGTTCAAGAAATTCTAGTGACGTTTGAAAGTTAGCCTTGAGACGTGCCAGCGTGCCTTAGTATGTTTAATGAGGTTTTAGTTGAGTTTGGGGCTTAAATTTATAGAAAAGATTCCTAAAATATATACGGACGTATTTGGGGTGGAAACTTCCACGCAGGACTCCCCAAGGACCCACCTATGGATCCTTGAAGAGGGACCCAACTTAAGAGAAAAGCTGTCAAAACCACTACCCCCCCCAACGAGGGGCACCAATGGACCGTAGTCTATCGATGCCCCATTTTTATTGATCTAAATCCCAATTTTAGGAGTCTCTGACCAAGACGTCGGCTTGCCAGCACGGCCCGTCGTTTGGTTGATGCCCCGTCAATGGGTATGCAATTTCTCGCAACTCAATGTAATATGGAGGGGTGAATTGCCACGTCCAAATAACTATATGGGCGGTTATTTAAGGTAGTTTAAGGCATTATATGAGTATTAAAACAATAAAATACCCCCTTAGACTCTAGACTCCAAAAAAACCTCTCTCTCACAATAGAACTCTCAAGAACACTATTAAAGAAGAAGAAGAATTGGGGGCAACGGCTTAATTAGGAAGAATTCACCAAGGGTTCAAGCTAGGATTAAGGCTCTAATATAAGGCATGTGAATCTTATTCATTCATGGATTCTTCCATCAATGAAGCCTCCCTAGTTTCCCTTCAATTGGGAATCCAAAGAACCCCAATCTAGAGAGGGTTGTGAATGCATTGTGGGTAAGGCTTAATTGTCATCCCAATCTAGTGGGTAGCATTCAATGGTGTTTATATGATGATTATGCATTGTTTTCATGATGATTTCATTGTGAATTGTGGTACTTGAATTGAAGGTGATCATGGTGATTTTAGGCCATTAGAGTCTAGATGAAGGTTTTATATTGATATTCTTTATTCAATTGTATTCTATACTATATGATCACTATTGAATCACCTAGATATGAATTGAACTAGGCTTAATTTATCTAGGTTGGTCTTGACTTGTAAAGATGTAATTAAACATATGTAATCATGCATGACTAGAATTGCCTTCTAATAAGCTTATTAAATAGGTTAACATGTAATTGAGTATGAATCATGAGGGACTAAATTCAGTAGTCGTTTGTAGGGATTATGGCCATTGGTGGCTACGGATTTGGGGGTAATGTCACAATAAGGAGGATTGTGATGATGTTTCCTAGTAATGAGCAATGAGAAAATAAAGCTAAGTCTATAAGATCCTATAATATACCTAGGAATGATGATAAGATGAATTGCTGAATAATGAACCTTAGAGCATCTCCAAACCTATACTCTATTTTACTATCCAAATATAGAGTTCTCTATTTTTTCAGACAACCAACTCCAATCCAATACTCTATTTTACTCTCTAAAAAAGAATCTTTTTCTCTCTCCTTAATATTATAGTATTATTTCTATTTCATTCTTATTTTCTTATTTCTAATATAAATCATTTATTTCCTTTTTCCCAGTAACTAGTTTATATAATTTAATGTGATAAAAAATTTATTTTTATTCAAATTTTTTATTTATTATAAATTATATTTAATTCTAAATTTTTAAATACGATAAATTGCACGAAAAACATTACATAATATACAAATTAATGAACATTTCAAATACAAGTGAAATATGGTTACACAAATATTACATAAATACTTAATTTTTGAAATTATTACGTTGCTCCTATAAATGCTCTATTTATATATTACGGAGTTCAAAATGAGCATCTTTGTCCTTAATTTTATTATGTCTAGCTAAAACTTGTTCAAATCGGAGATTTTCATCTACCACCATTTCTGACGTTGGAGTTGCCTCTACGACATCTTGAATTGGTGCATTAAGATCACGTTCATCCTCAATTCTCATGTTGTGTAGTATAATACATGTAGATTATATCATGTAACACTTCTTTTCTCCGAAAATGTGACGATTTTGTAATAATTGCAAAACTCCGAATGCACGTTCCACCTCTTTTTAACATGATTCTTGTTTCATCGCGAATTAATTATTATGTTATGCATTGTATTGTTATCTTGTGTTTAAATTAAATTTTTCATCTTAACATTTTAATTTTGGTATTCTTATAATGAAAAGTTATAATCAAATAAAATTTTATTATTGATGAAAATTATAAAATAATATATTAATTTGAAATTAAAGTAGTATATATTAAATAATATATTTTTAAAAATATTATATTTTATTAAAAAAGAATCATGAATATTAGATATTTAATTAATTAAACTATATGTAAAATAATATGTTAATGGTAAAGTAATGGAAATAATAATAAAATGTTGAAAAAGTAAAATAGAGAGTATGAATAGTAGTTCTTCAAATTTGGAGAACTACTATTAAACTCGCTAAATTTGAAGAATTCAGAGTGATTTGGAGGTGGGTTGGAGTGTCCATTCTTTATTTTACTCTCTAAATATAGAGAATGGAGGGTAAAATAGAGGTGGATTGGATATGATCTTAGGTTTGTTGTGTTGGGTGTAGATTTTGAGTGATTGAATAAAAGTGATAGATTCACTTGAGCATGGAGAGATTGTAAAGGACATCCCTTCAGGAGAGAAAAGTGTTGAGCAAGGCTTGACAGGAAAACCTTAGAGTATCTGCTTGACTCCAAGTGGATATTCAAAGTGAGACGGATAGTCTAGCAAGGGTCCAGACTCCAAGTAAAAAGGAGATTCACACCTAGTAGTTGTGATGACTATCCAAGTAGGTCTCATGAGGCGGGAGTCCTTCACGTAGTTGAGTCAAGGTATCCTAGTAGAGATCTCGATATCCTATGAACTTAGACGTGAGAAGCATCTCGTAGTGTTCAAAGAAAAGAATGAACTTACACATGCCCAATGGGTATATCGTAGTGCTCATAATGTGTGAATGGACTTAGACATGCCCAAGGGGTATCTCGTAGTGTTCATGTTTAGTAAGGGATCAAGACATACATTACACAGTATCTCGTATGAACCATATGATTAAGGAACTTAAACATACTTGAAGAAGTTTCTCGTAGTGTTCAAAAGATAAAGATAGGGGCTAGGCTCCATAGTAAGAAGTAATAAAGAAAGGATCCAAAAGTAGTACCTTGCATGAATGGTGTTATGTGGCATCGTAAGTGCATTGCACAAGGTATAACCTAGGGTCATTAACGAAGAAGAGATTGAAGATAGGGTTGGACTAGAGTTGCCTTTCCTAGTAAAGTAGACTAAAGATGAGAGAATTTTATTAAATGAAGTTAAGTAATGATAAGGCCATGGAAGGTGGACATGTTAAGGATAACATCAAGATAGGCTTAGGATATGAGGTAGTATGGAATTCTTCACATGCATTGCACAAGTGTGCTTTGAGGTGGCCTAGGGGCATAGTGCTCATATCTGATGAGGAACTTAGGTCTTAATTGTGAAAGTGGATTATGATCAAGAATGACCAAAGAGAGGTACTTAGCTTTGGTACTAATATGGGATACTAACTTAGCGTTTCACTACTATACTTGTAGGTGGCTTGTGAGTTAGTTCATTTGTGTAAGAAGGACAATGATTTAAGTATGAACTCTTAAATGTTTTATGATGCTTTAATAGGCTTATGATATCCATGTTATGCTTATGTTTTTATCTCGTATGATTATGTCTATTTTCACATCCGGGGAGCCTTCCCTAGAAGTAACATGGCGTACTTGACCTCTCGGAGGTTTTATACAAGCCCATAGTTATCATTCATCGCATTGTCATAGGTAAATTTAGCAGAAAATTTAAAACTTTCATAGAACATCATATGCTAGAACATCACTTTCAATGTATACATAAAATATCATATTTACATGGTTAGACTCTAGGTCTCTTTGTCATCTCAACATCATTAGAGTACATTAGGGACACGACCCTTACAACATAATTCATAAGTACAATACTAAAAGACTTTAAAGTAACCTAGTCATTAGGACATCCTTGGACTTAAGGATTTCTTTCCTTGAGCTTGGGGAACACATATCAAGCTCGTCATCATTTAACAACATATTTTAAAGCATCCATAACCTGAACTTGGTGTAAAAGGGTAGAGAAGAATGGAGTTAGTAAAAGAATGCACTAAGTATGTCAACCATGCAAAAACATGCATTTAAAAGGGACATTTCACTTGAAACCATGCATATGCCCTTTTGTGAAATCTTCATGAAACTTTGATACAATAGCATTTATACAATTCCCATACTTCATATAAGCATATTCAATGGTCATCAATCATATAAAATCACATATTACATTTACGGCTTTTTAGGGTCACATTACAGTAAGCATATTCTTTCCTTACAGTAAGGTTTTTCTCTTAAGAGTGAACTTCTATCCTTTAACTCATTAGCCTCCCAACTAACCCTGTAGTGATACTTGGTGCAATACATCACCTTAAGGCCACAATAAATCAGACATACATCCTACATAAGCCAAAACATACCATCATAGAAGTATGACACACCATAAGACACATTCAAGTCAAGACCATAAGGACATTACAGTGAACTCTATTCACTTTGCACATATACTAAAATCACTCACATAGAATCTTATAAAACCTTACTCACAATCCCAATCTAAGTCTACTAGTGCGATGTACATGTTAAGCCCCATAACCTCACACATACTTAGTAAACTTATCATGAGACCATAAGCCTTAATACTTCATACATCAACATGTCAAGCATAGACAACTTCACTCATGCCAAGCAATTTCTTCATCATATAGTCAGTAAGACGAACATTATTCATAAGAGAAGAGACCTCATCATATACACCCATTAGGACTCATACCATGCACATTCTCATAACAAGTAGACAAATACTACCATGCCATGCATAAAGACATAATCATAATCATACACCTTAGAACACCTTCCTAGAACTTCCTAAAGAGCTACTTGTGCAATGTATAGGTAAGTTCATTACTCTCACCTATCCTAAGTAAACTCCCTTAGGTCATCCTATTTGGGGTCCTAGTCATTTACTTCCATTGTCCATTTTACTTTAGGAAAGCTTAAGCCTTAACCGACACTAAGACCATGGGTACTAAACATGGAATTTGGTGTTGTATAGCCTTACACCAATGGACATTAACACATGCTAGCATACTAAGTGTGATCACTTTCTAGATCCTATGTGGCAAGCATAGTTTATGAAACTTGGAGGTACATGTGTAAATCCTCTTTATGCCTATTTAAGGCATTGTAGTTATCCACTTATGGAAACATCACTCTAATCCATTTGGCTATGAGGCTAACAACCTCGTGAGGTCTATGGTGACCTACCTTCCTACAATGGTAAGGGACACCCCTTATCTTCAAGTTCACTTGGTTCTAAGCTAAGTTCCCTTTTATTGAAAAGCCTCTATTACATTACTTTGTAAAACATAGGCCTTAGGAGATTGACTCCTCATATGCTTAGCTCATAGGTTATAGATGAGAGTTCATCAACCTAAGTCATGTGAGAAACCCTTTCACATGAACATAACATATGTAAGCACCATCTTGTTTAGGGTACACATGAGAACACCTTTCAAGTGCCCCTCTATTGACTAGATCATTATACATGTGTGTGTATACATATATGTGAGCAAACCTTTCACATAACACATTATAGCTACACATATTAATACTTCATTTCATTCATGCATAAGTGTACAAGTGTAACTATATGAGCAATCCTTTCATATAAACACATTTATACACTAGGTATAATCATACTTCATCATACCATATACTTCGCATTATAGCATATAAGACATGTTCATAACATACTCATGCATTCATATTGATGTACATAAGAGACCAAACCTACGAAATATCCTATCAAGTTACACATGTGAAATGCATAGACAAGGTCCCATACCCTTTCCCATACTATTACACCTATCAAGTCATCCAAGTTAATGATACATCACATACTTTCATATACATAAGATTTACATGCATAGTAGTGGACATCAGTGCATATGAGAATACCTTTCATTAGACACTATAATCTTATAATACTTGTAAGCATGCATAATGTGTGAGTGTGTGTACATTTGTCAACATGATCACATAATGTCTATAAACAACACATTGAGGCATCCAACCTCTTAGGACCACAATGCATCATAAAGCATAGACCACACAACACAACTTAGCATAGGAGACAAGCTAACTTCATATTACACTTAAGACTTCTAACCTTAACTATTCACACATTCACATAGGGGTACATAGGTAAGGGGACATCAACCATCACAAATCATCAATGGCAGAACCTAAACCTATCCCTAACATAGTTATACACATGCATACACAATAGCCATACAACCTAGATCACAACTAGAATAGAAAACTAGGCATGAGGCTTCACATTGGGTGATAATCACCAACACAAATTCATAATATAATTTCATTCAAGGCCATGATCATATCAGATATATGTTGAAAATAAAGTAAACACCGCCACCATAAGTGGACCATACCACACAATGCCATACAACGCTTCATCAACTATCAATACTATAAGAAAGTAAAGGAGATAAACATTCTTACCAATTTCTCATCCCTTAATCATCTTTGATCAATACTACTTTGTCATCAACAATTAATTTATAGGGCAGTAGCTAAATGTTCTTTAATCATAAAAGAAACAATGCATAAGCCACTACAAGATCATGCTACTAACAAGTACACTACGTCAACAATACACTAGAGAGTAGAGAGACATAGATCACTTACTAGTATTCCTTGATTTGATCATCATGATAAACATTCATAATATGTCAACAATACCAATCTAGGGCAGTATCTAAAGACATAATAACCAATTCTAAATCATGCTTCACCTACCCTAGAACTTAGATCACATCATGTACATAGCATTACAAATCTATAGGCTAAGAGAATGTAAGTCAATCCTTACCAACACTCCTTTGTTTTGATAATCAAGGATTCATACCCACAATTCATCAATAACATACAAGTAAGTCAGTATATACAATTATCCCTACACAGACGAATCCCACATTCATGCATTATAGAGTCAATGTCACAGTGAATGCCATAAATTAACAAAATATAGGAAGTAGAGATCAAGTATTCAAGCATCAATCCACATTGATCAAATATCGCATAATTCACCAACATATTACAATGTAGGCAGTAGGTATAAGCAATTCAACATGCTAGAATCATAAGTCAATCAACATCAATTCAAGATCACAAAGCCCACACATATGCTAAATCGTGTTATTGGGAAGGGACCAAGGGTTCATCATGTAATTGGATTGAAAAATTCATTATAAACATTATATAATCCATAATTCATCATAACAATGCTTTTAAAATCGACTTGAGAAAGAACCCATGGCAAGATTGAAGAAGAAGCGATTTGATCATGAACTTGCATTGAAAAAATTGAACGAACTCTCTAGGTGAAAGATTAACTAGAGATGAAGGATCACCATACGTTAATTTAGAAGAATACCTCTAAAACTTGGTGAAGAACCCATGGAAATCCAAGCCCCAAGTTGTTCTTGAGCTTCACCTTCAATGAAGGTTCTAAAGAGAGTTTGGTTTGGGAGGGAAGTCTAATTTTTGTGAATTGAATTGGGAATGGGGTTGTTAAGATTCTTATCACTTAAATACATCCAAAAATAACCAAATAAACCAACTAGGATCAGGGTAGCACGTGGGGTAAATTTCCCATTCACCCTATAATTAAAACAACGTGCATGGCAGTTGTTACAGCTTGCATCAACGGACCCATCGACGCCCTGTAGGTCCATCGATGGACCGTACTACAGGCCGTCGTTTGGGTCTAAGGCTTGACAAAAATATTAAGACTTCACCAGGATAAGTGACCATTGACGCCTCACCATCAACGGGCCATTGGTGATCTAACAAGCCATTCTTTGGCTCCGTTGATTGACACTGCCAAAGTAGTGTATCGACAACCTTTGGGTCCTCTTTGAGGGCCTTTTGCGGGGCCCTTGGGGAGTCGTACCCGGACGTTTCCAACGTAAATATATACCTTAACATTTCAAGGACCTTCCACATCAGTTTCACCCAAAATGAACACGTAAAACACATCTAAACATGTAGGGCACACTCAAGACACATACGCACGTCTCAAGGGCTAACTTTCAAACTTCTTGGACGTTCTTGGATGTTTGACCTCCAAACTTCATGGAACTTAATATAATTCCTAGAAACATCATAATAAATCATATAAGGACCTCATAAGCTCGTCACATACAAATTAAGCACGTATAGACACATGAGGCACATAGATGACTAGTCGTCAAACGTCTTAGTCGTCCCTTGACATTTGACTTCCAATTCACCTAAATATTTAGTCACTGCCTCAATAACACATTATAAACCATTTTAGAACCTTATACCCTTATGACCAACATGTTATGCTCTAGACACCCTAACTCATTTTGGGGTCTTACATCTATTGTTGTCTAACCCTTTGAGATATCTTATGTTTTGTAGGATAGATTCCATACTTAGTACATAACTTACTATGCATATTGCCTACATGTTGTCCATGTAGGGTCTTTAGAGCATCCGAGGACTACCACCACTATATTGTCCTTATGTTTTTCATTATGTTAGACTTTTATGGGCCGTGGACCAAGATTATTAATTGTATTCATGATGTCATAGATGGTTTTTGAGACATATGTTAGACATTTTATGAAATGACTTCCGCATTATGTTTTGAAGAAAAGTTTTAATTACGCACTACTTTTCATTTATATATTCAATGAATGATGTTTAAGGGCTTGTACTAGACCTCCGAGAGGTCAAGTACACCGTGATGACCTAAGAACACCATAAATTCTATGGTGTACATGCGGGTCATGACAATATAAATGTTTATTCTTCCTTGAACTCAAGTATGGAAGATGAATTACATAAATAGTAATGATGCTCTATATAATGTGTTTTTGTGGTATTCATAACAAGATCACCTCATCCTTAACCCTATACATTTGAATCAACTAGGAAGAATGTATGTATGATATGGTATGACTATTATATGATTGAAAGGTGGTTATCATGATTATAATAATGGAATGTTAAAGTGAAAGGTTTACTCACTTGCTAGTGTTTCTAAAGTGAAAGGATTGTTATCACTTATGAACCTCTATGAGCTATTATGATAAAATGTTTGCATGAGAGTCTAGTAAAGGCTAATGTGAACTTATGTGATGACTAAAGGTGATCACTAAAGTGAATAGATGCTTATGACCAAAAGGGCATGTAAATGATATGGGGGTCTCATGTCTAGTAAGTTCGGCTCCCCACATGGGTTTTCTCACGTTTAGCAAGTCTGAATTCCCAAGATATTTGTTGTCTCATGAGATGGAAACCACCACGTTTAACAAGTTAGGGTTTCTAGTAACAATATTCTTAACCCTTAACTATGTTCCCACATAGGACTCTAGCTTAGTGTATCCACCTAAATAGCTATGTATGAAAGATTACACCTTAGGCAAGTGCTAACCCTCTCTTCTCTGTGTGGGAGTAGAACATCGGATTCTATGTAATTTACATGGTCTAATGTCAGTTATTTAAACCACTTTACCTAATGTAAAAGTAAATGAATGAAAGAAATGTATGAACTCTTACTAGGGCTTCCTTAAGGGGTTTTTCATAGTGTGAGGGAGGGTAGGGGACTTCTCTTGCACATTATACTTATAGGTGTAAGATCCCGAAAATGACATAGGATAACTAGAGGCTAACATTGTGGTAAAGGTGGTATAAGGTCCTAAATATGTCTATTAAATGGTATAGAGGCAGTATCTAAGAGTTTAGGTGCATTGGAAGTCAAACGTCAAGGGACGACCAACAGCTTCGACGACTAAGTCACCTAAGTGCCTCATATATGGTTCTATGTGTTTATGTGTGATGTATGAGGTTTTTTGGTCCTTAAATGAGTAAATATTATGTATATAGGTAATGTGTCAAGTTTCATGAAGTTTGGAGGTCAAACGCTCAAGAATGTCCATGACGTCCGAAAGATGTGCCTTGTAATGACCTTGTGTGTCTAGGCATGTTCCGTTGAGGTTAACGTTTTTGTTTTGGGTGAAATTCATGTGAGAGGTTCAAAACTCGCATACGGTCATTTTTGGGTTGGAAACGTCCGGAAAGTATCCCCAAGGACCATCCAAGGGTCCTTGAAGAAGGACCCAAAGTTGGTTCCAAGGCTTCCCAAGACAGCCCAAACCACGGAAGGCAATCGACGCCTCGTAGGTTGTGCTCCATCGATTGGGACTTAGCCATGGGAAGGAGGGACCAAGGACAAGCCTCAGTCCCAGACAACGGATCAAAGGACGGTCCGTCAGTGGCAGGTCGTTGTTTGTGACTTAGCATGGGGATCTAGGCTCCCATTTTTCCGACCTCTGAACCCATCGACGGAGTGCAGGACGGTCCGTGAGTGTACTGACGCCCCTTCGATGGGCAACAATCGATACGCACTGTGTTCTGTGCAGGTTCACTGCCAAGTTGAGGGGTGAACTTGTATTTTCACCCCACTTCTAAATAAGAGTATTGGCGGTTCCCTAAGGGTCTTTTGGGTATTTTAAATGTGTTTATAAGCCTTTAACACTTAGTAGATTTCATTCTTCAAAATCAAAACCCCAAAATCCCTTAGAAATTCCCTAAGACTCCATTGAAGCTAAACTCAAGGAAGAGCTTAGATTGGTGATTTGGGTGGAGATTCTTCATCAAATTGAAGGATTAGCTTCATTGAGGTATGACTTTTTATCCTTGAAACTCGTTTCATCAAGGAGCTCAACTTTCAAAGATGTTTTCTAAAGTTTTCAAACGATGAATTGACCTGTTTCATTATCTATCATGGTTTCTTGCATTAAAGGTTTTTAATCATTGTTTAGTGATTGAATTGTGGTTATTAATATGATTTTAACTCAATTGACCTATGAACACATGTAATTGATGAACCTTAGTTTTTGACTAGTTTATGAGTTACTTGATATTGGTCTAATGTTTATGAATTAATGTGTAGTTTCTTATGGTCTTTCTAATGATGTAAGAATTTTATTCAATTGTTATCTAATTGATCTTAGATTTATAAATCTATAATGAAGTGACTTAGATTTCATTTAGAATTATAGTTTATGTATTGAATTGATGTTCATGGCCATGGGTAAAGGCCTTATGATATAGAATTGGATGATTTTGCATTGACTTGAAGTGTTGAGGATGAAGTAGTGGTACACTGACCTATTTTACTTTATTTAATGTTAATTATACTTCGATTAAGTTGTGATTTGTTTGGTCCACTTATGGTGGCGGTGTTATGTGAATTAATGTGGCCTTGTCGGCGTTATTTTTAAGTATATTGATGATCATGGCCTTGTCGGCACTACTTGAAGTATTATGTTGATTTGCGTAGTTGATTATGTGAAGTATGATCATATCTACCAATATGTGAAGCAATGTGAAAGTTTGTGTTATTCTATTGATGCTATTTAAGGTGATCATTTTATGCTATGACTATGTGTTAAGTGTGTAGTCTTAGAGTTGATACATGGTTGTTCCTAACTTGGCTATATGAGTCTATAATGGTTATGTTGATAATGTTAAAGTAATGAATAGGTTGACATAATGTTTATAAGGGTCATTCCTAAGTGTCTAAAGAATGATATGCTATATGTGCTAAAGTGAAGTATGTTGTGTCTTGTTTAGGTAGACTTTTGTCCCTTACTTGATGCATCTATGAATATGAATATGTGATATCTTGACTTAGGAAGCTAAATCGTCTTAGTCTTGAATTAATGAATGTTAGGTGAGACCTTTAATGATGATAAGAGGGTCCTTTATGTGAAACCTTGAACCTAGTAGTAAGGTTATGAAACTTGAAGTCGAAAGCTGTAATGGTATCCTTCATGTAATGAATGATGGACTTAAGTTTGATTGGCTGGAACGGCATCACATCAATCCTTAGGAAAGTCATAATGAGCTTCTTGTCTCCATAGTGATATAGCCCTAGTGGACCTTTCTTTGGTAGGGTAAATGTAATTGGGTCATGAACATGATATGGGACCCATTTGTATGAACCTTAATGTGAATTAATCTATAAGAACGAAGTCTAGCACCGAGTGAGTATGGTAAGGGAAGTAGTTCTAGTTAAAGAATGAGACTAGATTACAAATCATGCCCTTCATATTCCTTAACCATGTGCCTACATGGGATGTGTCTATGTTCTACCATTGGCAAGTAAAACACCCTCCATCGGAGTAGGTTACAACTCCGGATTCCATGCTTTGATACCATGGTCAATGTCGTTTATTGCTTATTCTCATCATATGGGATACTTAATAGCATTAGAGAAGTTTTATTAATTTTACGTGGTGGTATGGGACGCTATCTAGACATTGCACAATAGGCTTTGAAGGTGTTAGTAAGAGTCCCTAGGTCTTCTCCAAGACCATTATTTGAATGTCCTTTATGTAATGAATGTCTCTTAAATGAACTAAGTAATGAAATGACTTAAAGTAAAGTATATATGTGAATGGATGAGTACCTAATCTAGAGTGACTTAAGGATTCCTTAGTTAATGTGTGAAGAGGGCATAAATGATGATCTCTTCATGTCTTATCTAGGGAAGTCTTCAGAATGACTCTACTTAGGGAAATTGGTTGTTATGTTTGACATGATCTAATCTTAGGAAGTTTTAAGGATTATTTAGGTAACCTTGAAGAGGGTGTATGGAATTTCTCTTCTAGGAGTACTTAAGTAAGTCTTTTGATAGCCTTGGTAGGGGAGATTGTCATATTATGTACGTTTTGTATATTGGTGTATTGTAGGTGTGTATGTGTCTCATTATGAGTAGCCTTGAGGATCGTTTAGGCGCATTTAGAGAGGGTGTATGGGCGGTCTCTCTTTATGTGAATTAAGTGGACCTTAGGATAGATTTAGTGAGAAGACTACATGCTAGGAAGTATTAAAAGGGAAGAAAGAGCACTTCACTGTAACAGTGAAGCAATTCACTATACAGTGAATATGGGTTACTGTAAAGTGACTCTTTAAATGTGTTATTTGGTTTAAATGTTTTCTTATATGATTCTAAGTTGATAAATGTAGTTCTTATGATGATATTATGATATTTAAATGAAAAGATACATATTTCCAATAAATGTCCATTTTCATGATTTTTATGCATAATGCCATACTTAGTACATGTGGTTGTACTAATTCTATGCTTTTATCTATCTCTATAGTGGTTGGTGGGTAAGGAGCATTTGGGAAGAAGACTTGGATTAGAAGATCGTTCAAGTGAAGTTGAAGTATGTCCTCATTTGACTCGAGGGCATATATATCTTTGATGTTTCTTTATGAAGTATTGTAAAGACTTAATAGTACTATGTTTTCTATATTCGTATGGTCCGTCTCCCAAGTACTCTTGTGTCTTAAGATGATGATATTGAGAATTAGTATTTCCTATTACTTTTATACGAAAGAGTTTTTAAAGACTATGATATTGTTTTGTGAAAAGTTTTAATTCCGCACTACTTTTCACTATGTATATGCGATGAATGATATGAAAGGGCTTGTATAAGACCTCCGAGAGGTCGACTACGCCGGTTGCAATCCAACATTGTGCCCTAACTTCTATGGTGTGGTCTTGGGATTTGACAATGGGATCCTAAGAGATGGTTATTGTAGTGTTCTTTTGTGATTGTGTTGATTACCCCTTATGTATGTTAAGCTATGTATGATCTTTATGAATATGCCAAGTCATAATGAAAAATGAGATTATGAAGGTATGTATGAAGTAGGTTGCTTAATGTGATACTTAGCTTTGGATTGGATTATGGGATTCTATTATTTGCATTGTACGAGTATTGCTTGGGTTGTCTACATTTAAAGATGATATTATGTTGGGTTGGCTTGTGATGCTTAACTTATGTGCATATTAGGTTTACTTGTTAGAAATCATGTTTTTACTAAAATTTCCTTTTATGAATGTTTTCAATAGTTTTTATGCATACAAGCCATACTTAGTACGTTTGATGTACTAACCCATATTTTCTTCCCTTTTTCCCAAACATTGTAGGTTCGGGCCTTTGAGGATATTTTAAGGCTATTTCTCAAGACACTTGGATTTGCTTTCTAAGTTTGTGATTCCTCAAGTCCGAGGACAAGACCTTATGTTCTAGATTTTTAGTTCTTTTGTTATGTTGAAAGACATTGTTGTATTTTCCTAATTATAGATTTGTTATTGATGCAAGGGATAAGTCCCAATTTCTACACTTCTATGTTTAGATGGTATGATGTGACAAAGTTAGATTCTATTTTCATATATGAAGTTAAGTTGAACTTCGAAAGTAAAAGTTTTAATTTTTTTTCGCATTTTTATTCTATGACACATGCTATAACTAATGCTAAGGGATTGTATAAGACCTCTTCGAGGTCGAATACAACGATTACGGCTAGGGGGTGCTTGCAAATTAGGAAAAACTTTGTGTTAGAGCATAATGTTGAGAATAATGTAGGATTGATGTCACAAAATACCACGTCGAGTAGAGTCTTGTTCACGGGTGTGAAGCCCGCCACACTTGTGAATGAGAGGATGAGATGCGTAGGAGCTTTCACTCTTTTGATATTCATTAGTTGTGGCTAAGAGTCTTAACTCTATCTAGTCCTTTCTTATAATCCTTTTCTTGTGCTTTTTGGCAATGAATACAAGAAGGACTAATGCTAAGAGGGTCGAGGAGGAGAATGTGAATGAGGCGGTTTCCTCTCAAGATCCTCAAAACCCTCAAGTTCCTATTAAAGAATGGGTTATATATAATGTTGAGATAAGGGCGGCCATTCATAGTTTGACTCATCTGTTGTCAACTCAAGTGGATAGGGAAACTAGGGTTCAAGTGAACCCCAATGCTAGCACTACCTCTTCTAGGATTAGGGATATCACAAGGATGAATCTCCCTACTTTATTTGGATCCAAAGTGGAGGAGGACCCGCAAGCGTTCATTGATGAAGTATTCAAGGTTCTAGATTCTATGGGTATGTTCTCTCAAGAAAACATATAACTAGACTATCAACTCAAAAATGTGGCTCGAATTTGGTATGAAAAATGGAAGGAGGATAGGCCTATTAGATAAGGTCCGGTTAGTTGGGAATCATTCAAAATGGCTTTCCTTGATAGGTTCTTCTACTTGGAATTAAGGGAGAGGAAAATGTCCAAACATGCTCCTACTATGGTGGTGGATTCTAAGGCTAAGATGAACAAATTTGTTATGGGGATATCCGACCTTATGATTAATGAGCGTCGGCTATGTTGATTCCTAGCATGGACATCTCTCGTCTAATGGTTGATGCCGAACAAATTGAGGAGCAAAAGCTTAAGCATGTCGGTAAGGAGTTGAAGAGGAGAAGGGCCGAAGATGGAAAATCTTCCAAGGCTAGGTTTGAGGTTCAAGATAAGCCATGGTTGAAGAATAGGTTCCCCAACCAAGGTCCTCCTGACACTCCAAAGGGTCAACAAAGGTAAAGTGTATACCCCACCTCAAGAAGGAAGAGGTGGTGGTTCTTATGTTTAGAAGCCTATTTGTGCTAAGTGTGGTAAAAAACATGAAGGCAAGTGCGTAGTTGGAACTGGTGATTGCTATAGTTGTGGTAAGAGTGGTCACATAAATACAAAATTCACTAACACAAGCAAGTAGTCTGAATTCCGATGCTTTTAAGAAGAACCACCTCAATGCTCTCCAATTAAGAGGTGATAAAGAGAGCTCTCGAGATATTGTTATATGTATGTTGCAAGTATTTTCAATAAATGTTTATGCATTGTTGGATCCCGGTGCCACATTTTCTTTTGTAAATGTCACGACCGGGGAGTACCCCCTAGAAGTAACATTGCATACTTGACCTCTCAGAGGTCTTATACAAGCCCATAGTCATCATTCATCGCATTGTCATAGGTAAATTTAGATTAAAATTTAAAACATTTCATAGCACATCATATGCTAGAACATCACTTCCATTATATATAAAAATAACATAAGTACATAGTTAGACTCTAAGTCTCTTTGCCATCCTAGACTCAACATCATTAGAGTATATTAGGGACACGACCCTTATAACATAATAAACTAAACTATTACATGATATAAAAACTTGACATCGGAAATCCTTGAACTTAAGGATTTCTTTCCTTGAGCTTGGGAAACACATATCAAGCCCTTCACCTTAGAGACATCCTTTAAGCATCCATAACCTACACTTTGGTAAAAAGGTGAAGAAGAATGGTGTTAGTACAAGAATTCACTAAGTATGACAACCATGCAAAAATATTCAATTATAAAAGAGACATTTTAATTTGAAATCATGTAAACATGCCTTTTTGTGAAAACTTTATAAAACTTTGATACCATAAGCATCATACAATTCACATACTTCATATAGGCATATACAATAGTCATAATATTACATAAAGCCATACATTGCATTTGAGGCACATTTAGACTCACATTACAGTAACTACATTATTCTTTACATTGAGTTCTCTTTTAGTTTACAGTAAGCTCTTTTCTTCTTAAATCTTTAACTTCCCAAGTAAACCTCTAGTTATACTTGGTTCAATGTATAGATAATGTCCAATTACACTATCCACACTCAAGCATCTCCTTAAGGCCACAAGGTAATCACACATACAACGTTCATTAATCCAACACATCAATTCATAGAACCATCTCATATAACAAGACATATACTTCACATTTGACCCAATATACTTTATGGACCTTATAGAAGAGCTCATTACAAGACCACATGTAAGTCAAGACTTACCAATATCATCATAAGAGGCATTAGTCAATCAATAGCATTTTTAGACCTTACTTCACTTAGACATCATAAGACCTTACTCATAATCTCAATCTAAGCCTACTAGTGCAATGTACATGTGAAGTCCCATAATCTCACACATACTAAGTAAACCAATAAAGAGACTACAATCCTTATCATGTACATCATACATCAACCATGATACTATATTCAACCACATGCATACCAACTAGGACCTTCACCATATAGTCCTTGAGACCAACATTATGCATATAAGATAAGACCACATCATATAGACTCATTAGGACTCCTACCATGCATTTAATCACAACAAGTAGACAACACTACAATGTCATGCATAAGGAACATAAACATAGGCATATACATTAGAACACCTTCCTAGAAATCCCTTTAAGAGATACTTGTGCAATGCATAGGTAAAGTCACATACCCTCACCTACACTAAGCAACTTCCCTTAGGTTATCCTAGTTAGGGTCCTTACTTACTTCCATTATCTTTTTTACTTTAGGGAAACTATAGCCTTAACTGACACTAAGACCATGGGTGCTAAATATGGAATTTGGTATTGTAGAACCTTACACCAAGGAAAGGTGCTCTACTTTGCCAAAGTAGAACATCAACGTCATGCTAGCATATTAGGTGATATAACATCCTAGATCCTATGGGACAAGCATAATTTATGGAACTTGGAGGATTATATGGCAACCCTCTTTATGCCAAATGGGGCATTGTAGTTATCCACCTCGTGAGGACTATGGTGAACAATCCTTCCCACATTGGGAAGGGGCACCCTTCATCTAAGTTCACTCCGTGCTAAGCTAAGTTTCCTTTATTATTATTACTTTATAAAACATAGTCTTTAGTAGAGTTAACCCCTCATATGCTTAGATCATAGGTTATAGATGAGAAAATCCTTCCATCAACCTATATTATGTGAGAAAACATTTCACATGGACATAACATATTCAAGCACCATCTAGTTTAGGATACATTTGAGAACACCTTTCAAGATACCCTCTATTTACTAGATCATCATACATGCATAATGGACATGTTTTCATGTGTGTGTACATATATGTGAGCAAACCTTTCACATAAACACCCTTGACTCACACATGTTCATACTTTACTTTCATGCATAAGCTTATAGGTGTAACTATATGAGCAATCCTTTCATATAAACACATTTAGACACTATGCATATTCATACTTCATCATATCATATACTTGACATGATAGCATACAAGTCATATTCATAACATGCTCATGCATTCATATTCATGTACATAGATCACAACCTAGGATCTATCTTATCAAGGAACACATGTGCAATGCATATATAAGGTCCCATACTCTTGTCCATAATAGTACACCCATCAAGTCATCCTAGTTAAGGGATACATAGCATAACTCGTAGACATATACTTTACATGCATAGTAGTAGACATAAGTGCTTATGAGAATACCCTTTCATTTGACAACATGAACCCATACTACTTATAAGCATGCATGAGGTGTAAGTGTATTTACATAGGTTACCATTATCAAATAATGTATATTAACATCACATTGAGGCAGCCACCCTCTTAAGACCATAATACATTGTAATATCCTAAAATGAACTAAGTTGAAATAGAGCTTTGTGAATGTTTAATCAGTTAATTTTGTGTTAAAATGATTTACAATGATGTTCTTAGGCAGTTTGTGAAGTTTGGTGATGTTTGGAGGTCAAACGTCCAAGAACGTCCATGACGTTCGGAAGGGGTGCCTTACAAAGTGCTTGTGTGTCTTCATGTGTTTAGTGAGTTTTACGTGTTAGTTTTAATCAAAACTAATGTGGGATGTTCCTAAAACCTAGAAGACTATGTATAGGGATTTAACATCCGGGTAGGACTCCACCTAGGACCCACGAGGGGCCCTAGAAGAGGACTCAATACTTGGAAACCAAGCTGCCAAAAATTAGGCAATCGACACCCATAGTCTACTGGCCGTATTCTCAACGATGCCCGGTCCTTTGGGGGGCATAGTCCCACACTTAGTGGGATATAAGTCCCCAAAAAACAGCCTCTGAAGCCATCGATGCCCCAGCATGACGGGCCGTCGATCAGACGACGCACGATAGCTTGGGGTCGTCGATCGGCACCTGTTAAAGCTGTCACAATTTGCTGCCAAGCTTGGGTTGTTTTTGTAAATTCACCCAAGTCTTTTATGAACATAGGATGATATTTTTAGATTTTTTAAGGTATATTAAATTAGTTTTAAGTCCTATACCTAGACAAGACCACTCATTTCAAATATTCAAACTCTCTCTCTAAAGACAAGCTCTCTCTAGTCACCATTGGATATAAGAGTCAAGGAAGAGATAGGAGGGCTGGTTGGGAACGTTTATTCATAAAAAATCAGTAGGTTTCCTTCTCTTTGTGGTATGGTAGTCATCCTTGAACTCTCTTCCATTCAAGGAGTCATTTCTAAGATATTTCAAAAAGTGTTTTCAAACTCTATTTTCTTCTATCTTTGACTCTAAGCATGGATCTTCATGTTAATGTGTTTTAATGATTCAAATATGTTGTTTCTAGTATTAATTGATGATTTTAATATCAAAACCCTAATGAACTCATGCTTATGCATATTTCCAACTTTTAGCTTAAGAAATGGGTTAAATGAACATGTTTGTGTAGGGTATGAACTTTGATTTCCTTATGTTGTTATTATGATTTAGCTACTGCCCTAAGGGCCATATTATGATTTAAGATTGAAGAATTGGTTATAGGTGGTGAAATCTTGGTTAAATAGTGAGTTGGTTATGTTGTATAATTCTTATTATGAAATGCTCTTGAGTGGTATGGTCCACCTTCTTGGTGGCGGTGATTAGTTGATGTATTTGGATATATATTTGTATGTGTTGTGAGTATGGCTTTGAAGTCCTAAGGTGTGAAATGAAATGATAATGATGAGATTCATTTTGATATGCATTATGAAGCTTGAATTGTATGTCTTGCTTGAATATGCCTAAATGAAGTATGTGTATATGTTGGGCATGCTAGTGTGTGAGAAACGATGAATGAAGATGTAAGTATGTTTAGGAGCAAATGTTATGAAAGTGATGATTTATGTGAAATTTGTGCTCACATGTGCACACATACTCACACTTTGAATAAATGAATGAATGAAGTTAAACAATGTGAATGACAAAGGGGAGTTTTGGGGTGAAGACTCTTCATGAGTTGAGATAAAGTGTTTAGTAGCAACCTCACTATTTCCAAGAGCTTTCTAAGATAAGTTGGAGGTTGGATACCCTTCGTGAGTGGAGATTTGGTATTCCAATGTAACCTCTAGGGATAAGTACCCTTCGTGAGTTGAGATGTGGTTCTAATTATCTATCCCTTAGTTTATTGTAAAGAATGTTTAAGACTCCGTGGCGGAGTTATTCCTAGCACCGACAAGATATGAAGAAGGGGTGGTTACACTTCGTGAGTTGAGATGTTGTATTCTAATGTACCTCTTGAGATGAGTACTCCTTGTTTGTAGAGAATGAGTTACTTAGTAGAAATCTCCTTGTCCCTCAAATATGCGCCCGCATAGGTGTAGCTATTAGAAAAACCATGTAAAAGCTAAAGAGAATGACCCTACCCTAGGAAAGTGGGGAACCCTCATCCGATAAGCGTAATATCGGGATTCCATGTACAGATCTCATGGTCTATGTTGGTTAAAGATATTCCCCCAAAGAATAATGAATGAACTTAGTCTCCTAAAAGAATGTACTACTTAGGGTTGTTGGTGGTATGGGACGCTATCTATCCATTGCACTAAGTAGACCTTCCGAAAGGGGAGTCTTGGCGTGTTTTGTATGAAGTTTATGAACTAAGTCTCCAAAAAGAACGTACTAATTAGGGTAGGTGGTGGTATGGTACGCTATCTATCCATTGCACTAAGTAGACCTTCTGAAAGGGGAGTCTTGGTGTGTCCTATATGAAGTAAATGAATGAGTTATCATGTGTTTTAAATGAAGTTAGATGACTTGAGGTATAATGTTAAAGAAGCACGTTAAAGTTAAGTTTTATGTCATGAAGTTATGAATGACTAATGTAGAGTGCTTAATCCAAGGGAATCCTCAAGGAGCACTAAGTGGGAGTAGTAGTATGGGATGCTACTCTCACATTGCACGTAGTGTGACTTATAAGTCCTATTGGAGAAAGGCACTTACATGAAGTCCTTAATGTATGAATGTCCTTTAAATGTCTAGCCAAGAGTATGGACTTGTTTCCCGTGCGAGGTAAGCCTATGGTTGGTAGTCTTAAGGATCGCTTTGATGTGTCTTGAAGGGGGTGTATGGGCGGTCCCTTATTGTCTTACCTTAGAGAGTCTTAGAATAACATTGTTAGGAAAACCTCAAAGGAAATGAGTTCACTATGCTTGGGATGAATAGCTCACTGTAAGGTTTCGTAATGTTCACCGTAATGTTTCACTGTAAAGTTGTTTGGCTTACTGTAAAGTATCTTTTGGTTCTAAAATTATGAGAGTTGTATTTATGTGATTAATGATGATTCTTATACTATTTTAACTCTATAATAATGAAAGTTTTACTTATTTGGCATGAAAGCTAATTTTACTAAAATGTCCCTTTTCGCATGTTTTTGCATATGCCATACTTACTACATTGTTTTGTACTAACCCATACTTTACTATACTTAATAAGTACAGGTTTGAGGCATGTTGAAGACTAGAAGGCAAAGCTTGGGAATCGACTCTCTCAAGACTAAGTATGTCCTCATATATCCAAGGGGATAGTTCTATTTCTTAAATTCTAGTATTCAAACTGATTATATATTTTCATTGAATGTAAAGGGCGGTGTACCTATGATACTTATGTCATGTCTTTAAGTTGGCTTGTAAAGACGAGATCACTCCTTAGCTTTTATGAAAGATGTTTCTTTTTATTAATTTATTCGTGAAAAGTTTTAATTCCGCACTACTTTTCATGTCTTATGTAATGAATGATATCTAAGGCTTGTACAAGACCTCTGAAAGGTCAAGTACGTAATTTTTCCGACCTAAGGGGACTCCCTTCTTCTAGAGGGTACTTCGGGTCGTTACATACATATTCAAGCATAGACCACACATCACACATTAGCATAGGAGACAAGACAACTTCAACATTTGCATTCAAAGCTCCTAACATTCACTAATATCACATTCATATAGGGGTACATAGGTAGGGGTCATTAACCATTATTACACCATCAATGGAAGTCCCTAAACCAAACCTAACGTAGTCATTCACATGCTTATAACATTAGCAATACAACCTAAATCATAACTAGAATGGAAGACTGGACATAATACTTCACATTGGGTGATCATTATCACCACACCTTCGTAATACAATTGCCTTCAATGTCATGATCACATCACATACGGATTGACAAGAAAGTAAACACCGCCACCATAAGTGGACCATACCACACAATGCCATACAAGGCCAATTCAACTAGCAATTCTATAGAAAGTAGAGGAATAGATCAATCTTACCAAATCTCCCTTGCTTTGATCATCAATGATCAATACTCATAATTCATCAATAATACAATTATAGGGAAGTATCTAAAAGTATCACACAAACGAAATCATGATTCAACTATCATAGAAATAAGATCACATTATGTACATCACATTATCAATCTATAGAAGATAGAAGAACATAGGTCAATCGTACAAAATCTTCAAACCTTGATCCACATGGATCACTCATCAAAAATTCACCATCAATTTGAATATAAAACAGTATCAATAGCTAATTCAACATACTAAAATCATAATTCAATTAACATATAATGAAGATCACAATGCTCATAACATAGGCCAATTCAAGAATTGGAAGGAACATGGGTTCACATGAAATTGGATTGAATTAAATATGAAAATCAGTATATAATCATCAATTCATATTAAGAACATTTGAAATCGTTTTGAGAAGGAACCCATGGCTAGATTGAAAGATAGAAGGTTTGATCATGAACTTTCATTGAAAACATTGGAAGGAACTCCTTAGAAGAAAGTTGAATAAGGCTGAAGGATCAACATACATCATTGTAGTAGAAAACCATGAAATATTGGTGAATAATCCAGGGAAATCCAATCTCCAAGTTGGACTTGAGCTTCTTCTCCAATGGAGGTTTCTAGAGAGGTATCTTTTGGAGAGGGAAGTCTAATTTTTAATAATGAATTGGGTATGAGGTTTTGATATTAATAACAACCTTAATATACCCAAAAATACCTAAATTAACCGTCTAGGGTCAGGTTAGGACGTGGGGTGAATCTCCCATTCACCCCTTAATGAAATAGTGCGCCTAGCAGCTGACTGCAGGTTGCATCGACGCCTCCAATCGACGCTCAGTAGACTAATCGATGGGCCGTAATGGCAACCGTCGTTTTGGTATGAGGGTTGTCCTTTGGGTTGAGCTTTACCCAAGATAAGCATGGAACTACGCCTCCCCTTCTACGAGGCGTATGTGCACTGACGGACCGTCGTTCTTGGGCGTGGGTAGACACTTCCAAGGCAGTGTCTTGGCAGCTTTTGGGGTCCTTCTGAAGGGCCTTTTGCGAGGCCCTTGGGGAGTTGTACCCGGACGTTTCAAATGTAAATACACTCATTAAGATTTAAGAGACCTTCCACATAAGTTTCAACCAAAATGAAGACGTAAAACATGCCAAGGCACACCAAGAGACACATGCACGTCTCAAGACTAACTTTTGAACGTCATCGGACGTTCTTGGACGTTTGACCTCAATATGACTTCAAATTAAACATGCATACTGTAAAACACTAAATTAACATAGTTTAACAATTTTTAGACACATGTGAGGCTCTAATCACCTTAATTTATTTTGAGGGTCCTTACAATATCCCCCACTTGGGAATATTCGTCCGCGAATGACACTTGGGACATTTCAAACACATCAAGGACTTCAATGACCTATAGAGCATCTCACAACATTCATAACATCATCACATAGAAGTCAATGCACCAAACATACAAGTAACACAAACTTCAAACCATTTAGGACTTAATGCAACATAAGCAAGCAAAAACTTTGTTCACTCACCTTTTAATGCATCAAACACATAGGCTCTTGTCATGTTCATAGTACGAACATCCTTCTTGTAAGACCTCGAAAATAGCTTAGGTGATCTAGAGACTAATATGTTTTTCTTAGTGTTATAAGGTCCTAAATATGTTTAATATGTGGTATAGAGGAAGTAGCTAAAATATTAGAGGTGTTGGAAGTCAAACGTCAAGGGACGACTAAGACGTTTGACGACTAAGTCACCTAGATGTCTCTTATGTGGTTTTATTTGATCATGTGTGTTTAATGGTGTTTTAAGGTTCTTAATAGAGTTAATATAGCATGTATAGGCAGTGGTTAAAGTTTCGTGAAGTTTGTAGGTCAAACGACCAAGAACGTCCAAGGCATTCGAAAGATATGCCTTGAGTCGACCTTGTAAGTCTAGGCGAGTTTCGTTGAGTTTAATGTGTTCGTTTTGGATGAAATTCATGTGAGAGGTGTTAAACTTATAGATTATCATATTTGGGTTGGAAACTTCCGGGGAATTTATCCCCACAGACCATCAAAGGGTCCTTGAGGAAGGACACAAAACTGATGTGCAGGCAATCCCAGGTAGCCTTGGCGACGGAGCTGTCAACGGCCAGTAGTGGCTGTGACGGCCCGTCACAAAGGTCTCGTCGTGGGGGCCTTGTTCAAGGGTGTATAGGGGACCCTTTTCAAGCTACTGGAGCTTGCAACTAAGGGCCATGATGGTCCGTTGCACCCGTGACGCCCCATCATGGGCAGGTCGTCGTGGGCCTTATCTCCTGCGCAAATTTTTCTGCCAAATCAGGGGTAAATTGGTAAATTCACCCCACTTCCAAATAAGAGTTTAGGCGTTTTATTAAGGGTCTTATGGGTATTTTAATTAACTATATAAGTAGTTAACACCCTAAAGACTTCATTCTTCCAAATTGAAAACCCAAAACTCTTAGAATATTCCCAAAACCTCCATTGAAGACTCCATTGAAGAGGCAGCCTGGTGAGGGGTTCTTGAGTGGAAATGCTTCATCAAAGTGAAGAATTATCATCCTTGAGGTATGGCTTTTGATCCTTGAAACTTATTTCATCAAGGAGCCCAATTCTCAAAGTGTTTTACATAGTTTTCTAAAGTGAATTGTCCAATTTCAGGATTCTACCATGGTTTCTTGCATAAATGATTTCTAAACATTGAATTATGATCTAATTGATATTGTATTGATGATTTCAACATAAATTACCTATGAACCCATGTGAATTGATGAACCCTACTTTTGACTACTTATTGGGTTACTTGATATTAAGCTAATGTTGATGAATTGTTGTGTAGTTTCTTATGGGATTTCTAATGATATAAGAATTGTATTCAGTTGATATATAATTGATCTGAGATTGTTAAACCTAGATTGAATTGATGTAGATTCATTGAGTTTTATGGTTATTGCTTTGAATTGTTGTTCATGGTCATGGGTAAGGGCCTTGTTATGTTGAATTGGTTGATTTGGCATTGAATTGAAGTGTGGATATGGGGATGAAGGTATGCTGCCCCGTTTTCCTTAATTTGATATTAATTATACTTTAATTCTATTGTGATTGGTATGGTCCACTTATGGTGGCGGTGTCATGTGTTTTACTTGCAATTGATGTGGCCTTGTCGGCGTTACTTTATGCAATATTATGAGCATGACCTTATTGGCAATTACTTGAAGTTATGTGGCTATTTGTGTAGTTGATGATGTGAAGTATGGCATTACCTATCTACATGTGAGGTTATATAGTCATGTATGTATTCTTCTAGTTATGTTGGCTTAAGTGATCATGTTAGACTTTGACTTGACATTATGAGTGTAGTGTTAGGTTAAGTCATGGTTATTCTTACTTGACTTTATGAGTCTATGTGGAGTATATTAATGATGTTATGATGATATATAGGATAACTTGAAGATGTTAGGTTGTTTTAGAGGTGTTTCTAGAATGACTTGTATTATGTGTTAAAGGTAAAGTATGTGATGTCTTGTCTTGGTTGACTTGTATCTCTTGCTTGATGTATATATGATTATGGATATGTGATGTCTTGATTTAGGGTGTTATAACCCTTATTCTTGAATAAATAAATATAGGTGAGACCTTAATGATAAGAGGGTCATTTATGTGGAACCTTGAACTTAGTGGCGAGGTTATAAATTGTGAAGTAGTTAGCCGTAATGGTATCCTTCATGTGATGAGTGATGGACTTAAGGTTGATTGGCTGGAATGGCATCATATCATACCTTAGGGAAGTTTCTATGAGCTTCTTGTCGCCAAAGTGAGTTATGCCCTAGTGGACCTTGCTTTGGTAGGGTGAATGTAATGGGGTCATGAACTAGATAAGAGACCTATTTATATGAACCTTAATGTGAATTAATCTATGAGAACTTAGTCTAGCACCGAGTGAGTATGAGCAAGGGGGAAGTGGATTCAGTTAAAGAAGAGACTGAATGCTTATTACGCCCTTCATATTCCTTAACCATGTGCCTACATGGGATGTGTCAAAGTTCTACCATTGGCAAGTAGAACAACCTCATCGAAGTAGGATAGAACTTCGGATTCCATGTCTTGCTACCATGGTCTATGTCGGTTATTGCCTATTCTCATCATGTGGAATACCTATTAACATTGGATAAGTTTATGAGGTTTAGGTGGTGGTATGGGACGCTATCTAGACATTGCACAATAGACTTTGAAGGTGTTATGTGGAGTTCCTAGGTCTTGTCCAAGACCATTATGTGAGTGTCTTATGTGATGCTTTATGTGAGTGTCTTATGTGATGTATGAGTCTTAATGAACTACTAACCTATGTTAGTAACTATGTAATTGAAGGAGTACCTAATCTAAAGTGACTTAAGCATTCCTTAGCTAAAGTGTGTAGAGGACATGAAAGGATGGTCTCTTCATGTCTTATCTTTGGAAGTCTTGAGGATGACTCTAGTTAGGGAAGTTGGTTAATCTTGTTGACATGATCTAAACCTTAGGAAGTCTTAAGGACTATTTAGGTAATCTTGGAGAGGTCACTGCACTATGGACATTATCTTCTCGATTTACTTAAGTAGGTCTTTTGATAGTCTTTGGAAGGAGAATGTCTTCTAATCTAAGTGTTGGTGTGTATAGTGAGAATGATTCTATTTGAGGTAGTCTATAGGATCTCTTGTGTGTGTGTGATAGAGATGGTATGGGCGGTCTCTCCACACTCACTCAAGTGAACCTTGGAAATCACCTTTGGTAGATGAATCTTACATAGATGTTTATGATTGTTTTCTAAGTATGTATGTGACTCATTGTAGGTAATCTTAAGGGTCGTTTAGGCACATCTAGAGAGGGTGTATGGGCGGTCTCTCTTTGTGTGACTTAAGTGAATCTTAGGATGACTTTAAGTGAGGGAATTACATGCTAGGAAGACTTAAAGTGAGGGATGAAGTGCTTCACTGTAACAGTGAATTAATTCACTGTACAGTGAATATAGCTCACTGTAAAGTGAGTTCTTTAAATGGTATTTTTGGTGAATTGTTATCTTATGTGTTTCCTAATTGCTAAATGATGTTCTTATGTTTAAACTATGATTTCCAAATGAAAATATGCATATTTCCAAAAAAGTCCGTTTTCATGATTTTATGCATGTAGCCATACTTAGTACATGTGGTTGTACTAATTCCATGCTTTATTTTCTATCTATAGTTCTTGGTAGGTGAAGAGCTTGTGAAGTGAAGACTTGGACTTAGAATATCGTTCAAGAAGAAGTTGAAGTATGTCCTCAATTGACTCGAGGGCATATGTCTTTTATTGTTTTCTTTGAACTATTGTAATAGACTATGTCTTTCTATTTTCGTATTGAAGTATGGGCCGTGTCCCAAAGTACTCTGGTGTCTTAAGATGATGAGATTGAGACTTAGCATTTCTATTACTTTTATATGAAAGAGAATTTTATAAGACTATATTATGTTTTGTGAAAAGTTTTAATTCCGCACTACTTTTCACTACGTATATGCAATGAATGATATGAATGAGGCTTGTCTTAGAACTCTGAGAGTTCGACGACGCCGGTCGCAATCCGAGATTGTACCCTATATTTTAGGGTATGGTTTCGGGTTGTGACAAAGTTGGTATCAGAGCATAGGTTAATGAAAGTAGTCTTAGGTATCAAAAAGTCTCGAAAAGTCACGTCTAGTAGAGTCTTGACCATCGGTGTGAGTCGCGACACATCTATGGGCGAGAGGCTATAGAACGATAGAGTTTCCCTTCTCTTCTACTCATATATCATGCGGTAGAGTAAATGTTATGATTATCCTTCTTATGAGTTTCCGTGTGTTTTCTAGGAGGATGGCCGCTAGAAGGATGGAAGAGGGAAGGGTGGATGAGGATGTTCCTCCTCATGTTGAACAGGTTGAGAAAGTGCTTCATAATGGGCAAGGTTCTCAAGGTGCTCAAGTGCCTCCTCAAGGTGATCATGCGCCTAATGTTGGAGTAGGTGAAGAGGTGCCGGATTTGACTAATTGGGAGATTTGGGAGGCTTTGCTTGCTTTAACCCGAGCCATAACGGCTCAGGTTAACTTGAACATGGTGCCTAGGGTGGTGGAGAGCACTATGTCATCTAGGTTGAGAGACTTAGTGAGGGAAGAATACTATACGACTATACTACATGATAATGTGGCCTTATCTAGACACATGATGTATGCACAATCATGTGAAGAATCTAATCTTGGAAGGATGTGAAGTAGCTTGAAGAGGAGCGTTGCTAGTGACCAAGTGCAAGCTAGGTTCAAAAAGAGGGTTCAAACTCAAGATGGACCTAGTGTTCCTAAGAAGAAGTTTGAGAAAGGAGGTGGCTCTAAGGATGGCAAGCCTACTTGTGCCAATTGTGGCAAGAAACACTATGGTGAGTGTTTATTGGGTACCGATGGTTGCTTTGGATGTGGAAAGGATGGGAACAAAGTGAGAGATTGTCCTAACATTGCTTCTAGGAAGGAGGGCAAGAGGGTTGAACCTAATGTTCCGAAGGAAGATGCTCCAACTAAGAAGCATTTCTATGCACTCCGGACTAGAATTGAGAAGCCGGGTGATTGTGATGATGATGTTGGTAAGTTCTTGTTTCTCTTTTGATAGTATGAGTTCCTTCTAAGTGGGGGAGTATAGTTTGTAGATGGGATAGAATTCCTTGATTTGTTGCATGTGCATGATGTTTAGCAGTTTGGTTGAAATTGAATTTCATTTACTTATTGCTTTGTGTGATTTATGAAACTTTAAGCATGTTGTATGATGTGTTTACATGATGTTATCTTGCATTTTAGCATGTCTATATAGAGAATTGCCTAAATATTGTATTTTTGGAAAATTTGCAAAAATTCACTGTAGCTTGATACACTGCTAACTGTTAAATTTTTGAGAAAATGACTATTTGATTCTTTGGTCTAAAATTATAGTAATGTGGTTAGAACTGATGTATATGAGTATGATGTTGAATATAAAATGAGTTTTTGCTAGTTGGATTGAAGCATGTGAGCTTTGTAGCATAATAAGTTATAGAATTATTTTCTAGTTTCTTGTTGTGTTGAGAATCTCTTGATTTTGTGAAATTGATGATTTCTTCTTGATATGTGTTGTATGGCTTGGTTATGTGCTGCTAGTTGAGTCTCTAATCTTGGAAGTGTTCGGAGAGTGGCAAGTGTCATTCGAGGACGAATGTTGTCCAAGTGGGGGAGATTGTAAGACCTCGAAAATAGCTTAGGTGATCTAGAGACTAATATGTTTGTCTTAGTGTTATAAGGTCCTAAATATGATTAATATGTGGTATAGAGGCAGTAGCTAAAATATTAGAGATGTTGGAAGTCAAACGTCAAGGGACGACTAAGACGTTTGACGACTAAGTCACCTAGATGTCTCTTATGTGGTTTTATTTGTTTATGTGTCTTTCATGGTGTTTTAAGGTTCTTAATAGAGTTAATATATCATTTATAGTCAGTGGTTAAAGTTTCATGAAGTTTGGAGGTCAAACGACCAAGAACGTCCAAGGCATTCGAAAGATATGCCTTGAGTCGACCTTGTACATCTAGGCGAGTTTCGTTGAGTTTTATGTGTTCGTTATGGATGAAATTCATGTGATAGGTGTTAAACTTATAGATAATCATATTTGGGTTGGAAACGTCCGGGGAATTTATCCCCACGGACCATCGAAGGTTCCTTGAGGAAGGACCCAAAACTGATGTGCAGGCAGTCCCAGGCAGCCTTGGCGACAGAGCTGTCAACGGCCAGTAGTGGCTGTGACGCCCCGTCACAAAGGTCTCGTCGTTGGTTTCTTGTTCAAGGGTGTAGATGGGACCCTTGGTAAGCTACTGGAGCTTGCAACGAAGGGCCATGACGGTTCTTTGCACCCGTGACGCCCCGTCATGGGCAGGTCATTGTGGGCCTTGTCTCCTGCGCAGATTTTTCTGCCAAGTCAGGGGTGAATTGGTAAATTCACCCCACTTCCAAATAAGAGTTTAGGCGGTTTATTAAGGGTCTTATGGGTATTTTAATTAACTATATAAATAGTTAACACCCTAAAGACTTCATTCTTCCAAATTGAAAATTCAAAACTCTTAGAATATTCCCAAAACCTCCATTGAAGAGGCAGCTTGGTGAGGGGTTCTTGAGTGAAAATTCTTCATCAAAGTGAAGAATTATCATCCCTGAGGTATAGCTTTTGATCCTTGAAACTTATTTAATCAAGGAGCCCAATTCTCAAAGTGTTTTACAAAGTTTTCTAAAGTGAATTGTCCAATTTTGGGATTCTACCATGGGTTCATGCATAAATGATTTTTAAACATTGAAATATGATCTAATTGATATTGTATTGATGATTTCAACATAAATTACCTATGAACCCATGTGAATTGATGAACCCTAGATTTGACTACTTATTGGGTTACTTGATATTAAGCTAATGTTGAAGAATTGTTGTGTAGTTTCTTATGGGATTTCTAATGATATAAGAATTGTATTCAGTTAATATATAATTGATCTGAGATTGTTAAACCTAGATTGAATTGATGTAGATTCATTGAGTTTTATGGTTATTGCTTTGAATTGTTGTCCATGGTCATGGGTAAGGGCCTTGTTATGTTGAATTTGCTGATTTGGCATTGAATTGAAGTGTGGATATGGGGATGAAGGTATGCTGCCCCGTTTTCCTTAATTTGATATTAATTATACTTTAATTCTATTGTTATTGGTATGGTCCACTTATGGTGGCGGTGTTATGTGTTTTACTTGCAATTGATGTGGCCTTGTCGGCGTTACTTTATGCAATATTATGAGCATGACCTTATTGGCAAATACTTGAAGTTATGTGGCTATTTGTGTAGTTGATGATGTGAAGTATGACATTACCTATCTATATGTGAGGTTATATAGTCATGTATGTATTCTTCTAGTTTTGTTGCCTTAAGTGATCATGTTAGACTTTGACTTGACATTATAAGTGTAGTGTTAGGTTAAGTCATGGTTATTCCTACTTGACTTTATGAGTCTATGTGGAGTATATTAATGATGTTATGATGATATATAGGATAACTTGAAGATGTTAGGTTGTTTTAGAGGTGTTTCTAGAATGTCTTGTATTATGTGTTAAAGGTAAAGTATGTGATGTCTTGTCTTGGTTGACTTGTATCTCTTGCTTGATGTATATATGATTATGGATATGTGATTTCTTGATTTAGGGTGTTATAACCCTTATTCTTGAATAAATAAATATAGGTGAGACCTTAATGATAAAAGGGTCATTTATGTGGAACCTTGAACTTAGTGGCGAGGTTATAAATTGTGATGTAGTTAGCCGTAATGGTATCCTTCATGTGATGAGTGATGGACTTAAGGTTGATTGGCTGGAACGGCATCACATCATGCCTTAGGGAAGTTGCTATGAGCTTCTTGTCGCCAAAGTGAGTTATACCCTAGTGGACCTTGCTTTGGTAGGGTGAATGTAATGGGGTCATGAACTAGATAAGAGACCTATTTATATGAACCTTAATGTGAATTAATCTATGAGAATTTAGGCTAGCACCGAGTGAGTATGAGTAAGGGGGAAGTGGATTCAGTTAAAGAAGAGACTGAATGCTTATTACGCCCTTCATATTCCTTAACCATGTGCCTACATGGGATGTGTCCAAGTTCTACCATTGGCAAGTAGAGAACCTCATCGAAGTAGGATAGAACTTCGGATTCCATGTCTTGCTACCATGGTCTACGTCAGTTATTGCCTATTCTCATCATGTGGAATAGCTATTAACATTGGATAAGTTTATGAGGTTTAGGTGGTGGTTTGGGACGCTATCTAGACATTGCACAATAGACTTTGAAGGTGTTATGTGGAGTTCCTAGGTCTTGTCCAAGACCATTATGTGAGTGTCTTATGTGATGCTTTATGTGAGTGTCTTATGTGATGTATGAGTCTTAATGAACTAATGAACTAATGACCTATGTTAGTAACTATGTAATTGAAGGAGTACCTAATCTAAAGTGACTTAAGCATTCCTTAGCTAAAGTGTGTGGAGGAGAAAGGATGGTCTCTTCATGTCTTATCTTTGGAAGTCTTGAGGATGACTCTAGTTAGGGAAGTTGGTTAATCTTGTTGACATGATCTAAACCTTAGGAAGTCTTAAGGACTATTTAGGTAATCTTGGAGAGGTCACTGCACTATAGACATTATCTTCTCGATTTACTTAAGTAGGTCTTTTAATAGTCTTTGGAAGGAGAATGTCTTCTAATCTAAGTGTTGGTGTGTATAGTGAGAATGATTCTATTTGAGGTAGTCTATAGGATCTCTTGTGTGTGTGTGTGATAGAGATGGTATGGGCGGTCTCTCCACACTCACTCAAGTGAACCTTGGAAATCACCTTTGGTAGATGAATCTTACATAGATGTTTATGATTGTTTTCTAAGTATGTATGTGACTCATTGTAGGTAATCTTAAGGGTCGTTTAGGCACATCTAGAGAGGGTGTATGGGCGGTCTCTCTTTGTGTGAATTAAGTGAATCTTAGGATGACTTTAAGTGAGGGAATTACATGCTAGGAAGACTTAAAGTGAGGGATGAAGTGCTTCACTGTAACAGTGAATTAATTCACTGTACAGTAAATATAGCTCACTGTAAAGTGAGTTCTTTAAATGGTATTTTTGGTGAATTGTTATCTTATGTGTTTCCTAATAGCTAAATGATGTTCTTATGTTTAAACTATGATTTCCAAATGAAAATATGCATATTTCCAATAAAGTCCGTTTTCATGATTTTATGCATGTAGCCATACTTAGTACATATGTTTGTACTAATTCCATGCTTTATTTTCTATCTATAGTTCTTGGTAGGTGAAGAGCTTGTGAAGTGAAGACTTGGACTTAGAAGATCGTTCAAGAAGAAGTTGAAGTATGTCCTCAATTGACTCGAGGGCATATGTCTTTTATTGTTTTCTTTGAAGTATTGTAATAGACTATGTCTTTCTATTTTCGTATTGAAGTACGGGCCGTGTCCCAAAGTACTCTTGTGTCTTAAGATGATGATATTGAGACTTAGCATTTCTATTACTTTTATATGAAAGAGATTTTTAAAGAATATATTATATTTCGTGAAAAGATTTAATTCCGCACTACTTTTCACTACGTATATGCAATGAATGATCTGAATGAGGCTTGTCTTAGAACTCTGAGAGTTCGACGACACCGGTCGCAATCCGAGATTGCATCCTATATTTTAGGGTATGGTTTCGGGTTGTGACAAAGTTGGTATCAGAGCATAGGTTAATGAAAGTAGTCTTAGGTATCAAAAAGTCTCGAAAAGTCACGTCTAGTAGAGTCTTGACCATCGGTGTGAGTCGCGACACATCTATGGGCGAGAGGCTATAGGACGATAGAGTTTCCCTTCTCTTCTACTCATATATCGTGCGGTAGAGTAAATGTTATGAGTTTCCGTGTGTTTTCTAGGAGGATGGCCGCTAGAAGGATGGAAGAGGGAAGGGTGGATGAGGATGTTCCTCCTCATGTTGAACAGGTTGAGAAAGTGCTTCATAATGGGCAAGGTGCTCAAGTGCCTCCTCAAGGTGATCATGCTCTTAATGTTGGAGTAGGTGAAGAGGTGTCGGAGTTGACTAATCGGGAGATTTGGGATGCTTTGCTTGCTTTAACCCGAGCCGTAACAGCTCAGGTTAACTTGAACATGGTGCCTAGGGTGGTGGAGAGCACTATGTCATCTAGGTTGAGAGACTTTGTGAGGGAAGAATACTATACGACTATACAACATGAAAATGTGGCCTTATCTAGACACATGATGTATGTACAATCATGTGAAGAATCTAATCTTGGGAGGATGTCAAGTAGCTTGAAGAGGAGCGTTGCTAGTAACCAAGTGCAACCTAGGTTCAAAAAGAGGGTTCAAACTCAAGATGGACCTAGTGTTCCTAAGAAGAAGTTTGAGAAAGGAGGTGGCTCTAAGGATGGCAAGCCTACTTGTGCCAATTGTGGCAAGAAACACTATGGTGAGTGTTTATTGGGTACCGATGGTTGCTTTGGATGTGGAAAGGATGGGAACAAAGTTAGAGATTGTCCAAACATTGCTTCTAGGAAGGAGGGCAAGAGGGTTGAGCCTAATGTTCCGAAGGAAGATGCTCCAACTAAGAAGCGTTTCTATGCACTCCAGACTAGAATTGAGAAGCCGGGTGATGGTGATGATGATGTTGGTAAATTCTTGTTTCTCTTTTGATAGTATGAGTTCTTTCTAAGTGGGGGAGTATAGTTTGTAGATGGGATAGAATTCCTTGATTTGTTGCATGTGCATGATGTTTAGGAGTTTGGTTGAAATTGAATTTCATTTACTTATTGCATTGTGTGATTTATGAAACTTTAAGCATGTTGTATGATGTGTTTATATGATGTTATATTGCATTTTAGCATGTCTATATAGAGAATTGCCTAAAGATTGCATTTTTGGAAAATGTGCAAAAAATCACTAAAGCTTGATACACTGCTCATTGTTAAATTTTTGAGAAAATGACTATTTGATTCTTTGGTCTAAAATTGTAGTAATGTTGTTAGAACTGATGTATATGAGTATGATGTTGAATATAAAATGAGTTTTTGCTAGTTGGATTGAAGCATGTGAGCTTTGTAGCATAATGAGTTATAGAATTATTTTCTAGTTTCTTGTTGTGTTGAGAATCTCTTGATTTTGTGAAATTGATGATTTCTTCTTGATATGTGTTGTATGGCTTGGTTATGTGCTGCTAGTTGAGTCTCTAATCTTGGAAGTGTTCAGAGAGTGGCAAGGGTCATTCGAGGACGAATGTTGTCCAAGTGGGGGAGATTGTAAGACCTCGAAAATAGCTTAGGTGATCTAGAGCCTAATATGTTTGTCTTAGTGTTATAAGGTCCTAAATATGTTTAATATGTGGTATAGAGGCAGTAGCTAAAATATTAGAGATGTTGGAAGTCAAACGTCAAGGGACGACTAAGACGTTTGACGACTAAGTCACCTAGATGTATCCTATGTGGTTTTATTTGTTTATGTGTGTTTAATGGTGTTTTAAGGTTCTTAATAGAGTTAATATAGCATGTATACGTAGTGATTAAAGTTTCATGAAGTTTGGAGGTCAAACGACCAAGAAAGTCCAAGACATTCGAAAGATATGCCTTGAGTCGACCTTGTACGTCTAGGCGAGTTTCGTTGAGTTTTATGTGTTCGTTTTGGATGAAATTCATGTGAGAGGTGTTAAACTTATAGATGATTATATTTGGGTTGGAAACGTCTAGGGAATTTATCCCCACGGACCATCGAAGGGTCCTTGAGGAAGGACCCAAAACTGATGTGCAGGAAGTCCCAGGCAGCCTTGGCGATGGAGCTCTCAACGGCCAGTAGTGGCTGTGACGCCCCGTCACAAAGGTCTCATCGTGGGTTCCTTGTTCAAGGGTGTATATGGGACCCTTGGAAAGCTACTGGAGCATGCAACTAAGGGCCATGACGGTCCATTGCACCCGTGACGCCCCATCATGGGCAGGTCGTCGTGAGACTTGTCTCCTGCGCAGATTTTTCTGCCCACTCAAGAACCCCTCACCAAGCTGCCTCTTCAATGGAGTCTTCAATGGAGGTTTTGGGAATATTCTAAGAGTTTTGGATTTTCAATTTGGAAGAATGAAATCTTTCCCAAAACCTCCATTGAAGACTCCATTGAAGAGGCAGCTTGGTGAGGGGTTCTTGAGTGGAAATTCTTCATCAAAGTGAAGAATTATCATCCCTGAGGTATAGCTTTTGATCTTTGAAACTTATTTCACCAAGGAGCCCAATTCTCAAAGTGTTTTACAAAGTTTTCTAAAGTGAATTGTCCAATTTTGGGAGTCTACCATGGGTTCTTGCATAAATGATTTCTAAACATTGAATTATGATCTAATTGATATTGTATTGATGATTTCAACATAAATTACCTATGTACCCATGTGAATTGATGAACCCTAGATTTGACTACTTATTAGGTTACTTGATATTAAGTTAATGTTGATGAATTGTTGTGTAGTTTCTTATGGGATTTCTAATGATATAAGAATTGTATTCAGTTGATATATAATTGATATTTGATTGTTAAACCTAGATTGAATTGATGTAGATTCATTGAGTTTTATGGTTATTGATTTGAATTGTTGTTCATGGTCATGGGTAAGGGCCTTGTTATGTTGAATTGGTTGATTTGGCATTAAATTGAAGTGTGGATATGGGGATGAAGGTATGCTTCCCCGTTTTCCTTAATTTGACATTAATTATACTTTAATTCTATTGTGATTGGTATGGTCCACTTATGGTGGCGGTGTTATGTGTTTTACTTGCAATTGATGTGGCCTTGTCGGCGTTACTTTATGCAATATTATGAGCATGACCTTATTGGCAATTACTTGAAGTTATGTGGCTATTTGTGTAGTTGATGATGTGAAGTATGACATTACCTATCTATATGTGAGGTTATATAGTCATGTATGTATTCTTCTAGTTATGTTGCCTTAAGTGATCATGTTAGACTTTGACTTGACATTATGAGTGTAGTGTTAGGTTAAGTCATGGTTATTCCTACTTGACTTTATGAGTCTATGTGGAGTATATTAATGATGTTATGATGATATATAGGATAACTTGAAGATGTTAGGTTGTTTTAGAGGTGTTTCTAGAATGGCTTGTATTATGTGTTAAAGGTAAAGTATGTGATGTCTTGTCTTGGTTGACTTGTATCTCTTGCTTGATGTATATATGATTATAAATATGTGATGTCTTGATTTAGGGTGTTATAACCGTTATTCTTGAATAAATAAATATAGGTGAGACCTTAATGATAAGAGGGTCATTAATGTGGAACCTTGAACTTAGTGGCGAGGTTATAAATTGTGAAGTAGTTAGCCGTAATGGTATCCTTCATGTGATGAGTGATGGACTTAAGGTTGATTGACTGGAACGGCATCACATCATACCTTACGGAAGTTGCTATGAGCTTCTTGTCACCAAAGTGAGTTATGCCCTAGTGGACCTTGCTTTGGTATGCTGAATGTAATGGGGTCATGAACTAGATAAGAGACCTATTTATATGAACCTTAATGTGAATTAATCTATGAGAACTTAGGCTAGCACCGACTGAGTATGAGTAAGGGGGAAGTGGATTCAGTTAAAGAAGAGACTGAATGCTTATTACGCCCTTCATATTCCTTAACCATGTGCCTACATGGGATGTGTCCAAGTTCTACCATTGGCAAGTAGAGAACCTCATCGAAGTAGGATAGAACTTCGGATTCCATGTCTTGCTACCATGGTCTATGTCGGTTATTGCCTATTCTCATCATGTGGAATACCTATTAACATTGGATAAGTTTGTGAGGTTTAGGTGGTGGTATGGGACGCTATCTAGACATTGCACAATAGACTTTGAAGGTGTTATGTGGAGTTCCTAGGTCTTGTCCAAGACCATTATGTGAGTGTCTTATGTGATGCTTTATGTGAGTGTCTTATGTGATGTATGAGTCTTAATGAACTAATGAACTAATGAACTAATGACCTATGTTAGTAACTATGTAATTGAAGGAGTACCTAATCTAAAGTGACTTAAGCATTCCTTAGCTAAAGTGTGAGGAGGACATGAAAGGATGGTCTCTTCATGTCTTATCTTTGGAAGTCTTGAGGATGACTCTAGTTAGGGAAGTTAGTTAATCTTGTTGACATGATCTAAACCTTAGGAAGTCTTAAGGACTATTTAGGTAATCTTGAGAGGTCACTGCACTATGGACATTATCTTCTCGATTTACTTAAGTAGGTCTTTTGATAGTCTTTGGAAGGAGAATGTCTTCTAATCTAAGTGTTGGTGTGTATAGTGAGAATGATTCTATTTGAGGTAGTCTATAGGATCTCTTGTGTGTGTGTGATAGAGATGGTATGGGCGGTCGCTCTACACTCACTCAAGTGAACCTTGGAAATCACCTTTGGTAGATGAATCTTACATAGATGTTTATGATTGTTTTCTAAGTATGTATGTGACTCATTGTAGGTAATCTTAAGGGTCGTTTAGGCACATCTAGAGAGGGTGTATGGGTGGTCACTCTTTGTGTGACTTAAGTGAATCTTAGGATGACTTTAAGTGAGGGAATTACATGCTAGGAAGACTTAAAGTGAGGGATGAAGTGCTTCACTGTAACAGTGAATTAATTCACTGTACAGTGAATATAGCTCACTGTAAAGTGAGTTCTTTAAATGGTATTTTTGGTGAATTGTTATCTTATGTGTTTCCTAATTGCTAAATGATGTTCTTATGTTTAAACTATGATTTCCAAATGAAAAGATGCATATTTCCAATAAAGTCCATTTTCATGATTTTATGCATGTAGCCATACTTAGTACATGTGGTTGTACTAATTCCATGCTTTATTTTCTATCTATAGTTCTTGGTAGGTGAAGAGCTTGTGAAGTGACTCATCATTTTTCATTTTAAGGAGACTCCATTTCTCATTAATGGCTTAAAATACCACACATTAAAAGTTACATCAAACATGCTCCTTTCATTATCTCATGAAGTTAAATGCACAACTAACACATCAAGATGCACAATCAACATGAGAACATGAATTTGATCAAAACTCCTTTTACATTCAATTTAGAACCTTCAAAACATGCATAACATAGTGTCGTTAAAGACATACATAACATATGGAGAACATGGAACTCATACTTTTATGCAAAACTCCTATCACGAACTAGGAAACTCTTTAGTTTCAAGCTCAAGTAAGAATAGAAGGAAAGGATAGAAATATCTACAACCTTACTACTCTACCACATAAGGTCTCAACTATACCATAAATAAAAAGGGTCATAAGACATTAGGGGGAAAAATAGAGGAAACTTAGCCATAATGCCTATTTCTTTTTAATATCAACACTAGGGTAAGAAAACTTCTAGGTCATTCCAACCCACATCATAACCCTACGAGGTAAGCACACTACCTTCACTTCTAGGACCAAGACTATACAAAGGACTCCAACTAGGAAACTATGAGGAATTACACAAATACCAAAGCAACAATGAAGCATTTACACATATACAAGGGCAACATTTGAATCATTACACCTATAAAAAATCAACATGCATCTTTATCCATTTACCACACTTCATCAAAGCATTTCAATCCTAAACCATATCATAACATAAATCTTCACATAATATGTCATTTCACATAGATCTCATCTATAGCCATAAATGGCAACACATCAAGATATGTCAAAGTTCACCTTCACACATACTCATCAAACCATAAACCAAGAAAAGCATCGAAACCCACCTTTTCTCCCTCAAGCATAGAGCTACCATCTCATCCAAGCAATCACATCTAAAAACCACCGGCCAAGAAAACATAAGAGAGAGATCTAATAGAGTAACATTCTATAGCACTACATGATATTAGTGAAGAAGGGAAACTCTATCGTCCTATAGACTCTCGCTCACAGATGTGTTGCGACTCAACACCGATGAACACTCTACTAGAGGTGGAAATGTGATACCTTGGACCCTAAAACCACCTTTATAAACCTCATGCTCTGATACCAAATTTTTCACGACCGGTAAAAACCCCTAGAAGTAACCTGACGTACTTGACCTCTCGAACGTCTTATATAAGCCCATAGTCATCATTCATGTAACAACCCAAATTACACCCTAGTCGTTACCGGCATCGTCGTCCTCGAAGAGGACTAAGACAAGCCTCTTAGCTTCATCATAGCATATCATATCTCAAAAACGCGGAAAAATTAAAACTTTTGCTTATATAGCAAGGAGGTTTACATATCCTCTACATAGGAAGCAAACATAGGCTTCTCGCAATAGACCATAACAATGCATAGGAATTTAGTCTAATACTTTGTCTCATATTAACCATCTAACAAAGTCAAACAATCCGGGCAAATCCCTTATACAAATCCATAATTGCCACATAGGGATTACATCAATATCTTCAACAATAGAAAAGAAATGAATGTCTACTAGACAATACAAGTACTACTAAGATAGAGTGTGTGGTAGCATCCTCGAACTAGAGGGCATACCCAAAACTTGGAGAGTCTAGTCCAAGCCTTCTTGCTTTAGCCTCAATAATACTTCAACGACCCGAACCTACAATGTTTTGGGAAAAAGGAAAGCAATATGTTTTAGTACAAACCATATGTACTAAGTATGGTCCCTATACATAAAATCGTTAATCCATGAGAAAAGGGACAATTTAGTCAAAACTATGTAAAATGACCAACAATTCAATATACACATATAAGGAACATCATAATCATATCAACATATAAGTAACTCAAGCAACACTTGTGCAATGCCAAGAATAAAATCCCATAACCCTATCCAAAGCTAAGTATCACATTAAGCAACCCATTTCATACTTACATCATATTCTTATATATAACATGCTTCATATATGAACACTAGTCATAGCTTACCAACATAATCATAAACATAATCATAATCATAATAGAACACTACTAGAATTATCCTATATGATCCCACATGTGCAATGTATAAGAGAAGTCCCATACCCTCCCTCACACTATGTAGTAACCTTGAAGACAACCTTAATAGAAGTTCACATAAATAACTTTTTCATATTCTTACTTTAGGGAAATAAGTACCATAACCTACTTTAGACCATGTGAGCTACATGGAATCCGGTGTTTTACTCCTACACCGAAAAGAGAGGGTTAACACTTTCTTAAGGTGTAACCATTCGTACATAGCTATTCTAGGTGGATCCACTAAGATAGAGTCCTATGTGGGAATATAGTTAAGGGACAGGGAGATTGTTTCTAGAAACCTTGACTACTAATCGTGAAGGTTTCCATCTCATGAGACAACACATATCTTGGGATTCCACGCTACCAGTCGCGAAGAAACCCATGTGGGAGGCCGACTTACTAACGTGAGACCTCAATCTCATTTACATTCCCTTTCGGTGCTAAGCAGTTATTCCCTTTAGTAATCATCATATATCATCATACAAGTTCACATTAGTCTCTTTTAGACCTTTAAGTAAACATCTTATCATAATAGCTCATAGGTGATCAAAAGTGAGAACTATCCTTTAAATTTTATACCCAACATTATAATAATGAGAAACTACATTCAATCATATAATGATCCTACCATAACATAATTACATACTTCATAGCCAATTCATAGATATAGGGTTAGGGATGAGGGATTCTTGTCAACAACATCAAAACAACACAATTAGCTATAACATCATTATCAAATAAGTAGGCTTCACCTTGCATAATTGAGATCAAAGGAGAATCAAGATCATACCTCATTGCCCTTCATGGGACTTCATACTTCAATACCCAAGAAATCAAAACCAACATATGAAATAGGTAAATTCATGAAGAATTAACATAACTAAAATTAAACTAACAAGTGACATGTTCATCATCCTCAACAATTCACCTTAACCAATCCAAGAAATTAGTGATTTAGGGGAAATACATGGGTCAAGGGAAAACTCATAGGAATTCATCAATTAACAACTATTTCATAATTAAACAACATTTATTCATCATATTCATCACAATTGATTCACAATTTCATTTTAGAAAGAAGACCCATGTGAGGAGAAAAACCCTTGTTTTGGGGGATTTAGAAATCATCTTTTGAAGGACCTCTTTGGGAAAGGATTCCCAAGAGTGAAAGAAAACATACCTTATATAGGATAAAGTCACAAAATTGGGTTGAAAATTATGAAGGCTTGATCTTCTTCTTGGAGCTCTAATGGTCTTTAATGGAGTTTTGGAGGAAGAGAGAATTTGGGATAGGGAGAGAGATGTTTTATTTAAACTTGTGGGACTTGATTTGAGTGATAAAATTAACTTAAATATGACCCAAATACATTATATAGTCACATGTTAAATTACCCAAAAGACCCCTCAATTAAATGGGTTTATTTGTGAAGACAAAACATCGAAAATACAACTTTTACTATATCTGGGAAGTAGGTATACGTCGCGGGGTTAATTCCCCAATTTATTTTTGAATTTTGAGCTGTGGCAGTGAGGTCCGTGTCAGCTACGCGTCACACAGTAGCCGCCAATTCTTGACTTTCGTAGACTTCTTCGGCATCCTACCTACCCATGTTGGAGTCCTTCCCAAGGACCCTTCCGGTGGTCTTTGGGGTGTCATTTTCAAAAATTTAGACTCTATATACTACACTCTACCTAAATAAAGTCTTTTTAAAAGTTTTAGACTCCATATGACCCTCCGAAACCTTTGCCAAACATAGGGACGTCAACTAGTTAAATTTCGCTAGTTTACGGACGTTAGGACTTTTCTTTAATCCTATTGCTCTAAAACTTCTCAAACAAGTTATTTAAACTTATTTAGGTATAAAACCATTATTATTGAACATATTAATCTCTAGTATAGGTCATGGAATTTACGGGGTGTTACAATATCTCCCCCCCCCTTAGGAACATTCGTCCCCGAATGACACCTTAGACCTTTCTGTTGGGAAAAAGGAAAAAGACTCAAGACTAGTAGCCAACCAACCAACAATATCATAATAAGTCACTGCTCATAGGAGGAAATTTCAACTCCTTTCAACGTTTAAACATAGCATCAACAAATAGGATCTTAATCCACAACATATCTTATCACTAGCTCAACTTTTCATATCACATAAGGAGGTACTACCTTCTCCATTTCAATATGAGCTCAATATGAACATTAGAAGTTGACATGTTGATTTCGTATAAAAAACATATCAATTATTCTCATTATAATCTTCCATGAACACTTATAGCACCCAACACACTCAAGTGAAAGCCAACATAATAAACATATTTCATGGAAAGACAAGAACTCAACTTAGGCATGAATTTCTTCTACAATATGCATATATTTAGAAAAACATGATAAGCTCAACATTATTCATAATAGTCATATAAGGAGTTACTAACCTTAATCGTGTCTACGAGTAAGGGGAAAAAGATGAGGATATCGGGTCTTCATGTCGGCCTCGGCCTCCCATGTTGCACCCTCAACAAGGTGGTTACTCCATTGTACTTTTACGGAGACAACCTTCTTATTCCTCAATTTATTAATTTGACAATCCAAGATCTCAATGCGGAACTTTTCATAAGAAATTTCCTCCTTTACCCCTAAGCCTTCTAGAGGAAGAATGGAAAACGGATCACCTATACACTTTTTAAGCATAGAAACATGGAATACCGGATGAATCATGGCCAACACATTTGGCAACTTCAACTCACAGGCAACACTACCGACCCTCTTCAAAATTTCATACGGCCCCATATAACGGGGACTAAGTTTCCCTTTCTTTCCAAACCTCATCACCCCTTTCATAGGTGAAATTTTCAAATAGACCCAATCTCCCACTTAGAATTCAAGGTCCCTCTTTCTATTGTAGACATAGGACTTTTGCCGACTAAAAGTCATTCTCAACCTCTCACTTATAAGAAGAACCTTCTCGGTCGCCTCATACACCAATTCGGGACCAAGAAGAGAAAACTCACCCACTTCGAACCATCCAATCAGGGACCGACACCTTCTACCATAAAGTGCTTCAAAAGGTCCCATACCGATACTTGCATGGTAGCAATTGTTGTTGGAGAATTCGATTAAGGGTAGATGATCATCCCAATTACCCTTGAAATCAATCGCGCAAGCCCTTAACATATCTTCTAGAGTTTGGATGGTGTGCTCCGCTTGTCCATCCGTTTGAGGGTGGAAAGCGGTGCTAAACTTTACTTTCGTACCAAGTCCACTTTGGAAAGATCTCCAAAAGTGTTAAGTGAATTGGTCTCCTCTATCCGAAATGATCGACAATGGGCCCCATGTAACTTTACGATCTCTGTAACATACAATTTAGCATACTCCTCCGCCGAGTAATAAGCCATTACGGGAAGGAAATGGGATGACTTGGTCAACCTATCCACTATAACCCAAATGGAATCATATTGTCGACATGTTCGAGACTAACCTACCACAAAGTCCATGTTGAAATCTTCCCACTTCCAAGTGGGGATATCAATATCTTGGGTTAGGCCACCCGGGCCTTGATGCTCAGCTTTGATTTGTTGGCAATTTGTACACCTCGACACAAACTTAGCCACATCCCTTTTCATTCCATTCCACCAATAGATGTCACGAAAGTCATGATACATCTTGGTGTCCACCGGGTGGATGGAGTATCGGGAGACATGAGCCTCATCCATGATTTTATCCCTTAAACCATCCACATCCGGCAAACATAATCTCCCTTGGTACCTAAGTACCCCATCCTCCCCTTGGGAGAAAGATTCATTATTCTTGTTAAGTACCGACTCTTTCAACTCTATCAATAAGGTATCAAGATGTTGTTTAGACTTCACATCCACCACTAAAGATGACTCAGAGTTATGACGAACCATAAAACCACCTTTCGACGATTCTTCTAGTCGAACACCCAAACGGGACAACTTATGAACATCCTTGACTAGTTCCTTTTTGTCATCATTAACATGAGCCACACTACCCATAGACACTCGACTCAAGGCATCCGCCACCACATTCGCTTTTCCGGGATGGTAAAGAACACTCATGTCATAATCCTTTAAAATCTCTAACCATCTTCTTTGGCGTAGATTCAAGTCTTTTTGGGTGAATATTTATTGGAGACTTTTGTGATCGGTGAATACATCTACATGCACCCCATAAAGATAGTGTCTCCAAATTTTCAAAGCAAACACCACGGACGCAAGCTCAAGGTCATGACTTGGATAATTCTTCTCATATGGCTTGAGTTGTCTAGAGGCATAAGCTATGAATTTTCCATGTTGCATGAGTATGCATCCTAGACCCACTCGGGAGGCACCACAATAAATCACAAAGCCTTATGTACCCTCTGGTAAGGTCAATACCAGAGCGGAGGTGAGTCTATCTTTCAATAATTAGAAACTCTTTTCACAAGATTCCGACTATTCGAACTTGGACTTCTTTTGGGTTAAGGCCATTAATGGAGATGTGATAGACGAAAATCCTCAACAAACCTCCGATAGTAGGCAGCCAATCCGAGAAAACTCCAAATGTCGGTAGGACTCAAAGGTCTCGACCAACTTTTGACCACTTTCGTCTTTCTCGGATCGACCTCTACCCCTTCACTAGAGACAATGTGCCCAAGAAATGCAACCGACCTCAACCAAAACTCACACTTGCTAAACTTAGCAAAAAGTTGGTTATCTTTGAGAACTTGCAAAACTATTCTCAAGTGATCCATATGATCATCCTCACTCCTTGAGTATATCAAAATATCGTCAATAAAGACAATCACGAACAAATCAAGATACTTCCTAAAAACACAATTCATCAGGTCCATGAATGCCGTCGGGGCATTTTGTTAGACCAAATGACATCACTAGGAATTCAAAGTGGCCATATCTTGTTCGGAATGCCATTTTTGGAATATCAACCTCCCTCACTCTAAGTTGATGATAACCCGACCTCAAGTAAATCTTTGAAAAGGAACTCTCTTCTTGGAGTTGATCAAATAAGTCATCAATCCTAGGGAGCGGGTACTTATTCTTTATAGTGACTTTGTTCAGTTGACGATAATCGATACACATTCTCAAAGACCCATCCTTCTTCTTCACAAACAATACCGGGGCACCCCATGGAGATATGCTTGGTTGAATAAAACCCTTATCTAGAAAACCTTTGAGTTGAGACTTTAGTTCTTTCAACTCGGCCGGGCCATCCGATAAGGAGGGATTGAAATAGGTTGTGTATCTGGCAATAAGTCTATACCGAAGTCAATCTCCTGTTCGGGAGGAATTCCAAGAAGATCATCGGGAAAGACATCCGGAAATTCCCTCACTACGGGTAACAAATCTATGGGAGGGACCTCGGATTCAAGATCCATGACTTTTACTATGTGATAGAGACATCCCTTTGCAATTAACTTGCAAGCTTTTAGGCATGAGATTCTTTTAACCCTAGGATTTGAGTTTCCTCCATTCCACTCAAAAATGGGTTAATTTGGAAATTGAAATTTGACCACCCTTGTCCTAAAATAAATAGAGGCAAAGCCAGCATGCAACCAGTCCATTCCCAATATGACGTCAAAATCAAGCATATCAAGTTCTATCAAGTCAACTAATGTAACTCTATTGGGCAAGGAAATTGGACAACCTCTATAGACTCTATTAACCACCACGGAATCACCCACCGGGGTAGAAACCGAAAAAGGTTCATCTAATATGTCGGGTAGTATATGAAACTTCATGGCTACAAGAGGGGTAACAAAAGACAATTTGGCATCGGGGTCCAACAAAGCGTATAAATCAAAGGAGAATAAGTGTAACATACCGGTCACCACATCCGGGGAGCTCTCTTGATCACATCGGAATTGGAGAGCATACAAGCGATTTTTCTTAGGAGCTAGAAGGTTTGGTGCACTTACTTGAGCTTGAGCATTTTCCCCTCCTTGAGTCTTCATCATAGGGCAATCTTTCTTCATGTTACCACTCTTGCCAATATTATAGAAATTACCCGTTCCCACAAGACACTTGCCATCATGACTTCTACCACATTTAGAACAAAGAGGCCTATCAACATAAGAACGACCACCTTTTCCCTCTTGGGGCTTGGGAGTAGGCACCTTTTATTTATTGACGCTTGGAGCACTAGAAGATACTTGATTAAAAAACCTCTTCTTGAACCTTGGTTTGTCTTGAACCTCATACCTATTCTTAGAAGAATTACCCTCTTCGGTTCTCACCTTCTTGAACTCTCTACCAACTTGCTTAAGCTTTTGTTCCTCAATTTGCTCGGCATGAACCATGAGACGAGAGATGTCCATGCTACTAATCAACATAGCCGACCTACACTCATTTACCACAAGATCGCATATCCCCATGACAAATTTGTTCATCTTAGCTCTAGAATCCGCAACCGTAGTAGGAGCATGCTTTGATAGTTGAGTAAACTTGAGGCTATACTCCTTCACGCTCATACCCCCTTGATGAAGGTTGATGAATTCTTGCATTTTCCTCTCCCTTAGTTCCAAGGGAAAGAACCTATCAAGGAAATCCATTTTGAAAGCTCCCCAAGTAATCCGACCTTCTATAACCGGCCTCTCATCCTTCCATTGGTCATACCACACTTGGGCCACATCTTTGAGTTGGTAGACATCTAGTTCCGCCTTTTCTTGAGAAGAAACACCTATAACATCAAGAACCTTGAACACTTCATCAATGAACCCTTGTGGGTCCTTCTCCACCTTAAAACCATAGAAAGTAGGGGGGATTCATCCTTGTGAAGTCCCTAATCCTTGAAGCGGTGGTATTGGCATTGGGGTTCACTTGCACCCTTGTATCCCTAGCAACTTGGGTAGACAACAATTGAGTCAATCTATGAATGGCCGACCTTATCTCAACATTTGACATAGCCCCTTCTTCAATAGAAACTTGAGGGTTTTGAGGAGCTTGAGGGGGGAACCGCCTCATTCAAATTCTTCTCTCCGGCCCTTCTAGTATTGTTCCTTCTTGTATTCATTGCCTATAAGCACAAACAAAGGATTAGAAGAAAGGACTAGATAGAGTTAAGACTCTTAGGCACGACTAAGGAATAACAAGAGAGTGAAAGTTCCTAAGCATCATATAGTCTCTCATTCATAAGTGTGGTATGCTTCACAATTATGAATAAGACACTACATAGACGTGGTTTAATGAGATATAAATCATATGAAGATTTAACCTGGCTCTGATACCAAGTTTGTAACGACGCAAAGTACACCCTAGTCATTACCGGCATCGTCGACCTCGAAGAGGACAAAGACAAGCCTCTTAGCTTCATCGTAGCATATCATAGGTCAAAAATGCGGAAAAAATAAAACTTTTGCTTATATAGCAAGGAGGTTTACATAGACCTCTACATAGGAAGCATATATAGGCTTCTCGCAATAGACCATAACAACGCATAGGAATTTAGTCTAATACTTTGTCTCATATTAACCATCTAACAAAGTCAAACAATCCGGGAAAAGCCCTTATACAAATCCATAATTTCCACATAGGGCTTACATCAATATCTTCAACGATAGGAAAGAAATTAATGTCTACTAGACAATACAAGTACTGCTAAGATAGAACGCGTGGTAGCATCCTCGAATTTGAGGGTATACCTAAAACTTGGAGAGTCTAGTCCAAGCCTTCTTGCTTTCGCCTCAATAATACTTTAACGACCCGAACATACAATATTTTGGGAAAAAGAGAAGAAATATGGGTTAGTACAAACCACATGTACTAAGTATGGTCCCTATGTATAACAATCATTAATGCATGAGAAAAGGGACAATTTAGTCAAACTTATGAAAAATGACCAATAATCAATATACACATATAAGGAACATAATAATCATATCAATATTTAAGTAACTCAAGCAACACTTGTGCAATGCCAAGAATAAAGTCCCATAACCCTATCCAAAGCTAAGTATCACATTAAGTAACCCTATTCTCATATATAACATGCTTCATATATGAACACTAGTCATAGATTATAAACATAATCAAAAACATAATCATAATCATAATAGAACACTACTAGAATCATCCTATAGGATCCCACATGTGCAATGTGTAAGAGAAGTCACATACCCTCCCTCACACTATGTAGTAACCTTTAAGACAATCTTAATAGAAGTTCACATACATAACTTGTTCATACTTTTACTTTAGGGAACTAAGTACCATAACCGACATGAGACCATGTGAGCTACATGGAATCTGGTGTTCTACCCCCACTCCGAAAATAGAGGGTTAACACTTGCCTAAGGTTCAACCATTCGTACATAGCTATTCTAGGTGGATCCACTAAGCTAGAGTCCTATGTGGGCACATAGTTAAGGGACAAGGAGATTGTTTCTAGAAACCTTAACTACTAATCGTGAAGGTTTCCATCTCATGAGCCAACACTTTATTTGGGAATCCACACTACTAGTCGTGAAGAAACCCATGTGGGAGGCCGGACTTACTAACTGAGACTTTCATCTCATTTACATGCCCTTTTGGTGCTAAGCAATTATTCCCTTTAGTAATCATCATATATCATCATACAATTTCACATTAGTCTCTTTTAGACCTCTAAGTAAACATCTTATCATAATAGCTCATAGGTGATCACAAGTGAGAACTATCCTTTCACTTTTATACCCAACATTATAATCATGAGAAACTACATTCAATCATATAATGATCCTACCATAACATAATTACATACTTCATAGACAATTCATAGATTTAGGGTTAGGGATGAGGGATTCTTGTCACCAACATCATAACAACACAATTAGCTATAGCATCATTATCTCATAAGTAGACTTCACCTTGCATAATTGAGATCAAAGGAGAATCAAGATCATACCTCATTGCCCTTCATGCAAATTCATACTTCAATACCCAAGAAATCACAACCAACATATGAAATTGGGCAATTCATGAAGAATTAACATAACTTAAATCTAAGTAACAAGTGACATGTTTATCATCCTTAACAATTCACCTTAATCAATCCAAAAAATTAGTAATTTAGGGGAAAGGACATGGGTCAAGGGAAAACTCATAGGAATTCATCAATTAACTACTAATTCATACTTAAACAACATCAATTCATCATATTTCATCACAATTGATTCACAATTTCGTTTTAGGAAGAAGACCCATGTGAGGAGAAAAAATCCTCATTTTGGGGGATTTAGAAATCATCTTTTGAAGGACCTATTGGGGGAAGTATTCCCAAGAGTGAAATAAATCATACCTTATAGAGGATAAATCCACGAAATTGGGTTGAAAAACTTTTAGTCTTGATCTTCTTCTTGGAGCTCTAATGGTCTTCAATGGAGTTTTGGAGGAAGAGAGAATTTGGGAGAGGGAGAGAGATTTTTTATTTCAACTTGTGGGACTTGATTTGAGTGATAAAATTGACTTAAAACTGACCCTAATACATTATATATTCACCCATTAAATTACCCAAAAGACCCCTCACTTAAATTTGTTTATTTGTGAAGTCAAAACACCCAAAATACGACTTTTACGATATCTGGGAAGTAGGTGCGCATCTCGGGGTTAATTCCCCAATTTATTTTTTGTATAATGAGATGAGGCAGTGAGGTCCCTGTCAGTTTCGCGGTGCACAATATCCCTCAATTCTTGACATCCGCAGACTGCTTCGGCAGCCTGCCTACCCATGTTGGGGTCCTTCCCAAGGACCCTTTCGGTGGTCCTTGAGGTGTCATTTTCAAACATTTAGAATCTATATACTAAAATATACCTAACCAAAGTCTTTTGACAAGTTTTGGAATCCATATGACCCTCCTAAACCTTCGCCAAACATAGGGACGTCAACTAGTTAAATTTCGCTAGTTTCCGGACGTTAAGGCTTTTCTTTAATCCTATTGATCCAAAGATTTTCAAACAAGTTATTTACACTTATTTAGCTCTATAAACATCATTATTCAACATATTAATCTCTAGTATAGGTTATGGAATTTACGGGGTGTTACAATTCATCGCATTGTCATAGGTAAATTTAGCGTAAAATTTAAAACTTTTCATAGAACATCACTTCGATTATATATATAAATAACATAATTACATAGTTAGAATCTAAGTCTCTTTGCAATCATAGAGTCAACATCATTAGAGTACATTAGGGACAGGACCCTTATAACATTAAAATCATAAACTAAACTATTACATGATATAAAAACATGACATAGGAAATCCTTGAACTTAAGGATTCCTTTCCTTGAGCTTGGGAAACATATATCAATCCTTTAACCTTAGAGAAATCCTTTAACCATCCATAACCTACACTTTGTGTAAAAAGGTGAAGAAGAACGGTGTTAGTACAAGAATGCACTAAGTATGACAACCATGCAAAAACATGTATTTAAAAAGGGGACATTTTACTTTGAAACCATGCATCTTGCCTTTTTGTGAAAACTTCATAAAAGTTTGATACCATAAGCATCATACAATTCACATACTGCATATCGGCATATACAATATTCATAATATGACATAATGCCATACATTGCATTTAAGGCACATTTAGACTCACATTACAGTAACTACCTTTTCCTATATAGTGAGCTCTCTTTTAATTCACAGTAAGATCTTTTCTTCTTAACTCCTTAACTTTCCAAGTAAACCTCTAGTAATACTTGGTGCGATGTATAGATAATTTCCCATTACACAATCCACACTCATGCAATTTTTTAAGGCTACAAGGTAATCACACATACAACCTTCATTAACCCAACACATTTATTCATAGAACCGTCTCACATAACAAGACATATACATCACATTTGACCCAATATACTTTATGGACGACATAGAAGAGCTCATTTCAAGAACACGTACAAGTCAAGACTTACCAATATCATCATAAGAGGCATTAGTCAATCAATAGAATTTTTAGACTTTACTTCACTTAGACATCATATGACATTACTCATAATCTCAATCTAAACCTACTAGTGCAATGTACATGTGAAGTCCCATAACCTCACACATACTAAGTAAACCTATAAAGAGACAACAAGCCTTAACATGTACATCATACATCAAACATGATACTATAGTCAACCACATGCATACTATAATACTCCAAAAGTCTAAAGCCTAATCTAGAGTCTAACATGAGAGTATAAGAGTTGTAACACTGTTTTTAAGTCAATTACAATGTATATAAGTCATTTAGGAAGTTTTACAATCAAAACATGTAACATTTCAGAAAATGTACTTGTCTAGTGAAGAGACAATTAGATTTTAAGAATATGTATTGAGGTACATAGGCATCCCATTGTCCAACATTTAGTAATATTGGGCATGTTAGAGAATATTGGCTTAAGGGTATTAGCCAATTTTTGTATGTATTGACAAGTAACTTATAACTTAAAAATACACTTTGATGTTCAAATGTCCAATCCAAGCTTATTTAGGAATTGTACCTGCAATGAAGACCCTAAGCTAAAATAACTATATTCTTCACATTACACACATTAGTTACGAGGCATCCAAGTGTCAAGCCTAGGTACCATAGCACATAATAATTTAAAATGATCATGTAGATTAAGCAGTGTTGGGGCGGTGGCGGTTAGGGTCCAGCCACGAGTCAGGTCCAGCCACGTGGGGCTGAGCTCCCTAACCAATTCTAGGTCCTAACTAACTAACCTAACTAGATAATTAACCTAGAACTAACTAAAATAAACTAACTATTGTGCCCGAAAACCTAAGACCTAACCAGGTGACACTAACCAAATAACTAACTAAAGAAACATCCTAGTACCTAACCTAGGATGGTCCAAAGGGGTTGGTTATGGTCCTAACGACATAGGGGTACTTTAGGAATTACCCTAGGTCACTTAATTAATTAAATTAGCAACCTAATTAATTAATTTAATTCCTAGCCAAACCCGAGACCCTAAGTCAAATGTTCTCCTAGTTATAGTCAATTTTGGAGGGGCGTTTTAGGTAATTTAAGTGGGGGGGTCTTTAGGGTAATTCTTGGGACGTCTATATATTGATATTAGGTCAGTTTTATACCACTTTTACACGTCCCAAACCATATCAAACGCGATTCTCTCTAATCTCTCAAGAACGCTCTCTTTTCCAAACTCCCTTGTAGACCAAGAAAAGCTTAATGAAGAAGACGAAGGTTTCGAAGTTTCCAATCAGCTTTTCGTGGATTATTCATCTATAAGGTATGAGTTTTCACTTTTGGGATTTCTTTCCCCAAGAGGTCCTTTCAAGATAAGTTTTCAAGAACTTCAAACACTAGGGTTTTTATTCTACAAAACGGATTTTCTTCCTAACCCTAGATTTATGATTTTCAATGAAAAGTAAACGTTTTCTATATCTAATTTCGCATGAATTGTTGGGTAACTGATTGATAATGTTTGAATATCGTGTTATACATGATCTTTCTCTAAGTGATGGTTTCGAATGGTTTGTTTCTAGTGTTTGATAATGTGAAAACGTTAGGGTTAGAATTTAAGGTTTGGATGAACCCTTTAACGACCCGTTTACCTTCCTCTAAGCTATGCATAGATGTTGTACATGATTTGATGAATTGTTCTTGATTATGACATTGAGTATTTCACTATGTATGATTATGAATATTGCATGATGAATAAGTTTCTTGGAAGCAAGAGGTAAGTCTTCTAAAATTGTGATTACTCTAAGATGTTTATGCTAGCCTATAAGTCATGATTCTATGTTATGAAAATATGTATGATGTTGCTACGTGAATATACTGGCTATGAACATGTAATTGTGAGATTATGATAATAATATGAAAACTAAAGTTATGATACTCTCTTGTATTCTTTTCACAAGATGATTATGCCATGTAAATATCACAAAAAGAAAGGTTACGATGAAAGGACAATTCTCATCTAATATAAAAGAGTTCATGATCATGTTATACAAGGAGATAATCTCCTATGACCTATGATAAGTTTATGATAAAAGAAAACTTAAAGGTTATTTCAAGAAAAGGGACTTAAGCTAAGCACACCTGAACTAGATATGGGAAGTGCCTACCCAAGCGGGAAGGTAGGTTCACAATGATTCTCATGAGATTGAGGCAGCCATGTAATGTGGAACTATGGGTCTCTAATACATATCCTAGTTCTCGAACTATGTTACCACCATAGGTTACTAGCAAGTGGATCCACATAAGAAAGATAGGTAGTATTCGGTTCTACTTTAGCAGGTAGACCACCTCTTTCCGGTGTGGGGAAAACAACGTATTCCATGTTTAGCTCACATGGTCTATATCAGTTAATGTCTATGTTCCCTCATGTAAAACAAAAAACAAGTAAATGAACGTTGACTAGGGTGACTTAAGGAGTTTGCTTAGTATAGGTAGTGGTATGAGACGTTACCTAGACATTGCACAAGTTGACTCTAAGGGAAGTCCTAGGATATTGTTCTTAAGTAATATGATGATATGAAAGATATATGTTTATGATATATGATGCTACTTTATATGAATGTTGGCTATTATGATGAATACGTTATTTGGTCTCCTATCTTATCTACTTGGTTATGTGTATTTATGGGTCTTCACATGAACATTGCACTTGTAGGTTGGGGATGAGATCATTGGTAAGTGTTTTCTATGTTTTTATAACGCCCCAAAATGAACTAAGGTGAACTAGAGCCTCATCGTTGTTTCTTGAGTTAATTTTAAGTTAAACGGAGTTAGTTTGGTGTCCTTAGTCAGTGTGCAAAGTTTGGTTAAGTTTGGAGTTCAATCGACCAAAAACGTCCATGACGTTCGGATGGTATGCCTTAGAATGTACTTGTATGTCTTGGCAAGTTTGGATGAGTTTTAGGTGTTCGTTTTACTTGAAACATGCGTCGGATGTTCCTTATACCTAGACGACTTAGTTTAGGGGTTTGACGTCTGGGTACGACCCCACCTAGGACCCACAAGGGGCCCTAGATGAAGGGCCCAAGACTTGGGCAAAGTCTGCCCATCAGTGTCTCACGACGACCATGGCGACGGTCCGTTGCACTCAGGACGGTCCGTCGATCCAGGGCATTGCGAGTGACAGAGAGTGGAACTTGGACAGGCTCCAGTTGGAGCCAAGTGTTCCTCGACGGGACCCCACGACGGTCCGTGGTGAACGTGACGGTCCGTCGAGGAGGTCTCGTCGACGAGGCCTGCCAGTGCACGACTTAAGGCTGCCAACTTGGGGTGTTTTATGTAAATACACCCCAAGTCTTATGATACCCTAGGTGTATAATTTTGGTATTTTTAGGTTATATTAAATTAGTTTTAAACCCTAGACCTAGACAAGACCCCCTCACTTCAACATTCAAACTCTCTCTCTATAAAGAAAACTCTCTCAAAGTCACCATTGAAGCCAAGGCTCAAGGAGGGAAAGGAGGGATGCTTTGGTCTTGTTCCTTCATCAAATTCGCGGGTTTCTTTCTCCTAAAGGTATGGTATCCATTCTTGAATACCTTTCCATTCAAGAAGCCAACTTCCAAAATGGTTTTCAAAAAGGGGTTTTAAACTCAACTTCTTCTAAACTTTGATTTCTATTATGGGTCTTCTTGTAACTAAGTTCTAATGGTTTAAATGTATTTATCTTGGTTTGAATAGATGATTTTGATGTTAAAACTCCATGAAACTCTTGTTTATGCATACTTCAATTTTTGACTTGAAAATGGGTTATGTGAGCATGATTTGAGTAGGGTATGAACTTGGGTCTTCTTGTATTTGTCATGTTGGTGTATCTACTGCCCTAAGGGCCTTAATATGGTGAAATATTGATAAATTGCTTATGGGTAATGATGGTTTGATTTGTTGATGAGTTGCTCTCATTGTATAATTCTTATTATGAATTGCTATTTGAGTGGTATGGTTCACCTTATGGGTGGCGGTGCTAATTGATGAACTTGATGTTACTTAGTATGGTTTGAGTATGTGATCTTGAAGGTCTAATATGTGAAATGAAGATATATATTGGAAATGGGTCTTGTGTTGTGTTTGATGTAGCTTGAATTGCATGTTTGACCTAGTTTATGTCTAAATGAAGTATATGATTATGAGAAGTATGTAGAGTGTGTAGCTTGATGAATCAAGGTTAAAGTATGAGTAGAACTTGATGATAATGAAATGATGCTTATATGCAAGGTGTGCACATGTACACACACACTCCTTTAAGATTTGTATTATGTCAAGTTGAGCAAAAAAGGGGAATCTTGAGGTGGACACACTTCGTGAGTTGAGATGTAGTGTCTAGTAACAACCTCTCCATTTCCTAGTGAGCTTTCTAAGATAGACTATTATGTTGAGAAATCCGTGTGGAGTTATGCCTAGCACCGAGAGGATATGAAGGGGAGGTGGATTGCACTTCGTTAGTTGAGATGTTGTAATCCAAAGTACCTCTTGAGATGAGTACTCCTCGTTAGTAGAGAGTGAGTTACTTAGTAACAATCTCCTTATCCCTTAACTATATGCCCGCATAGGTGTAGCTATTGGAAAATCCATGTAAACGCTAAGAAGCATGACCTTACACTAGGCAAGTAAGGATCCCTCATCCGATAGGAGTTAATATCGGGATTCCATGTCTAGCTCTCATGGTCTTTGTCGGTTAAGCTAACTCCCACAAAAGAATTGATTTGAAACTAATTATCTTGTGTATTGTTGAAATTGTGTATGTACGTCGTGAAGTGCTCAATCCACATTAGTTACCGAGTAGGAGCATTGAGTGAGAGTAGTAGTATGGGATGCTATTCTCACATTGCACTTGGTGTGACCTATACCTACTATGGGAGAAGAGTACCTTCATGAAATCCGTGTGAATGAGTACTATGGTGTAGTGTTATGGACGATTATTGTGGAGTACTTGAGTAAATGGAATCCATTAGGAGTACTAAGTGGGAGTGGTAGTATGAGATGCTACTCTCACATTGCACTTGGTATGACCTATATTTCCATGAGTGTTTTGCATATGTTAGCCAAGGGCGTGGATTTGATTTCTAACGAAGTAAGCCTAAGATTTGGTAGTTTTAAGGGTCGCTTTGGTGTGCTTTGAAGGGAGGTGTAATGAGAGTCCCTTCTTGGCTCACCTTAGGGAGTCTTAGAATAACCTTGGGTTAGGGCAACTTCAAAGAAAAAGGGTTCATATGACTTGGACCGTGCCATTCACTGTAAGGTCTTCATTGTAAGAATTCAAAATGTTCACTATGATGCTTTATTCAATTTTATTGCAAGTTTAGCAAAGTTAATTGAAATGTTCCTTTTGTTTACTTTAAGTTTGGTAAGATAGCCATAAAGTGTTAATTGTTGATTCTTATGTGGGTTTGCTTCTAGATTCATGAAGGTTATATTTGAATTGCATAAAAGCTATCTTTACTAAAATGTCCCTTTTTGCATGTTTTTGCATATGCCATACTTAGTACATTGTTGTACTAACCCCATACTTTTTATACCTTATGAGTATAGGTTGGAAGCCTTTTTGGAGGATCGAAGTCGAAGCTTGGGAATTCTATCTCTCAAGGATTGGGTATGTCCTCATATATTCGAGGACATAGTTTTATGTTTCTTAGTTTCTTTATTAATACTTAAAAAATGTATTTACTTTTATCGTAAAGGGTCGTGTCCCTAAGATTCCAAGTTGTGTCTTTAAGTTGGCTTGTGACGATAAGATTTCTTAGTATTTATGAAAATACTCCTTTTATTATTATTATCGTGAAAAGTTTTAAATTCCGCACTACTTTTCATGCTTTATGTTATGAATGCTAGTTAGAGGGCTTGTACGAGACCCCAAAGGGGTCAAGTACGCCCGGTCATGATTCGAAGGTTTTCCCTAACTTCTAGGGGGTGCTTTCGGGTCGTGACAGTTATGCTTATATGATTTATTGAATATGAAATGTTAACATGACTCTATGAGAAGATATGTTGGTTATGATCATGCTTTAACTTGTATATGTTGTATGGTATGTGCATTGAAGACTTTCATATGAGTTAGCATGTTTTCTAAAGAGATGATAAATGATCCTTTTTCATGCATGTCCCTATGCGTTATGTGCATATACCCATACTTAGCGCATGTGGCGTACTAACCCCATTACTTTATTTTACTACAAATGTAGGTTTCGGCCATTGAAGTTCAGCAGGTCTATTTGAAGAAGCTTGGAATTCTTTCTCCATGTCTTGGTAGGTCCTCACGTTCGGGATGCTATCATCTATATTTCAGCGTTATGAAGACTTAGTAGTTTTTAGAATACGTTATTTCCCTTATATTCTTTGGATTCTTTGTATTAACGCCTATATGGCATAATAATTATTATTGGTTAAGTCCATATTTGCACTCTTAGATGGTCTCTATATATGAGAGAGTTTTATAATATTGTATGTCTTTATAAATGTTAATTATGAAGTCTAAGTATACTTTAATTAGTATGCTAAAAGTTTTTAATTTTCCGCAAACTTTAACTGTATGATTGTGATAAATCTAAGAAGAGGCTTGTATGCGATCTATGAGAGTTTAACGACGCCGATATCATCCAGGGTCTAGATTCCGGGTGTGACAAAACATCAAGGAACGTCCATGACTTCCGAAAACTAGTTCAAGAGGTGCTAGAGTGGCTTAGCCTATTTGACTATGTTTTAGGTGTCGGAAAATAATGAAATTTTGTGGTAAGGTGTATAACATGTATTAGAGTTATTTTATAGTTTAAACTTTCAGTTATGACTCCCCAAGTACCAACCAAAGGGTCCTTTAGGAGGACCCTTGCAATTTGGCAGAAGCTGCCATGAGGCAGTGTCCATCGACGGACTGCAGGCGACAAGCCATTAGTGAATCGACGTGGCGTCGTTGCCTTCATCAACCAATACTTAGCCTTTTTTGCTAAAGGTCCATTTGGACCAGTCTCTGACTCCAACGACGGGTGTGCATGATGGAGGGGCACAAGGGCGTCGATTGACCTACGACCCGTCAGTCGGGGTCTCGTAGGTCAGGCTCATGTGTTGCTGCCACGTTTTATTTGGCTCAATTAAATTAAATAGGTGGTTAGTTAATTATTTAGGGGTTAAGGTAGGTCTACTTAAGTTAGTTAATGACTCCTATAAAAACCCTAAACCTAATTAGACTAAACTCAACTCTTATAATTCCCAAAACCCAATTGCTCTTCCTTCTCTCTTCTTTCTCTCTCCCAAACAAACTCCATAGAAGACAAATAAAATGAGGGTTATAGGGATGCAAAAAATCAAGTTTTCTCCATCAAACTTCATCAAATAGTAAGGTATGAGATTCCTTTCATCTTTGGGATCTCTTTCCCCAAAGGGTTCCTCCAAGTTGATTACGAAAATATGAAATTCAAGAGGGTTTTCTTCTATTACGAAATTGATCTTGTGAATTTCTTTGTTTATGATTCCTTTTGGTTTTTATGATTAGATTAACATGTATTATTAATATATTACACTACTTCTTGATGAATTGACCTAGTTTGTGGAAAGATGACCTTTTCCCCTTAATCCTAGGTTATGATCTTGAATTGAACTATCTAGTATTGATAAAATTGGCTTGGTTAATGTGTCAATTATTATTCTATATTGTTATAATGCCAAGTTATGAGTAGAATGTGGTATATTGTACTCCAATTATTCTAGTTCTTGATTAATTAACCTAGGATGTGAATTAGATCATGAATTTAACCTAAGTCTCTAACTCTAGGCTATGAACTAGTGGTGAATTGATGTGTAGTGATTCAATTGTCGTTATTATTATGTTGGTTACTATGTTGTGATGATATTAAACCTATTGTTGGGTTGAATTTAATGGTTGATCATAAGACCTTGATGATGGCTTGTGAAGGAGATTGGGGTAAGTCTTGTGATCTCAATTCTTTAGTTCAACTATGATTACTTGTGATTAAGTGATGATGTTGTATTAAAGTATACCTTATGTTAAGATAGATAGGGCTGGTATGATATTGAATTGGAATGTCTTGAACTATGGTTTGTGAGTTTTTGGCTAAGATGTAAATGTTATAAGGATGGTGATAACTTACCAATGTGCCTTATTATGATGTGACTACGTAAATGTGCTTACCTCACATGTATGAATGGTAATGAAAGGACAATACTCATGAAATTCTTATTCAGCTATGATTATGATTATATAAGGGATAGACCCTATGACCTACATTTTGATATGATGATTAATAAAGGTATTAAAGACATTTCAAAAGGGACTCTAGCTTAGCACCGAGTGAACTAGAGTGAGGAGTTTCCCTTCCCACATAGGGAAGGTAGAATCATTAATGTACTCATGAGATTGCAGACTATACTGCATGTCGCATAAAGAGGGTCCTAACTATATCTCCTATTTCTTGAACTATGTTTATCCCATATGAATACTAGTAAGTGGATCCAGATAGAAGCTATGTTCATGTTTTGGTACTAACTTGGCAAGTAGTCCACCTTCTTTCGGTGTAGGGTTCCATGAAATCGGATTCCACATTAGCTCATGTGGTGTATGTCGGTTAAGGCAAGATGTTTTCAAAAGGTAAAATGAAGTAATGAAGTGAACTCTAACTAGGATGACCTAAGGGGTTTAACTTAGTCTAGGTTGGGGTATGGGACTCGACCTATACATTGCACTAGTTAGCCTTGAGGGATGTCTTAGAAGGATGTTCTTATGTATGTATATGGTTATAAATGTAAATAATATGTATATGATGATCTTACATGTTGATGACACTAAGTGATGTTGGTTTCACTTATGAACATGTGTTTGGTCTCTATTGTTAAAGTATGATGATGTTTACTCTTAAATGATATGATATGTGAAGTTGGACATTGTTTATGGTTCTTGATAGGTTTACTTGATTGAGTGAGGTTATGGGGCTTTACTTAGTCATTGCACTAGTGTAGTTAATGAGGGTTCATGAGTAATGGTCTTGCTTTGGTTATGATGTTATGAACTATTATATATTTTTGTTGATGTTATAACTTGATGATAAAGTTTTCTTGATTATGTGATCAATTATGTTGGTATGCATGTTGACTTGACTAGACTTAGCATTGTTGGTCTTGTGATGTACATGGTCTTGACTTAATGAATATGTACTATTGACTTGTATTGATTCTTGAATGTGCATAAGGCTTTTCAAAGTAAAATAGTTTGCTTTAATGAAATGTCCCTTTTTAGCATGATCACAATGTTGTGTGTGCATATTGTCCTATACTTAGTACAACTGATGTGCTAACCCCATTTTCTCCCTTTTCCCCAACATTTTAGGTTACGGTCGTTGAAGGGCTTGTGACGACTTTTGAAGGAATACTTGGATTCTCATTCTCCAAGTTGGGCAGGTCCTCACCACTTCGAGGACAATGCCTCTTTCTAGCATTGCATGTTGATTAGTCTTAAAGACACTTTGTTCATTTCCTTTCATTTGAGTACTAAAGATTGTATAGACTATATGTGGCTTTTATTGTATTAATGTATGGGCTATGACTAATTGTTATACTGTTGTTTAGATGGTTATGAGATGAGACAACCATTTTAAAAATATGTTATTTCTTATATATATATATGTGAAAGAAAAGTATAACATTATGTAATCTTCTTATACGAAGGGTCTATGTATACTCGATATTAATATATTATGTGTATGGGAGAGGTCTATGTAAACTTCATGATAGATAGAAGAAAATTTTTAAATTTTCTGCATTTTTAACAAAGAATGTAATGATATAAGCTAAGAGGCTAGTCTTAGTCCTCTTAGAGGACGACGACGCCGGTTACGTCTAGGGGGTGCTCCCCGGATGTGACAAACTTGGTATCAGAGTATCAGGTTGAATAACTTTAGAGTTGATGTCTCATTTAACCACGTCTATTTAGATTCTTATTCATAATTGTGAAACGCTCCACACCTATTAATAGAAAACTATATGATTCTTAGCAAACTCTCTTTTTCATAGAAATCCAATATCGTGCCTCGAAATTCTTGACTCTATGGGCCCTTAGCATCTAATCCTTTTATTGTGATTATAGGCAATGAATACCCGAAGAACAGCCGCTCGAAGACTTGAGTGAAGAGATTGCCAATGCAGGGGTTCCTCCCCGAGGCAATCAAGTCGCTCCTCTTGAAGAAGTTGCTAATGATGATCAAGCCTCGATCAATCCTCCTCCTTTGACGGATGAGGACATAAGATCAGCCTTTCTCCAAATGTCCCAAGCCATTACTACTCAAGCACAAGCCATGAAGGCCCAAGCTAATCGGGAGGTGGCACCTCGAGGAAACCAACATGTTGGCACTATGTCCCGTTTGAGGGATTTGACAAGGATGAATCCACCTACTTTCGATGGGTACAAAGTGGAGGAAGACCCCCAAGATTTCATTGATGAAACCTACAAGATTCTCTATGTGATGGGGTTGACAACAAGTCAGAAGGCCGAGTTGTCCACTTACCAACTCAAAGATGTGGCCCAAACTTTGTACACCCAATGGAGAGACAATAGGCCTTTAAGGGGTGGACCGGTGACATGGGAGATTTTCAAGAATGCTTTTCTTGATAGGTTCTTTCCTCGGGAATAGAGGGAAGACAAAGTGTAAGATTTCATCAACCTTCGTCAAGGAGGTATGAGTGTACTTGGCTACTCTTTGAAATTTACTAAATTGTCAAAGTATGCTCCTTCTTTGGTTTTCGACCCTAGGGATGAAATGAGCCACTTTGTGACGTGGGTGTCGAATGACTTTAACAAAGAATGGCGTTTGTCTATGCTACATGATAATATTAACACTTCTCTTCTCATGGTTCATGCTCAAAAAGTGGAAGAGACAAGGGTTAAGAGCAAGAGTAGGGATGACAATGGGGCAAGGTCTTATGATGGTGGTTCTTCAAAGGGTAGGCCTTATATCAAAGACAAGCCTAGGTTCAAGAAGAGGTTTTATAATCAAGTTCCTACCAAATTCACCAAGGCTCGTGATGATAGGGTTTCTAACCCTAAATCTCAAAAGGGAAGAAGTACTAGCTGACCAAACAAGAAGCCAACTTGTGAAAAGTGGTGCAAGAAGCATTATGGTGATTGCCTTATTGGGATGGACAATTGCTTTGGGTGTGGCAAGAGAGGCCATAAGGTTAGGGAATGCCCTTTAGTGGTGAACAAGAGAGTTCTCCCGATGTGGTGACCGGTATGTTACAAGTCTTCTATATTGATGTATATGCTTTACTTGACCCGGGTGCTACATTATCTTTTGTTACTCTCTTGATAGCTAGAAAGTTTGATATTTTCCCTGATATTTTATATGAACCTTTCATGGTAACTACCCCGATAGGTGAGTCGGTGGTTAATAAGACGGTATATAGGAATTTTCCTATAAGGTTTCCCAATAGAGTTACTCTTGTTTAATTAGAAGAACTTGATATGGTCGATTTTGATGTCATTTTGGGGATGGTTTAGTTGCATGATTGGTTTGCTTCCATTGATTTTAGAACTAGAGTTGTCAAGTTCAATTTTTCAAATGAACCCGTTTTAGAGTGGAAGGGGGGAAATTCTATTCCTAGTGGTCGTATTATCTCCTGTCTTAAGGATTGTAAAATGATCTCAAAAGTGTGTCTATATCACAATGTAAGAGTCAAAGATTTAGACTCCGAAAATCCTCTCTTTGAGTTAGTCCCCATAGTAAGGGAATTTCCGGAGGTCTTTCCTAATGATCTTCCCGAAATCTCTCCCGTACGGTAATTGATTTTGGTATTGAATTGCTACCGGGTACCAATCCCATTTCAATTCCTCCTTATTGGATGGCTCTGGCCGAATTGAAAGAGTTGAAGGCTCAACTCAAGGAATTACTAGACAAAGGCTTCATTAGACCTAATATTTCTCCATGGGATTCGACGGTTTTGTTTGTGAAGAAGAAGGATGGGTCCCATAGAAAGTGCATTGATTATCGCCAACTCAATAAAGTCATTATTATGAACAAGTATCATCTCCTTCGGATTGACGACATGTTTGATCAACTCCAAGTGGCAAGCTACTTTTCTAAGATTGACTTGAGATCGGGGTATCACCAACTTAGGGTGAGAGGTGAGGATATACCAAATATGGCATTTTGGACAAGATATGGTCACTATGAGTTCTTAGTAATGTCCTTTGGTCTCACTAATGCCCCGGAGGCATTTATGGATCTCATGAATAGGGTGTTTCGAAGTTACCTAGATTTATTTGTCATTTTTTCATTGAAGACATCTTGGTATATTCGAAAAATGAGGGTGAACACATCAACCATTTGATGGTGGTGCTACAAGTGCTTAAAAAGAACCAACTATTTTCCAAGTATAGCAAATGTGAGTTTTGGTTGAGGACGGTGGCATTTTTGGTCATATCAGTGAGGGAGTTGAGATTGATCCAAGGAAACCGAGGTGGTGAAAAATTGCCCTAGACCATTGACTCCAACCGACATTAGGAGTTTCTTGGGTCTAGCGGGTTATTATAACATGTTTGTGGATGGTTTTGAATCCATTGCTTCTTTCTTGACTACTTTGACCCAAAAGAGTATAAAATTTGAGTGGTTGGAGGCATGTGAAAGAAGCTTCTAAATCTTGAAAGATAGGCTTACTTCCGCTCCGTTTTGACTTTATTGGAGGGTACCAAGGGCTTCTTGTACATTGTGATGCATCTTGAGTGGGCTTGGGGTGTGTGCTTATGCAACATGGGAAAGTAGTAGCCTATGCCTCTTGAAAACATAAGGTGCATGAGAAGAATTATCCAACTCATGATCTTTAGTTAGCGGCCATGGTATTTGCCTTGAAAATATGGAGGCATTACTTGTATGGTGTCCATGTTGATGTGTATACCAACCACAAGAGTCTTCAATATGTGTTTACTCAAAAGGAGTTGAATCTTCGACAAATAAGGTCTTGGAATTGTTGAAAGAATACGACATGAGTGTTTTCTACCACCACGGCAAGGCCAATGTGGTTGCGGATGCTCTAAGTTGTATGAACATGTGTAGTGTGTCTCATGTAGAAGAATCCAAGAAAGACCTAGTGAAAGATGTTCATAGGTTGGCTCGTTTGGGTGTTAGATTAGAAGATGCTCTAAAATTGTGGTTTTATGTCCATCATAACTCCGAATCGGCTTTGGTGGTTGAGGTGAAGTCCAAACAACACCTTGATCAACCATTGATGGAGTTGAAGGAGTCGGTTATTGGTAAGCTTAATGAGTCATTCTCCTTGGGGGGATGGTATCTTAAGGTATCAAGAAAGGTTGTGTGTTCCCAATGTAGATGGTTTAAGGAACCGGATTCTTCATCCGGGTTCTACAAAGATGTATCACGACCTTAGAGAAGTATTTTGGTGGGAAGGATTAAAGAAGGACATAGAGAAATTTGTTGCAAAGTGTATAAATTGGCAACAAGTGAAAGCCGAACACCAAAAGTCGGGTGGTTTACTTCAAGAAATCAAAGTTCCTACTTTGAAGTGGGAAGACATTAATATGGATTTTGTGGTAGGTTTGCCTTGGACACAAAAGCAATATGACTCCATATGGGTGGTTGTGGATAGGTTGACCAAATCCGCTCATTTTATTCCCATCAAGTCTACTTACTCGGTGGAGGATTATTCAAGGATCTTTATAGATGAGATTGTGTGTCGCCATGGTATTTTGTTATCCATCATATCGGATAGGGGTGCACAATTCACATCTAGGTTTAGAGGTCATTCCAAAAATGGTTGGGTATTAAGGTGAAGTTAAGCACTGCTTTTCATCCTCAAACGGATGGTCAAGCGGATCATACTATTCAAACCCTTGAGGATATGCTTAGAACATGTATAATTGATTTTCAAGGGAAATTGGGATAAACACTTGCCTTTGGTTGAGTTTTCTTTCAATACTATATAGTTACCATTCATCTATATATATGGCTCTTTATGAAGCCTTGTATGGTAGGAGATGTATATGTCCAATTGGATGGTTTCAAGTGGGTGAGTTTTCACTTTTGGGTCCCGAATTGATTTATGAGACTTTTGAGAAGGTTCATTGATGTACCGTGGTTTCACGGTATTTCTAATACTTTTTCCTTAAGTTTAGTGTGTGTCGAGAGCCTTTTTGTGTTGATTTTGATATAAGTTTCTTTTTGTTTGCAGAAAATCTGTCCAAGATGAACGCGGGAGTTTTTGAGAAAGAATTGCAGAAGAGACCACCTACGGACCCTATGATGGTCCGTCGTGGCTGTGACGGTCCGTAGGTGGCACCGTAGTGAAGTGAGAAGTTGCTGAAGGAAAGTTGGGGAAGTCTGACAAGTGTGGGATTACGGAAGTCCATGACGGACCATCACAGCTACGACGGTCCGTCCTGCATGTTCATCGTAATTATCAGAGAGTAATCCCAGTACCCAAAATTCCAAAGTTCAAGTGTTTTGGAACGAAGACCCTCGACGGGCCGTCGTGCTTGCAACGGTCCGTCATACCTGTCCGTCGAGGGGAATGAAGAAAGCAACATGAGAAGATGTGAAGTATGGGACGACGGAGGCTATGACGGTCCGTCGTGTCCATGACGGTCCGTCACGTGGTCCATCGACCCAAATGCGTTTGGACAGATTTTTAGTAAATAGAATCCTTATTTGATTAGGTTTTGTTTTTATTATAAATAGTTGGAAAAACTTCGTTTTTGGGGTTAGACTTTCTGGATAATTTTTAGTTTATAGTTCTTCGATTATATTGTTAAACTCTCAATTTTGGGAATTAAGATATTTTTCGGGAATTGATTGTTGTGGATTTCGTTGATTAATCAAGTTAAATTCTGGGAAATTATTCGTATTCATAAAAGTAAGTGCATGAATTCTTCCATTAACGATATGAATTGTGTAATTATGAACATGGGTAACTAAACCTCATAGCTAGGGTTGTGGGAACCATGGGTGAATAACAAGGTAGTAATCTAACTTCAATAACAATTTCTAGAGTGGTGTCTTGCATGTATTGATAATTCTTTCGTTTAGAATTCTTTTTAACGGTGGCCAACGTTAGAACTCGCCTTAATGCTACTTGCCGGACCAAGGAGGTAGATAATAGGAAAAGAATTATCAACATAGATTTAGTGTAGACTATCTAATAGACTAGTATTGGTTGGTACGAGTTAATAGCTTAGTCAAATACCGAATACGATGTTTAATATGAGGTAAAGATAAGGGTTAGTATAGCAACACACGTAGCCGGACCAAGGTGCGGAGTGAAATTCTCTAGATGCCGGACCAACGATTTAGAGATACATAACTTATCACTTTACATGCAAGATATCAGGATAGAACTGTTAAAGTTAGATTTACCAAGTTAGGAACCTGTGGGGAACACTAAAACCCTAGTTACTTTTACAATTTGATTAAACTTCAAAAGTTGAATTTGTTAGTTGTTCGATCTTATTTAGTTAATCATTTTCATTAATTTAGAAATAAAACCCCCCTCTTTTTGTCTTTTGGTTTATTGGAAAACAGTTGGCTAAATAATAGTAATAATAAAATAAAGTTAAGTCTGAACTATTTTCCTCGTGGGATCGATCCCAACCTCATTAGTTGGGTTCTTTACTTGATACGACCGCTTTACTTCTTATTTGAGAAGTAAGTTTGAGCGTATCAAATTTTGGCGCCGCTGCCGGGGAAAGTAGCTTTTAGATTAACTTAAATTTATTACTAAAATTTAGTCAATATTTTCCTGATTTTACTTTTTTGGTGTTTTTGATTTTGCCAGGTTTGACGTCCTTGTATGCCAAATACACGGAGAGGAAGAGAACCCTTGTTTCCCTACGATCACGAGTTAGAGCGTACACTACGCAAAATGAATCGAAACTTGGGTATAAATGATGATGATCCAAACCTGAACATCCCAGCTCCGGTTGATGCTCATGGTCGATTATTACCTGATGATCCTGATCAAGGTGCACAAAGGGGACATAATCCCGCTCCACGTCCTCAAGAATACTACAGAGGGTATGACAATATTGCAGATTCTGATGGGCCACTTGTCTTGCCCCCTCTACCAGAAGGTCACACCTTTGTAGTCACTAGTAGTCTAATGCAAATGCTCACGGCTAGAGGTTTGTTTTCAGGACTACCGTCTGAGGACCCACATGCCCATATAGCTAAGGTGAGGGCAGTGTGTAAAAGCTGTGTAGGGAGGCCTGATTTGAATTTGGATGTAATAGGGCTAAGAGTATTTCCTCTCTCACTGACGGGAGAGGCTGCCATTTGGTTCACTGAGCTCCCTTATAACTCAATTTTCACTTGGAACCAACTGAGGGACGTTTTCTTAGCACGTTACTATCCGGTCTCCAAGAAACTAAATCACAAAGACAGAGTTAACAACTTTGTGGCACTACCAGGAGAGTCAGTTAGTAGTTCTTGGGATAGGTTCACTTCATTTCTGCGAAGTGTCCCCAATCACCGCATAGATGATGAGTCACTGAAAGAATACTTCTACCGGGGACAGGATGATAATAATAAAGCGGTATTGGATACTATAGCAGGTGGTTCTTATGGGGAGTGTCCCTATGCTGAAATTGCCGAAAAATTAGAGAAAATCTCCCAGAATAATAAAGCATGGAGTACTAGGAAGACAGATACTGGGAGAAATACTTTTGCAGTGCAATCCACACACAATCCAGCCACAGATGAGATTCGTGAAGAGATGGCACAGATGAGAACTGAGCTTGGGTTAGTGTTAAAACATGTCACTAGGGGTGCAGAAAAGATAAACGCAGTGAACTACTTGTCTAAACCACCACCACCAACTGATGAATATTATTATGAGGAAGATTCTTATGCAGTAAATGATCAGACGGGGGGTTTCCGACCAAATGCCCAAGGCTCCAATCAGGAGAATTGGCGCCAAGGTCAAGGAAATCAAGGTCGGAACTATGGTAACTACAACCGCGAGGGTAATTATGTTCGTGATGGAAATTACAACCGCGACAACAACTTCAACAGGGGTAACTATGGTAACAGAAATGAGAGGAGTGGGCCCTATGTTCCTCCTCAAAATTGTGAAGTTACTCCTAGGGATGGTGGAGGTAGTATGGCGCGAGTTGAGGATATGTTGCACAAGATGATGAGGAGGTTCGATGCTAGTAATGAGCACACCAAAGAGTTAAGGAGTGATGTAGCAGGTATTGGACAGAAAGTTGATACACATGCCATATCAATAAAGCAGCTTAAATTGCAAATGGCTTAATTATCTGCAACTGTGAACACACGGCAACGGGGCACTCTTCCTAGCAACACTGTCCAAAATCCGAAAAATGATGGACACTGTATGGCAATTACTACTCGTGGCGGTAAACAAACTATTGACCCACCTATGCCATCTATTGTGGAAAAGGTGATGAAAGATAATGATGAAGTGGTAGAGGTTAGTGATGAAGTAGAAGATAACACTGAGAAAGTTGCTGAAGTGCCTAAAAAGGTAACTCCCATGCCTAGACCTCCACCCCCCTTTCCTCAAAGATTAGTGAAAAAGACCGAGAATGGTAAATATCGGCGTTTTATAACAATGTTGAAGCAACTTTCTATCAATATTCCTTTGGTAGAAGCTCTTGAACAAATGCCCGGTTATGCCAAGTTTATGAAAGATTTGGTTACAAAGAAAAGATCAGTCACTTTTGAGGATGATGACAGAATGCAGCATTGTGGTGCTATTGCTACAAGTTCTTTAGTGCAAAAGAAAGAAGATCCGGGTGCATTTACTATTCCTTGTACAATCGGGTTATTACATATTGCGAAAGCATTATGTGATCTGGGGGCAAGCATAAATCTCATGCCCCTCTGGATTTACAAGAAGTTGGGTTTGGGTGACCCAAAGCCCACTGCGATACGGCTACTGATGGCCGATCGAACAGTAAAAAGGCCTATAGGGATACTCCATGATGTGCTAGTAAAAGTGGAGTCGTTCATATTTCCAGCAGATTTTGTCATTCTTGATTGTGAAGTCGATTTTGAGGTGCCTATTATTCTTTGGAGGCCATTCCTTGCTACGGGTAGAGCTTTAGTTGATATGGAAAAAGGGCAGATGAAATTTAGGTTGAACAATGAAGAAGTGACTTTCAACATTTGTAGGTCCATGCGGCAGAGTGGTGAGCTCCAATCGGTATCTGCCATATCCTACAAAGTTGGTGAATCATCCAAGACACAAATAGAAGAATGGCTAGGTGTAGAAGCACTGGCGGCAGTGATAATGAATCTTGATAATGAAGGCATTGAAGAATATATGTCATTAGTCGCTGCCCTTGATCGTGGTAATGTCCGGTTTAAACCGAAGAAATATGAGCTAGACATGAAGAATCGCGAGTCTCCACCCGCTAAACCATCCATAGAGGAGGCTCCAAAGCTAGAACTAAAACCTCTCCCACCTCATCTAAGGTATGAATTCTTAGGAAACGGTGACACATTACCGGTAATCATAGCATCAGATCTAAATGAACAACAAGTTGAGAGTTTGGTTAAAGTGCTAAAAAGGTTCAAAAGAGCTATTGGGTGGACCATTGCGGACATTATTGGGATCCCTCCTGGTATTTGTTCTCATAAAACCCAACTCATGCCCGATCATAAGCAAAGTATTGAGCACCAGAGACGCTTAAATCCACCTATGCAAGAGGTCGTGACGAAGGAAATCATAAAGTGGTTGGATGCAGGAGTAATTTATCCAATCGCCGATAGTAGTTGGGTATGCCCTGTTCAGTGTGTACCTAAGAAAGGGGGAATGACAGTGGTCTCAAATGAAAAAAATGAACTGGTTCCAATGAGGCCGGTGACTGGATGCAGGGTGTGTATGGATTACCGGAAATTAAATGCATGGACCGAAAAGGACCATTTTCCCATGCCCTTCATGGATCAAATGTTGGATAGACTCGCCAGAAAAGGGTGGTACTGTTTTCTTGATGGTTATTCAGGGTATAATCAGATCTCTATTGCACCAGAAGATCAAGAGAAGACCACTTTTACCTGTCCATATGGGACCTTTGCATTCAAGAGAATGCCGTTTGGGTTGTGCAATGCACCCGCCACATTTCAGAGATGTATGATGTCTATATTCTCCGACATGGTGGAAGATACTATTGAGGTCTTTATGGATGATTTTTCAGTGGTTGGTGAATCTTTCGAGCAATGTTTGAGCCATTTGTCTGAGGTTCTTAAGAGATGTGAAGATTGCAATTTATTTCTCAATTGGGAAAAATGCCACTTCATGGTCAAAGAAGGTATTGTTTTGGGCCATCGTATTTCAGAAAAGGGCATAGAAGTTGATCGAGCCAAAGTCGAGGTGATAGAGAAACTTCCTCCACCTATCTCTGTAAAAGGTGTGAGAAGCTTTCTTGGGCATGCAGGGTTTTACAGGAGATTCATCAAAGATTTCTCGAAAATTGCACATCCATTGTGCAAACTGTTGGAGAAAGATTGTAAGTTTTCTTTTGATGAATCCTTTCTGAAAGCATTCGGCGATCTCAAAGAAAAACTGGTATCTGCACCTATCATTATTTCTCCAGATTGGAACAGTCCATTTGAGGTAATGTGTGATGCGAGTGGGGTTGCCCTTGGTGTGGTATTGGGACAAAGAAGAGACAAAATCCTTCATCCTATTTACTATGCTAGTAAAGCCCTCAATGAAGCTCAGAAGAACTATACAGTCACTGAACAAGAGCTCCTTGCCGTAGTATTTGCTTTTGAAAAATTTCGCTCCTATTTGCTAGGTACTAGAGTCATAGTGCATACTGACCATTCAGCCCTGAGATATTTGATGGCGAAGAAGGACACGAAACCAAGGTTAATTCGTTGGGTATTACTACTGCAAGAATTTGACTTTGAGGTAAGGGATAGAAAAGGGACCGAAAATCAAGTTGCTGATCACTTGTCCCGTTTAGAAGATGAAGCTATGAGAGAGTTGGGGGATAAGACTGATATTGATGACACATTCCCCGATGAGCATGTATTGGCTGCCTCACAAGACCTGATTCCGTGGTTTGCAGATTTTGCGAACTACCTAGCTAGTGACCTTGTTCCATCGGACTTGTCTTTTCATCAAAGGAAAAAGTTCATGTACGATGTGAAGAAATTCTTTTGGGATGAACCATACTTATACAGGAGTTGTGCTGACAGGCTTATTCGGCGTTGTGTGCCAGAAGTCGAGATGTTGAGTATTTTAGAGGCATGCCATTCCTCACCCTTTGGTGGACATCATAGTGGTGTCCGGACTGCTCACAAGATCTTACAAAGTACTATTGGCCAACTATTCATCAAGATGCTCATGAGTTCGCCAAAGCATGTGATAGATGTCAAAGAGATGGCGGCATTTCAAGAAAGCAAGAGCTCCCTCTAAACCCCATTCTTGTAATTGAGCTATTTGATGTTTGGGGTATTGACTTTATGGGTCCGTTTGTGAGTTCTCATGGAATGAAGTATATTTTAGTAGCAGTGGATTATGCATCCAAGTGGGTGGAAGCTATCGCCCTCGCAAACAATGAAGGGAAGAGTGTCACTGCATTCTTGAAAAAGAATATATTTTCTCGATTTGGTACCCCACGGGCAATTATTAGTGATGGGGGATCCCACTTTTGCAACAAATTGTTCAAGGGATTATTGGAGAAACATGGGGTTCGCCATAATGTGGCCACTCCTTACCATACTCAAACTAGTGGGCAAGTTGAAGTATCAAATAGGGAAATCAAACAGATTTTGTTGAAAACAGTGAACGCTAGTAGAACAGATTGGTCAAGAAGGCTTGATGATGCTCTTTGGGCCTACCGGACAGCGTATAAGACTCCCATAGGTATGTCACCATACCAACTAGTATATGGGAAAGCATGTCATCTTCCGGTTGAATTAGAGCATAAAGCCATGTGGGCTATGAAGAAGCTAAAAATGGACTGGAACGAAGCTGCAGAACAACGATTAAATGGGTTAAATGAACTCGATGAATTTCGCCTTAAGGCTTATGAAAGCTCAGCCCTCTACAAAGAGAAGATGAAGAAGTACCATGACCTAAAAATTGAGAAACGAGAGTTTATGATTGGGGATTCGGTGCTTTTATTCAACTCTAGATTGCGCTTGTTTCCGGGCAAGCTAAAGTCTAAATGGACTGGACCGTACTTGATCACCAAATTATTTTCGGTCCCTTTTCTATCCCTTACCTCAAACTAGTGGGCCATTTTATCCCCTTCCAACTTCACTCTCTTCCCAAATTCCCCATCTTCTCCCATTTTTCATCCCAAAATTTTCCCTCTTGGTCGGAATCTGCTGCAGTGAGTCTTAGTCTTCTAACTTGAGTGCCATAAATTGTGCATTGTTGTCTTCTCTTCTAAGGTATGTATTCCTGAAACTCTACCCTTTACTATTTTTGGTTGTTTTACTGTTTTTCCCTATAAATTGCATATGGGTTTCTGTTTTTGCCTAGATATTATCTAACTTAGGTCTTTAATTCCACAAAATGCCTGGACAATACTAGAGAAATTAGGGCTTTAAACTTGCCAATTTGATAGGGCTTTAAACTTGTCCATTAGGGTTCTAATCTATATTAGAACATTGTTGGGTTGTCGTTTCGACTCACATGGGGTAAATTTGGCACCCCTCAGTTCTGTCTCTGTTTGACAGCACGACAACCCGATGACGGACCGTCATACCCACGATGGTCCGTCCTGGACAACCGTCGTGACGGTCAGAGACCCCTATCCTAAGGGTCTCAACACTTTTTCTAAGTGTCCACTGACGGACACATGTGACGGACCGTCATACCCACGACGGTCCGTCCTGCACAACCGTCGTGACGGTCAGAGACCCCTATCCTAAGGGTCTCAACACTTTTTCTAAGTGTCCACTGACGGACACATGTGACGGACCATCATACCCACGACGGTCCATCCTGCACAACCGTTGTGACGGTCAGAGACCCCTATCCTAAGGGTCTCAACACTTTTTCTAAGTGTCCACTGACGGACACATGTGACGGACCGTCATACCCACGACGGTCCGTCCTGCACAACCGTTGTGACGGTCAGAGACCCCTGTCCTAAGGGTCTCAACACTTTTTCTAAGTGTCCACTGACGGACACATGTGACGGACCGTCATACCCACGACGGTCCGTCCTGCACAACCGTTGTGATGGTCAGAGACCCCTGTCCTAAGGGTCTAAACACTTTTTCTAAGTGTCCACTGATGGACACATATGACGGACCGTCATACCCACGACGGTCCGTCCTGCATAACCGTCGTATCGGTCAGAGACCCCTGTCCTAAGGGTCTCAACTCTTTTTCTAAGTGTCCACTGACGGACACATATGACGGACCGTCATACCCACGATGGTCCATCCTGCATAACCGTCGTATCGGTCTGAGACTTTCCCACTGATACTTTATATTGCCAAGTATTACATGACGGACTGCATGACGGTCCGTCATACGCACGACGGGCCATCACCAGGTCCGTCGTGCCCTACTGCTACTTCAGAGTTGTTATCACTGGTTTGAGTTTCTGTGTATTATTGTCTCAATTTTTTATTTCTTTTTTGTGTCATGTTTCATCCTTCAAGTACTAATGATGATTCGTTACAGGTACTACCTATCATGGCACCTAAACAAGATCGCGTTTACGCACGTGGGCGTTCTAAATCTGTCGCCTTGTCTGCCCGATTGGTGATAGGCTCTGATGATGAGCATGATCCAGAATACGTACCCCCAGGCACTGCTACTCCAGCACGAGCTCCACGTGTACAGCGAGTCACGCCAAAGAAGGTGGCGCCCGGCGTAGTCACTGCCTCCCAGTCTGATGAGGAGCGCACACTAACCGGCACTCCTTCTGGGTCAGGTGCCCAAGACGAAGGAGCATCTGGCTCCTTAGGAGTTACGTGGTCAGAAGAAGCCTCTGGGTCTGCAGAAGCCTCTGTCCCTGCCACAGCTACACAGTCTGCTTTCGATGATGAGGCTGACAGCACTGACTCCACCCCTGGCTCACCAACAGGAGTCCCTGCCCCGGTTGCCGATCAGCCCAACCGGTGGTGTGTTGATGGGCAATACAAAGTATACTTAGACACCAAGGTTCTCAATGACAAAGGCGTCATGACATGGACTCTTACACTGGAGAGGCGGGTCCTCACGGGAAGTCTCCCCACCATGCCAGATATTCACACCCTCTTCACCAGACACCGGCTAGAGTGGACGGCTCGTTCTTTGGGTCGCTACAGTGAGGAGCTAGTCCGCGAGTTCTATGCCTCTTATGTGGCTACTCTTCCCTCGCAGATCGATAGGCGGTCTGCCCCCGCCAAACAGGCCCCACTTGAGCACGTCCGAGTACGCACACCTCTCACCGCCGAGTTTGATTATCGGTGGCAAATTGTTAAAGAGGTCTGGTTCTTACGTGAGCCTTCATTGAGAGAGACCACCAAGAGGTGGATGGCACTGCACCTATCTATTGATGGAGAGGCTGCGGATTGGGTGATGGAGCCGAAGGGGGCCATCAGGAAGTCCAACTTGACCTTTACGGCCAAGTTTCTCTGGTTTATCGTCCGCCATTGTCTCTCCCCCACTGCTGCGGATAACATAGTCACCTGGGATCGTGCAGTGCTGATGGCTGCAATGATGGCAGGGTTCGAGGTCGATTTCGCTTGGCTTCTCCAAGCAGTCATGCACGAGAGAGCCTTCAAGGTCACCACGACTTACCCTTTCCCTTGCATGATTTTCTCTTTGTGCAGATCAGCAGGTGTGCCCATTTGGCACATTGACCAGCTCAAGACCCCGCCAGGAAATGTTGACATCGGCCTCATCAGGGATGAGGCCAATGATTTGGCCCCACGCAGAGGGCCCCGTCCAGAGGTGGCCCCATTTGGTAAGAACCTGGCCGACACCGTAGTGCATGCTCATGATGCTTCCCGTGCTGCTTCTGCACACACTGACACTACTCCGGTCGAGTCTATCCCGGGTAGTAGCACTGCCCCGAGCTCCTCTCGCTCGGCTCCTTCTGCCACTCTGGTCCCACTTGCTCGGGTCCAGAAACTTGAGGCACAGATGGCTACTCTTCTGCATCACATCCAATCGTGGATGCAGAAGACTATTGCTGAGGCAGAGGAGCGCATGGAGCGCAACATGGTACAGCACACAGAGAGGCAGATCGCCGAGGTACACCAGCGCTTAGACGCATTTGAATTACGAGTACTAGCCCGACCAGCCCCTCCGGTGGACATGTCGACCCTCCAGGCTGCGGTTGAGAGTCTGCGGGCGGAATTTATATGATTTTAGAGGCAAGGGTGCCTGAGTCTGAGGCCCCTTCGGCAGCGCCTGCTGATGACACCGTGATGGTTGCCCTGTTTGCCACTTCTGATGTTCCACCCCCTCCCCCACGAGAGCATGTCAAGAGACGCAGGGGTCGAGAAAAGGATGAAGCTAGGGCGAGGAAGAAGGAGCGCCGTGAGATGGAGGCTGCGAGGAGAGCCTCGATTGCTGATGAGGAGGCCCATAAGTTGAGGGATGTAGAAGTAGCTGCCGGGGCGTCTAGCTCCAAAATTGTAGATTCTGTGGGAGGCACTACTGATGGTGCTGTGGATGCTGAGGACATTACTGAGGATGTCCATACTACGCAGGGAGTGGGTTCCGATGAACCAGACCCACCAGCTTGCTGATCATTGGCGCTTAGCGCCTCAGGTTTGCTTTACTTACCCTTTTACGTAGTTTAACTTTTCTATGCATTGGGGACAATTGCATATCTTTTGTTGGGGGTGGGGTAAATGGAAAGTGAGCACTTGGGTGAATTCTGAGTAGCCCAAGTTCACGATCCTCTTTTGGGGTTTTCTTGCCTGTGTTCTTTTTCCCCAAAAGACTGATTACTTTTATTGTTGAACCGGCATGTCACATCTGAAGCATGATGGCTAAAGTAAATATGATATCTCGATAATCAAAATGATGCATGACTAGGCATAGTAAGTGAAAATTGTGTGGTTTGAATCATGAAATTAAGATAAACTACTGCATGATCCTGAATCTAAGATTTGAACTAGGTGTCGAATAATCTGGGATTGCAAGGAATGTCAAGAGAGTGTGAGGTGAAATCGAATGTCCACCATTAATACTGAGCTAGAACTTGCCTGGTTAGTCCTGCTAAAAGTGAGTCAAAACAATCACTTAGGAAAGGATCATAGGCCCTTGTTCGAAAGAGTCAATCTTGAGCCTAAAAATAACAGAAAACCAAATGAAGTTAATCCCTTTTTGATCCAAATGAATTGAGCCTAAAATAGATCTTTCTTTTTCACCCCAAATGATCTTCTCTGGGAACAATGTGTTGGCCCTGGTCCCTCCTTGGACATGTGCACCTCAGTTTATGCCAAAAGCATAAGTTGAGGGTGGCTAATGCAGAAAGTAACCTTGTTTTGGCCCTGACCCAACCATGGGTATTGTGAACCTTGACTCATGGTAAAATCATGAGTTGAGGGTGGCTGCTATAAGGAAAACCCCGGAAAGTAGGGTTGAAAGAATGAAGAGAAAGAAAGAATAAAACAGAAGTGACTAAAAAAAATATATATATATATGAATAAAAAGCAAAATAAACACAAGAAAAGAGAAAAGTCACTTACACATAAGGATAAGAAAGGGAAAACAGCAAAGTGAAAAGAAAATTTAGTAATAGGGCGAAATAAGATGATAAAAAGATGGTTCGCTTAGCCGATATGTCAAGGAGGGCAACAAGTCACTAAAGTATACCTAAATACACCCTACCTGACCCTGAGCCTATGTTACAAGCTAAAAAAAGTCCTATTGTGATCCTAAGTGCGTATGATGAACTTGAAGTAGTGAAAATAAGGGCAAGCCTATGGCAATATGTATAAATGAGTGGTGAATTTGTTCTGAGAGTGAGTGTCGAAACGTGATCCTTATACTCAAACTAAAATCACTGTGTGAAAATGAGGATGTTATTTGAAGTGAGGACAGGAGTTGTAATACCAAAAATATTAGCATCTCGGTGAGAAATTGAAGAGGATAGGCATCATTGCGTAGTAAATCTGGGTTATGGTTTGATTCTACACAAATCAATGCCTAATAGTGAGACCATGCATGAACATAATGAGAATAATCGAGATTGATAGCCAAATGATTGCGGAAGTTAAAATATGGATACTTTTGTACAAAGAATTTGTAATGAGTCATAGTGCGTCGCTTGAGGACAAACAACGAATTTAAGTTGAGGGTGTTGATGTACCGTGGTTTCACGGTATTTCTAATACTTTTTCCTTAAGTTTAGTGTGTGTCGAGAGCCTTTTTGTGTTGATTTTGATATAAGTTTCTTTTTGTTTGCAGAAAATCTGTCCAAGATGAACGCGGGAGTTTTTGAGAAAGAATTGCAGAAAAGACCACCTACGGACCCTATGACGGTTCGTCGCGGCTGTGACGGTCCGTAGGTGGCACCGTAGTAAAGTGAGAAGTTGCTGAAGGAAAGTTGGGGAAGTCTGACAAGTGTGGGATTACGGAAGTCCATGACGGACCGTCACAGCTGCGACGGTCCGTCCTGCATATTCATCGTAATTATCAGAGAGTAATCCCAGTAACCAAAATTCCAAAGTTCAAGTGTTTTGGAACGAAGACCCTCAACGGGCCGTCGTGCTTGCAACGGTCCGTCATACCTGTCCGTCGAGGGGAATGAAGAAAGCAACATGAGAAGATGTGAAGTATGGGACGACGGAGGCTATGACGGTCCGTCGTGTCCATGACGGTCCGTCATGTGGTCGTCGACCCAGACGCGTTTGGACAGATTTTTAGTAAATAGAATCCTTATTTGATTAGGTTTTGTTTTTCTTATAAATAGTTGGAAAAACCTCGTTTTTGGGGTTAGACTTTCTGGATAATTTTTAGTTTATAGTTCTTCGATTATATTGTTAAACTCTCAATTTTGGGAATTAAGATATATTCCGGGAATTGATTGTTGTGGATTTCGTTGATTAATCAAGTTAAATTCTGGGAAATTATTCGTATTCATAAAAGTAAGTGCATGAATTCTTCCATTAACGATATGAATTGTGTAATTATGAACATGGGTAACTAAACCTCATAGCTAGGGTTGTGGGAACCATGGGTGAATAACAAGGTAGTAATCTAACTTCAATAACAATTTCTAGAGTGGTGTCTTGCATGTATTGATAATTCTTTCGTTTAGAATTCTTTTTAACGATGGCCAACGTTAGAACTCGCCTTAATGCTACTTGCCGGACCAAGGAGGTAGATAATAGGAAAAGAATTATCAACATAGATTTAGTGTAGACTATCTAATAGACTAGTATTGGTTGGTACGAGTTAATAGCTTAGTCAAATACCGAATACGATGTTTAATATGAGGTAAAGATAAGGGTTAGTATAGCAACACACCTAGCCGGACCAAGGTGCGGAGTGAAATTCTTTAGATGCCGGACCAAGGATTTAGAGATACATAACTTATCACTTTACATGCAAGATATCAGGATAGAACTGTTAAAGTTAGATTTACCGAGTTAGGAACCTGTGGGGAACACTAAAACCCTAGTTACTTTTACAATTTGATTAAACTTCGAAAGTTGAATTTGTTAGTTGTTCGATCTTATTTAGTTAATCATTTTCATTAATTTAGAAATAAAACCCCCCTCTTTTTGTCTTTTGGTTTATTGGAAAACAGTTGGCTAAATAATAGTAATAATAAAATAAAGTTAAGTCTGAACTATTTTCCTTGTGGGATCGATCCCAACCTCATTAGTTGGGTTCTTTACTTGATACGACCGCTTTACTTCTTATTTGAGAAGTAAGTTTGAGCGTATCATTCATATTATAAGGAATCGCTTGAAAACAGCTTATAGCCGGCAAAAGTCTTATGCCGACCATAGGAGAAGAGAATTAGAATTTGAAGAAGGTGATAAAGTGTATCTAAATATTTCACCTATTAATGGGGTGGTGAGATTTGGAAAGAAAGGGAAGTTAAGTCCTCGTTATGTGGGTACCTATGAAATTTTGCAAAAGATTGGTAAGGTTGCATATGAGTTGAGGTTACCTACTGAATTGGCTTTGGTTCATCCGATATTCCATGTTTCCATGCTTAAGAAGTGTATCGGTGATCCCGCGTCCATTCTTCCTATTGAAGGTCTAGGTGTTCAAGAAAAACTCTCATATGAAGAGGTTCCGGTTGAAATCCTTTATAGACAAGTAAAGAAGTTAAGGAACAAAGAGGTGGCTTCCGTAGAGGTGTTATGGAACAACCACCTAGTTGAGGGTTCAACATGGGAAGCCGAGTCCGATATGAATTCCCGTTACGCTCATCTATTTGATAACTAAGATTAGTTATTCCTATTTGTAGTGAAAATAATGAATTTATTTGAAATTGCCTTGATTTTCGGTGAAGTTGTGCAAAAAGGTGCATGTTATAGTGAGTTACAATGAATTTGATGCCTAAAAATGAAAATGTTACTGTTTACTTGTTTTGAGTTTATGTTGTGTATTTTGGTATGTTGAGTCTTTATGAATGTATTGAGCATGTTGATATGTGTTGAAGAAATCTTTAACATAATGAATAAGCATGTAATGAATGTTGAACTCTTATGAGTTGAAAATGATGTTTTGAGTTGCATTGTGAAAAAGGTCATGTGCTATGATTATTTTTAATTGTGACTCATGTTTTGGTATGTTGTTGTTGGTTGGGATGTTAGTCTTGAGTCTATTCCTTCCTTTTAAAGAATTTTTGTGTCATTCGAGGACAAATGTTCCTAAGGAGGGATAATGTAATACTGCGAAAGTCTAAAGCCTAATCTAGATCCTAACATGAGAGTCTAAGAGTTTTAACACTATTTTTAAGTCATTCATAATGTATATAAGTCATTTAGAAAGTTTTATAATCAAAATGTCAAGGAACGTCCATGACGTACGAAAACTAGTTCAAGAGGTGCTAGTGTGGCTTAGCCTATTAGACTAAGTTTTAGGAGTCGGAAAATGATTAAATTTGGTTTTAAGGTGTCCATCACGTATTAGAGTTACTTTATAGTCAGAACATCTGGGTACTACTCCTCAAGGATCAACCAAAGGGTCCTTGAGGAGGACCCTTGCAATTTGGTAGAAGTTGCCATAAGGCAGTGCCCATCGACGGACTGCAGGCGATGAGCCGTTGGTGAATTGACGGGGAGTTGATACCTCCGTCGACCAACAGTTATACATTTTGGCTAAAGGTACATTTGGACCAGTCTCTGACACCAACGACGGGTGTGCAGGACGAAGGGGCATAAAGGCGTCGACTGTCAGCCGGGGTCTCGTAGGTCAGGCCCTTGTGTTGCTGCCACATTTTAGTTGGTTCAATTAAATTAATTAGGTGGTTAGTTAATTATTTAGGGGTTAAGGGAGGTGTACTTAAGTTATTTAATGACTCCTATAAATACCCCAAAGCTAATTAGACTAAACCCAACTCATATAATTCCCAAAACACAATTGTTCTTCCTTCTCTGTTCTTTCTCTCTCCCAAAGAAACTCTATAGAATACCAAGCAAAAAAGGGTTCTAGGGCTTCAAAAGATCAAGTTTTCTCCATCAAACTTCATCACCTCTGGGATATCTTTTCCCAAAGGGTTCCTCCAAGTTGATTTCAAAAATATGAAATTCAAGTGGGTTTTCTTCTATTACGAAATTGATCTTTTTAATTGCTTTTTTTATTATTCCTTTCGGTTATTATGAGTATATTAACATGTATTATGAATGAATTAGACTACTTATTAATGCATTGACCTAGTTTGTGGAAAGATGACCTTTTTCCCTTAACCCTAGGTTGTTATCTTGAATTTAATTATCTAGTACTGATACAATTGGCTTGGTTATGTTTGAATTACTATTTGATGTTGTTATTATGCCAAGTTATGAGTATATTGTGACATTTTTAATCCAATTATGTTATTTCTTAAGTAATTAACCTAGGTTGTGAAGTAGATCATGAATTTGACCTAAGTCTCTATCTCTAGGCTATGAACTAGTGGTGAATTGTTGTGTAGTGATTCAATTGACTTTATTATTATGTTGGTTACTATGGTATGATGATATTACACCAATTGTTAGGTTGAATTGAATGGTTGATGATAAGACCTTGATGATGTCTTGTGAAGGAGATTGGGGTAAGTCTTGTGATCTCAACTCTTTAGTTCAATTATGATTACTTGTGATTAAATGAGGATGTTGTATTGAAGTATACCTTATGTTAAGATTGATAGGTTTGGTATGATGTTGAATTGTAATGTCTTGAACTATGGTTTCTGAGTTGTTGGCTAAGATGTAATGTTATAAGGATGGTGATAACTTACCAATGTGCCTTATTATGATGTGACTATGTAAATGTGCTAACGTCACATGTATGAATTGTAATGAAAGAAAAATACTCATGCAATTATTATTGAGCTATGATGATGATTATATAAGGAATAGACCATATGACCTACATTAAGCTATGATGATAAATAAAGGTATTAAAGACATTTCGAAAGGGATTCTTGGTTAGCACCGAGTGAACTAGAGTGAGGAGTGTCCCTTCCCACATAGGGATGGTAGGATCACTAATGTACTCATGAGATTGAAACTATCATGTAGCATAATGAGGGTACCAACTACATCTCCTAGTTATTGAACTATGTTGCCCACACAGGAATACTAGCAAGTGGATCCAAATAGAAGCTATATTCATGTTTTGATACTACCATGGCAAGTAGTTCGCCTTCTTTCGGTGTAGGGTTCCATTAAACCGGATTCCACATTAGCTCATGTGGCCTATGTTGGTTAAGGCAAGATGTTCCCAAATGGTGAAATCAAGTAATGAAGTGAACTCTAACTAGGATGACCTAAGGGGTTTAACTAGTCTAGGTAGGGGTATGGGACTCTACTTATACATTGCACTAGTTAACCTTGAGGGAAGTCTTAGAAGTATGTTCTTATGTATTTATATGCTTATAAATGTAAATGATATGTATATGATGATATTACATGTTGATGAGACTATGTAATGTTGGTTTCACTTATGAACATGTGTTTGGTCTCGATTGTTAAATTATGGTGATGTTTACTCTTAAATGATATGATATGTGAAGTTGGACATTGTTTATGGTTCTTGTTAGGTTTACTTGATGAAGTGAGGTTATTGGGCTTTGCTTAGTCATTGCACAAGTGGAATTAATGAGGGTTCATGAGTAATGGTCTTGCTTTGGTTATGATTTTATGAACTCTTATATATGCCTGTTGATGTTATAACTTGATGATAGAGTTGTCTTGGTTATGTGATCAATTATGTTTGTATGCATGTTGACTTGACTAGACTTAGCATTGTTGGTCTTGTGATGTACATGGTCTTGACTTAATGAATTCTTGAATGTGCATAACGCTTTTCAAAGTAAAATATCATGCTTTAATGAAATGTCCCTTTTTAGCATGATTACGATGATGTGTGTGCATATGGTCCTATACTTAGTACAAGTGATGTGATAACCCCATTTTATCATGTTTCCCCAATATTTTAGGTTCCAGTCGTTGAAGGGCTTGAGACGACTTTTGAAGAAAGACTTGGATTCTCATTTTCCAAGTTGAGTAGGTCCTCACCACTTCGAGGACAATGCCACTTTCTAGCATTGGATGTTGATTAGTCTTATAGACACTTTGTTCATTTACTTTCATTTCAGTACTAAACATTGTATAACCTATATGTGGATTTTATTGTATTCGTGTATGGTCTATGCCTAATTGTTATACTCTCTTTTAAATGGTTTTGAGATAACATCCGTTTTAACACTATGTTATATCTTATATATATATATATATATATATATATATATATATATATATATATGTATATGTATATATATGTGTGTGTGTGTGTGCGCGCGCGCGTAAGTAGAATACTATATATATATCAGAACACCTTCCTAGAACTCCCATCACGAGCTACTTGTGCAATGCATAGGAAAAGTCCCATACCCTCAACTACACTAAGTAACTTCTCTTTGTTTATCCTAGTTAGGGTCCTTACTTTACTTCCATTGTCCATTTTACCTTAGGGAAACTATAGCCTTAACTAACACTAAGATCATGGGTGATAAACATGGAATTTGTTGTTGTAGAACTTTACACCAACATAAGGTGCTCTACCTTGAAAAAGTAGAGCATTAACATCATGCTATCATATTAGGCGATATCAATTGCTAGATCCTATGTGGTAAGCATAGTTTATGCAACTTGGAGGTGTATATGAAAACACTCTTTATGCCTATTGGGCCAATGTAGTTATCCACATTATGAGAAAAATGGTGAACAAGCCTTCCCACATTGGGAAGGGGCACCCGTCATCTAGTTCACTCTGCGCTAAGCTAAGTTCCCTTTATTGAAAGCTTTTATTAACATTACTTTATAAAATTAGGCTTTAGGATATTGACTCCTCATATGCTTAGCTCATAGGTCATAGATGAGAGTTCATCAACCTAAATCATGTAAGAAACCCTTTCACATGGACATAGCATATTCAAGCACCATCTAGTTTAGGATTTCCTTGAGAACACCTTTCAAGAGCCCCTCTATCGACTAGATCATCGTAAAAGCATCATAGACATACTTCATGTGTGTGTGTATACATGTATGTGAGCAAACCTTTCACATAACACCCATATACCACAGATGTTCATACTTGTACTTCATTCATGCATAAGAGTATAGGTATAACTATATGAGAAATTCTTTCATATAAACACATTTAGACATCATGCACATTCACTCTTCATCACATTATATAATACATGTTTATAGTATACATGTCATATTCATAACATGTCCCATACCCTTGTCCATACTAGTACACCTATCAAGTCATCCTAGTTAAGGAACACAGAGCACATCTCATATATATATACATTACATGCATAGTAGTAGACTGAAGTGCATATGAGAATACAATTTCATCACACCATGAACCTATACTACTTGTAAGCATGCATGAGGTGTAAGTGTGTGTACATTGGTCAACATGATCACATACTGGCTATCAACTTCACATTGAGGCAGTCACCTCTTAGGACCACAATGCACATCCAAGCATAGACCACACAACACAATTTAGCATAGGAGACAAGATAATTTCATATTACATTCAGGACTCCTAACATTATCTAATCACACCATCACAAAGGGGTACATAGGTAATGTTACAACCCAAAAACGACTATGCTAAGTAAGGCCTAAACGTACATAGAATGCCTAGGTTAGACCGAGGTCACACGGATTGATGCGCGTGGAACAAGACCTCTGAACCTATGCACCAGCCAAGCCAACCAACTTGGTGAGTTAGTTGAGCTAAGCAGGGTTGGTTCCATCCATGTTGGGTACCCGAATACTAGGATTCACCCGGATGAGTCTTAACCGGACTTAGAGGGTTAGTCCTAGGTTTTAAGGGTTCTAGGGGTATAAAGGTAATTTTGGGGCTAGGGGTAGTATAATAATTACCCTAGCCTCATATTTAATTAATTAAATAAGGTTATTAATTAGTCAAAATGGGTGAAATCTCGGTGGTCAAACCCGAGTTTGACCGGACATCCACACTCGGGTTCGAGCCTAGTTGGAGGCATTAGGGGGGCACGAATTAAATGATTAAAAATTAGAGAAAATAAGGAGGGGCATTATAATAACTTAATATATAATTATAATCTTATTTTTACCATTTAAATTGTGTTGAATAAGTCAACAACAATTCCTACAAAAGGGGCGCACGACTCCCACTAGGAGTGTGCTTAATGCCCACTCTTAATTCTTTATATTACTCCTAAAAACATTTTCAGGTTTACCTCACAATAAAAAAATAGAAAATAAATGTAAGCTTACTGTTCTAAAAGTATTCTTGGCTGCATCCATCAAAAAAAAAAGGAAGAACTCGTACGCCTAAGTGTTTTAAGTATAGAACTTCACTTGGGAACAAGAATCAAAGCTCGGAAGAAAGGTTTGTGGGTGGGTGGGGACGTGTGGTTGTAGCTGGTTGTCAAGGCTGAAAAGGTATGGGTTTTTTTTTCTCTCTTGGTCCCTGTCCCAAGAGTCCCCTAAGGTTCAGTGTAAGTCCAATCGAAAAACTAAGGTTGTCTCCCGTTGCATGCCCCAGTCATTAGATCCTATGAACGAATTGATGCATGCGTTAAGATGACTTCTGGTAGATGATTTTAGGAATGATTATGATTGTGTGCAATGTGTGTTTCGGGCTGTTTATGATCTGTTATGTACGTCCGAACGTTGAATGTCATATGTGCACAAAACATGATGTTCTTCCCTAAATGTATTGGTAGGGTTCACTTGAAGAAAATGGTGAATCATGTGTTATGTAATTTTGTGTGTTTAACATGCAAAAAGAAATCGTGATGTTCATGAACAAGAAGTGAAAGTAAAGTCCTTTATGAATTGGTTAAAAGTATATGTAAAACTATGAGTTAAACGCCTAGGCTAAATGTAAGAAAGTGAATTAAAATTATATGTTAATTGAACATGGTTTCGGCTAGTCACTAGTATAAATGAAGAGAAATAAATGCTGCCATTTAGGGTGGATATCGAGACCTTAAGGTCCTAACACTAAGAGAAGAAGCCTTAAATTAAAAGAAAAGAAAATAGGGTGAGAGAGGGGATTCGAACCCGGCTCATTGAAAGAAGCCCTAAAAAAAAGGAAAAAAAAATAGTGTGAGAGAGGGGGGTTCGAACTCGTCTCCTTGGCCAAGGGTGTGAGATACGTAAATCGCACACCAAAATAAAATTATAAAAATTGAGGCCACTGGGATTCGATCCCAGACCCTCTTGGCCGAATGAATGAAGTCACCTAGCACTCTAAATAATTAAAAATAAAGTGCTGCCCAAGGGATTCGAACATGGTCCCCTTGACCGAAATTGTGAGACACATATGTCTCACATATAATGAAATAAAATGTAGCCATTAGGGATCGAACTTGGGTCCCTTGGCTGAATGTGTAAAATGAATAAGTCTTACACAACATATACTTAGATTATCATGAAACACTTAGTCAATTATGAGTAACCCGAAATGGGTAATACCATGAGTTAATGGTAAGATTAATAAATGAACATTCACGTAATGAGGTGTGTAATTATATTATACTATGATGCGAATGAAAATAGTGACAACATGATAAGAGGCTAAGATGAATGGTGAGACAAGTCTCAACCAAGCCTAAGTAAAGGTCATCAAAAGTACTCACCTAAGAGGGTGTTGAATATTATGAGACAAGTCTCAATCACATTGTATATATATATAAGTGTAAGGACAATTCACACTTAATACGTAAAGAAGAGATGAGAAATCATCTAATGAGTTATGAGTACCTCATGCTAGAAGCAAGCTTCGATAATGTATGAGGTGAATGTAAATAGGAACTTTAAACTAAGCACCGATAGACTAGTTATGAGTGGTGGTGCCTTCTTTCGGGAAGGGCGGAGGTTCACATAATTATCATGAAGATGAGACTGTCCACCAAGGTGGGTATGGGTCTCCTTAAATATCCTAGTCTTTGAACTATGTTACCAACATAGGGAACTAGCTTGGTTCGAACCCATAAAGCTAGCATGGTTTGGTTTCACTTTGGCCAGTGACTCCACCTCTTTTCGGTGTGGGGAAGACACCGGATTTCATGATGCTCACATGATATATGTCGGTTAAGGTTGGAAGTTCCTCAAAGTATTAAGGACAATGAAATGAATGATACCGAAGGTGTTTGTGCAAGACAATCAAGAGGTGAAATCGGATTTCAGTAATGACATTAGGTCATTCTTGGTCATTGCACTTCATGATCCCGATGAGAGTCTTAAACTTCATCCTAGGTATAGCTAGTGTTCACATCAGCTTATGAATTAATGAAATGAATAATGTGAAGTACAAATGAATGAATGAAGCAGGCTCTGTGTTTGCTAAAGGAGACCCTCGGGTTGAGATACCATATGTTGGGCCCTTACTTGAGATGTCTTAATGCTACGTCCATGATTCCAAGGTCTCATGGATATGAAGTGTATACTATATGAAACATGAAATGTATATTATGTGAGCTTATGTGTGTATGATATGTGACATATTCATGGTATGACCTTCCTATTACGAAATAGTCAAAGTAAAGAGACTTGACCTTCTAAGAAAGCATGTTGATTAGGAAGAGTCATTCTTGTTCATGCATTACCGTTATGTGTTGTTGCATGTAACCATACTTAGTACAAGTGTGTGCTAATTCCATACAATATTACTATTTTAGGTGTAGGCTCAGGTGGACGTTGAGGGTATCATTGTAGTTGTTCGGACTCAGAGATTTCATTCGGACTTGGTAGGTCCTCATGCATTCGCGGATGCCTGTCTTTATATTTCTTGCTTAGAAGTAGGTTTGAACTAGTGGGGTATGTTCCACTAGTGTTTCTTTCCTATTTTATTCAGACGCTTGTAATGATGCTGTTTTGGCAAGTATTACTTATGACATGAAATTCCATTTCTTTCAAAGTTGCATGATCTTATAATTAGATGGTTGATGTATGAGCAATGAACTTCCTTACAAATATGCGTTTATATGAAGTCTATGTATACTTCAACTATAAACAAAAAGTTTTAAATTTTCCGCTAAAATTAACCGTATGAATGTGATGAATGCAACAAGAGGCTTGTCTACGAGCTTTGAGAGGTCAACGACGTCGGTTGCGATTCGGATTCCTGAATCCGGGCCGTGACAGGTAAGGGGTCATTCACCATTTATACTTCATCATTGGCAGCATATAGACCACACCTTACATATACACCCACATACTCATAACATTGGAAATACAACCTAGACCATGACTAGAATGGAAACGACGCATGAGACTTCACATTGGGTGATCATCATCACCACACATTCATAATACAATTTCCTTAAAGGCCATGATCACATCACATATACATTGGCAATAAGGTAAACACCGCTACCATAAGTGGGTCATACCACACAATACCATACAAGGCCAATCATCTAGCAATCCTATAAGAAAGTAGAGGAATAAGGGAATCTTACCAATTTCTCAACCTTTAATCATCATTGATCAATACTCCTTTTCCCTCAAAAATACAATTATAGGGCAGTATCTAAAAGAATCTTAACATAAACGAATTCATATTTCATCTACCCTAGAATTAATATCACATTATATACATTGAATTATGAATCTATAGAGGATAGGAGAGAATAAGTGAATCTTCAAACCTTGATCCACATGGATAAACTTCACATAATTCACCATCACATTACATCATGGGCAGTAGCTAAAGTACAATAATCATATACAAAATCACGATTCAATCATCATAGTATCAATGCCAAATCATGTACACTACTTCATCAAACTATAGAAGATATAGGAGTATAGGTCAACCTTACCAACTTCCAAGCCTTGATCACCAATGATCACTCATCAATAATTCACCATCAATTTGAATACAAAACAGTAGCAATAGACAATTCAACATGCTAGAATCATAATTAACTTAACATAGAATCAAGATCATAATGCCCACAAATAGGCTAAATCGAGATTTTGGATGGAACATGGGTTCATCATGCAATTGGATTTAAATTCACTTTACAATCAGTACATTAACATCAATTCATCATAAACAAGCTTTTGAAAACGTTTTGAGAAAGAACTCATGGCTAGATTAGAAGATTGACAAGTTGATCATGAACTTTCATTGAAACATTGGAAGGGACTCCTTAGAAGAAAGGTTGAATAAGGATGAAGGATCACCATACCTTATTAAATGAAGAAACCAAGAAAACTTGGTGAAGATCCTATGGAAATCTTCACATAGAATTAAATGCACAAAACTTACAAGGAATACCAACTTCAAACCATTTATCACTCAATGCAACACAAGCAAGCAAAATCTGTATTCACTTACTTTTTAATGCATCAAACACATAGGCGCTTGTCATGTTAATAGGAGGGACATCCTTCTCCTAAACATAACATGGTATTTTCATATATTTAATTAAGTGCTCATTATGCAACCACATTTAAGTCACACTTAGGCAGATTTAACATCACTTAAGAAGAAATTAGGCGCTCATACTTCAATGCATATAGACTTGAGTCAAATACGTTAACAATGAACTCTTATTAGTTAGGCATAGTGCCATGAGGGACATATTCAAACATACCATTCTTAGTTATGTTTAGGGAGGAATATCCTTCTCCTTAACACACTTACATGTCTCATGAGTTCACAACCAAGCAAGGAACATAGGTCAATTCATTTTAAATGAGAAGTTATCAACCATTAAACCAAAGCATGCTCATAATTCCTTACTAGTGAATTCAAGATGGTAAACCACACCACACACATCACAACAATAGGAATTCATTTCACAAAATTTCAATTTCTAGTATTAAACTACCTTTCATAAACATGCATCATCTAGAGAAATTCTTACAATTTGTAGGCACTCACAAGGACGTTGTCTAAACATACTTTCTCTCGTAAAGAATGAGCCTACATTCATACTTCCCAAATCATAAAAGTCACATAATTTTCAAGAGACTCGTCATTTTTCATTTTAAGGAAACTCAATTTCTCATTGATGGCTTAGAACACCACACATTAAAAGTGACATAAACATGCTTCTCACCTTATCTCATGAATTTAAATGCACAACTAACATATCAAGATGCACAATTAACATGAGATAACATGAATTTGATCAAAAATTCTTTTTCAAGCAATTTAGAATCTTCGAAACATGCTTAACATAGTGTCAATTAATACATGCATAACATATGGATAAATATCTACAACCTTACTACTCTCATCATCATACCCCACTTAGAGTAAACCCATTTAAAGGAAACTTAATTCAACCACAAAAGGATCTTAGCTTATCAATCTTCATCATCTTCACCTAAAAGGGTTTATAGTAACTCAACTTAGGGACATCAAGGGCACGTAATTTTACCACTTAGGCACACTATCTTCACTTCTAGGATCAAGTCTATACAAAGGGATCTAATCTATGCAAGGCAACATTGAACCATTAAACCTATACAAAGGCAACATGCATCTTAAGATATTTACCACACTTCATCAAGAGAATTTCAACCCAAACCATGACATTATACTACCTTCATGTATACTCATAACACATTATTCCAAAAAATGAACTCAATTCAACTATAACAACTCCTTTATCAAGTTATAATCATATCATAACATGCCATTTCACCTAAATCACATATATATCCATAAATGGCATAACATCATCAAAGCATGCCAAAATTCACTTTCACACATACTCATCAAACCATAAAATCAAGATAAACATCAAAACACACCCTTTATTCCCCAGGCATAAAGATAACTTCTCATCCAAGCAATCACATCTAAAAGACCACCAGATAAGAAAACATAAGAGAGAGATCCTATAGAGTTAACTTTTATGGCACGACATGAGAATGATGAAGATGGGAAACTCTATCGTCCTATATTCTCTTGCTCATAGACTCTATTAGATGTGGCAATATGAGAATTTCGGACCCTAAAACCACTTTCATAAACCTCATGCTCTGATGCCATATTTGTCACAACCGGGGAGAACCCCCTATAAGTAACATGGCATACTTGACATCTTGGAGGTCTTATAAAAGCTCATAGTTATAAAATACAGTCTCTGACCCAAACCACGTACCAACAGGATGGTCTGTTTGTTGGCTACAAGACGTAGGTGGGCCGTCATCAATTGGCACCTGCAATTCTGCACGTGTCTCGACTAAGGCTAGGTATATTTGAGTAATTCACCTAGCATTCTTAAAATTAGTTGGACGACTTATTAAGGGTAATTTGGATATTTTAAGTGGTTTTATAAGTCTAAAATACTTAGATGAATCCACTTTTCAAAATCACAACCATAAATCCCTAAAGAAACTCTTTAGAAATCCATTGGAGACAAAACACAAGATAGAGCTTGGATTGAACATTCTTTGGTGATTCTTATTCAAATTCGTGGTCTAGCATCAATTTAGGTATGGCCTTAATCCTTGAATCTCTTTTATTCAAAGAGCCAATCTTCAAAGTGATTTTCTGAATCTTTTTCAAAAGATGAACTTCTAAATTGTAATCTATCCATGGGTTCTTGCATAAAAATTTTTGAATCACTATATATTGATTTAATTGATGTTAGTTTGATGATATTAGACTTAAACTCTATAACCCCTTGCAATTCATGAAACCCTAGTTTTGACTATTTTATGGGTGCTTTGAATATGTCTTTATGCTATTGGATATTTGTGTAGTTTTATTAAGGCTATTAAATTATGAAAGAATAATGTTAGAATTGTAAGTAGGTTGTCTTAATTTTATAAATTCATGTTATATCATCTTTGATTTATTTTCTATTGTGATTACTGAATTGAATTGGTTACTGTAGCTATTAGTAAGAGCCTTTGTATATTGAGTTTGTTGAATTGGCTATGGATTGGAGTTGTGAGATTGGGTTGATGGTATGTTCATCTAATTCTCTCTATATTGTGAAGCATATGTCTTAGATGATAATGATGTTTTGTATGGTCCACTTATGGTGGCGGTGCTTATGTGCTATACTTGAGGATTATGTGGCCTCGTCGACATTACTTTATGAATTGTGAATCAATATGGCCTCATCGGCATTACTTTATGAATTATGGTTTTATCATGTTATAACTTGAATATGTGAGTATTGTGAAGGTCTTGATGACTTATGTGTATATGTGGAGTCAAAGCATGAGTTCTTCTAGTTGATGATATATGTCTTTAGTAGGTTATAGTGAAGTTGTCATGGGTATTACTTGATGATTGAAGCATGATGTTTCTTGATGAATTGTATGAGATTTGTGATGACTTAGAGTGATGATATTATAGTAATGAATTGGGTGACCTATCGTTGACATTGGTTGTTCCTAGGTGTTTCTACAATGATATGTTATATGTGATATGGTGAAGTATGTGTGTGCCTTGTTTTGGTAGACTTGTGTCCCTTACTTGATACATGAAAAATGTGAATATGTATTCTTGACTTAGTATGCTAAAGCTCCTTAGTCTTGTATGTTTTATTGACAAATGGCCTTGAACATAGTTTAAAAGGTCATTTATGTGGAACCTTCATGTAATGTTATGATATCTTTGAAGTTGAAAGTCGTAACGGTATCCTTCTTGTGTGAATGGTGGACTTAGGGTAGGTTGAATGGAACGGCATGAAATCATCCTTACGAAATTCATTGAGTTATCCTCTCGACCATTGTAGGTAGCCTTAGTGGACCCTATTAGGTCAAGTGTAATGTGATTGGGTTGTGAACTTGATATGGAACCTTTTCATATGCTCCTATATTGAAATACTCTATGAGAACAAAGGCTAGCACCGAGTGAGTATTCTTGCAAAGTTGCTCTAACTAAGATGACATTAGAGAACAAAGAAACTCTTGATATTCCTTAACCATATGCCTACATGGGATGTGTCCTAGTTCTACCATTGGCAAGTAAAACAACCCTCCATCAGAGTAGGTTTATGACTCCGGATTCAATGCATATCTAGTATGTTCTATGTCGGTTATTGGCTATTCTCATCATATGGGATACCTACCAGTGTTGGAGAAGTTCTATGAAGTTTAGGTAGTGGTATGGGACGCTATCTAGACATTGCACGATTAGGCTTTGAAGATGTTAGTGTGTGATTCCGTAGGTCTTCTCCAAGACCATTATTTGAATGTCCTTAAGTGTGAAATGTCTTTTAAATGGACTAATTATGATAATGACTTAAGTTTGAAAGTATGTTAATAAATAAGTACTTATCTAGAGTAGCTTTAAGGATTACCTAGTTAAGGTGTGGAGAGGGCATAGGAATGGTCTCTTCATGTCTTACCTAGGGAAGTCTTAAGAATAACTATATATAGGAAAAGTAATTAATGTAATGGGAATAAACTTATCTTAGGTAGTCTAAAGGATATCTTAGGTGTGTGTGAAGGGATTGTATGGGCGGTCTCTTCATAACTCACTCAAGTGAGCCTCAGAATCACCTTTGGTAGGAGGATCTCATGTTTATGTGTTTCGATGTATTCTTGATGCTATCTTGTGATATGTGAGTTATATTTGAAGTTACTACGAAGTTCACTGTAAGGTTACTGTAATGTTACTGTAATTTTGGTATAAATTGGATATGACTTGGAATGTATTCTAAAGGTGATGTTTGGTGTTTAAATGTGATTCTTATACCTTTAATATGAAGTTTTAATCAAAAAGAGCATGTTTCTCATAAATGTCCGTTTCTCATGATTTATGCATGATGTCATACTTAGTACATGCATTGTACTAATTCCATACATTTTGTCTATATATAAGTTGTAGGTGGAAGCTGAGAAGCGTCTTGAAGCAAAGCTTGGAAAAAGCAAAGTTGGGGTATGTCCTCACTTGATTCGAGGACATTGCTATCTTAGACTTCTTGTATTCAAAGTATTGTAATAGACAGTACATTTCTATATTTCGATTGTATGGTCGTGTCCCAAGTATTCTTGAGTCTAAGAATGGCGTATGTTGAGACTTATTGTTTTCTATAGTTTTATATTAAAGATGTTTTAAGATATTGTTCGTGTAAAAAGTTTTAATTTCGCACTACTTTTCATACATGTATGCAATGAATGATGTCTAAGAGCTTGTACAAGACCTCTGAGAGGTCAAGTAGGCCGTGTTGCGACCCAAGAATGGCCTAAATTCCAGGGCGTACATGCGGGTCATGACACAAGGAAAGGGGTCCTTAAGTTCAAGGATTTCCAATGTTATGTTTTATTCAAAGTTATGTAATAGCTTAATTAATATTTGATGTTGTATGGGTCGTGTCCCTAATATACTCTAATGATGTTGAGTCTAAGACGGCAAAAAGACTTAGAGTCTAATTATGTATTATGATATTTTATATATAATGGAAGTGATGTTCTAGCATATGATGTGCTATGAATGTTTTTTAATTTTCCTTTAAATTTACCTATGAAAATGCGATGAATGATGACTATGAGCTTGTATAAGACCTATGGGAGGTCAAGTACGCCATGTTACTTCTAGGGGGTACTCCCGGTCATGACAGATATGTTGGACTTTGATGTTATTTTTAGGATGGATTGGCTACATGCTTGGTTTCTTTCCACTAATCGTAGAACTGGGAAGCAAAGTTTCAATTTCCTAATGAACCCGTTTTTGAATGGAAGGGGTGAAACTAAATCCTTAGGGGCAGGATTATTTCATGTCTAAAAGTTTTTAAGTTGATTTATAAGGGATGTCCCTATCATATTGTGAGTGTAAAGGATCTTGAGTCTGAGACTCCTCCATTGGATTCGGTCCCCGTAGTGAAGGACTTTCCAGAAGTATTTCTTGATGACTTGCCCGGAATTCCTCCCAAACGGGAAATAGATTTCGCCATTGACTTATTGTCGGATAGATAACCCATATCAATCCCTCCTTACTGAATGACCCCGGATGAGTTGAAGGAATTAAAGGCCCAACTCGAGAATTTGCTAGATAAGGGTTTTATTCAACCAAGCATATCTCTATGGGATGCTCCAGTATTATTTGTAAAGAAGAAGGATGGGTCCTTAAGAATGTGTATTCATTACCGGCAATTGAACAAGGTCACTATAAATAATAGGTATCCACTCCCTAGGATTGATGATTTGTTTGACCAACTCCGAGGAGCGATTTACATTTCAAAAATTTACATGAGGTTGGGTTATCACCAACTTAGATTGAAAGGTGTTGATATTCCGAAAATGGCATTCCGAACTACATATGATCATTTTGAATTCTTAGTGATGTCCTTTGGTCTTACATATATTCTTATATCAATTGTCTCAATGATAAAGGAATGAAATAGTGTCTAAGACATAATAACTTCATAGTTATAATAGTGAAAAGGTAACATCCCCGAACATTGAGGACCTACCAATAACTTGGGGAATAATGTCCATGTCTTCTTGCAAAGTAGCCTCCTAAACTTCAATGGATGAACCTACATTGTTTGGGAAAAGGGAAAGAATATGGTTTAGTACAACCACATGTACTAAGTATGGAAACATATGCCAGTAAAACCATTGAAATCATGCTTAAAGGGACATTTTGCTCAAAACCATGCTAAGTCACTTTTAAAAACCTTTATGCACAATTAAGAACATATACAAGCCAATAAACATACATTACTAAAGACAAATCCATATTCAACACAAGACCAAAATTCTCATATAAACATGGATATTATCAACATAAGGTCATATCAACATGAATAACTCCAACATACTGTCACAACAACAATTCATGTACAAGAGTTCATAACACCACATTATATATAACCCTTACTCGCAACCCCTTTCCAAGCCTACAAGTGATGCTTATGTGAAGCCCCATAACCCCACATAATCAAGTAAACCAAGTAAAAGGTCATAATCAATGTCTACATTTCATATATCTTCACATCATACATATTTTTCATCATATATATCAATTAGGATCAGTAGCATTTTTATCAATGAAACTAACATCATATAAGGTCATCATATACATTTTATTCATACCACAAATACATAAGAACAACCTCTTAAGACTCCCCTCAAGGTCTACTTATGTCATGTATACGTAGAGTCTAATACCTCTACCTACACTAAGTAGAACTCCTTAAATCACCCTAGTTAGTGTTACTTTATTACTTTCAAAAACATTCGCCTTAACTGACAATAGACCATGTGATATAAAGATGGAATTCGGTGTGATGAAACACTACACCGAAAGAAGGTGATCTACTTGCCAAGGTAGAACCAAAACATGAACATAGCATTGTTGGTGAATCCACTTGTTAGTATTCCTACGGAGGCAACATATTTAAGGAACTAGAAGATATCTCTTGAACCCTCTTCATGCCCATTAGCAACTGGAGTCCTTATCTCATGTAAAAATTTAGTGAACCTCCCTTTTATGGGGAGTCAACACATCTCATTGTCAAGTTCACTCGATGCTAAGCTAAAGTCCCTTTTGAAATGTCTTTAAGTCACTCTTAATCATCATAGCTTAATATAGGCCATAGGATACTAACCCTTGTATATCATGTCATTAGATCATTAGGTATTGCATGAGAATTTCCTTTCATAACAACCCCTCATTTGTGAGATCAACATATCATAGTCACATCATAGTAAGGCACAAAAGTGATTCATATTCAACCCTGTATAATCATACCCTTAACATGATCTCACAATTCACATAGTCAAGGCATTTAATCATAATCATCAGATCATCATCTTCTTAATCTAATCACATACAATACTTCAATTGAATACCATTATCAAGTATAAGCTTTCATCATTGAAGTATAGAACTCAAGATCACAAAGTCTTACCAAATAACCTTCACAAGCCTCCTTCAAGATCCTACCATAAATCCAACAATATTCATCCATAAATCCTCTTAATAATATCATATTATAGTATTCTATACAAGAACTAAATCAATTGTATCATCACTAATCAATTCAACCTTAATTCATCACCTAGGGTTAGGGGTAAAGGGTTCAATCATGATTTCTTCCATAGAAATAGGTCAAATACTAAGAAATACAAAAATTAACCAATATATAATTATAATCTATCAATAATACTCAAAGTAAACCAACATGAAATCAATTTGAAAGATCAATTACGAAATTGGAAGAAAACCCATGTTTTTTACTTCATTAGAAACCAATTTTGAAGAGCCTCTTGGGGAAAGAGATCCCAAGAGTGAATAGCTTTCATACCTTAGGATTACTTAGTGTTTTATGGAGAAAACTATGAATCCTAAAGCCCTAGTGATCCTTGAAGCTTGGTCTTCAATGGTGTCTTTGAATAGAGAGAGAGAGTAGAGAGAAGTTGGAGAGAATTGGGTTTGGGAAATATGGGGTGTTAGGATAGTGTAATGAGGGTTAGTCCTTAAATAGTCCCTCAACTAAAGTAATTAACCATCCCTTAACCCTTAACTAATTAAATAACTAACCAACTAATTGACTCCCTAACCTAAAAACTTAACACTAAAGTCGACCCCAACCAATGAGACCCCGACCAACGGTCCGTCGACTGGACCATGAACATTCTTGATGGTCCGTGGTTTAGGTCAGAGACTGGTATTTTTGTCCATGTTCAAGGAAAAACTATGTCTTATCCAACGACACCATCGACGGGTTGTTGACCTATCGATGGTTCGTCGATTGGCTCGTCATTTGGTTGCTGTCAAATGACAGCTTTTGGATCAAATGGAAAGGGTTCGTACCCGAATATTTCGACCCTAAACACAATCTACTATATATTTAACACCTTTTTACCAAATTTCATTTTCCGAATCTTAAAACCCCATGAAACATGCTAAGTACACTAGCACACATTACACAATTCTCCAAACGTCATGGTCGTTTCTTAATGTTGACTCTAACACTTCTTAGTTAGTTTAAATACATTATTTTACCCTTATAAACAGTGTTTTAAATCTTATTTCATCTAGTGAGGCTCTAGACCAGGTCGTGAACTTTCGGAGTGTTACATTATCCCCTCCTTGGGAACATTCATCCTCGGCTGACACTAAAACTCTTTATTTTTAGGGGAAATAGAAGACTCAATACTAGCAGCCCATCCAACATCATATAATCAACACGAGTCACAAATCATAGGAGTAATTCACAACTCCATTCAACTCATAAACATGGAATTTACAAATAGCAACTCCAATCACAATTTACCACATATAAGAGCTCAACCTTACAACATGAGGAACTACCTTCTCCACATCAGCTTGAGCTCAACATGATCATCAAGAGTCACTATGCAAAACTTCTTTCAAAACAAATTAACATGATCAATACCATTTCAAGAAGGCAACAACACACAAAACACAAATAAGTTCAAGTTAAGCAAAAGAGCATTTTTACATGAAAACTCATTTTAGCACGAATCTTTACCATAAAAATGCATATTTTAGAAAAGAAAGAAGAATTCAATTTCCTTATTTTTAAGAGGATTATTACGAACCTAAAATTTGGCTAGAATTTTTTAGGAAAAAGATGAGGATAACGGGACTTCATGTCGGCCTCGACCTCACATGTTTCTCCCTCAACTAGATGGTTTCTCCATAGGACTTTTACGGAGGCCACCTCTTTGTTCCTCAACTTCTTGACTTGGCGGTCTAGAATTTCCACCAGAACATCTTCATATGAAAGGTTCTCATCCACACCTAACCTTTTAATAGGGAGAATGGACATGGGATCGCCAATATACTTCTTAAGTATAGACATGAAATACAGGATGAACCGAAGCTAGTTCACTAGGTAATTTCAACTCATATACAACTTTTATGACCCATTGCAAAATCTCATAATGACCCACATATTGGGGACTTAGCTTTCCCTTTTTGTCTAATCTCATCACCCCTTTCATAGATGAAATCATCAAATACACCATATCACAAACTTCAAATTTGATGTCTCTTCTTCTATTGTCCGCATAGGATTTTTGCTGACTATAGGTTGTTTTCAACCTATGTCTTATCACCCGAACCTTCTCCAAAGCTTCATAGATTATTCCGGGACAAAGGAGTGAAGACTCACCAACCTCAAACTACCCAACCGGAGATCTACATCACCTACCATAGAGTGCTTCAAAAGGTGCCATAGAAATACTCGAATGGTAGCTATTATTATAGGAGAACTCAATCAACGGTAGGTGATTGTCCCAATTTCCTTTGAAATCTATCACACAAGCTCTTATCATGTCTTATAGGTTTTTAATAGTACGCTCCGCTTGACCATCTGTTTGGGGATGAAAAGCGGTGCTAAGCTTCACTTAATTACCCAACCCTTTTTTGAAAATACCTTAAAAAACGAGAAGTGAATTGAGCACCTCTTTCAGATATGATGGAAAAATGGGTCCCGTGTAATATCACTATCTCATTAATGTATATTCTTGCATAATACTCCGCCGAATAAGTAGACTTGACGGAGATAAAGTGAGCGGATTTCTATCTATCCACAATAACCCAAATTGAGTCATTTTGCCTCCGTGTTCGAGGAAACCCAACAACAAAGTCCATGAATTTCTTCCCACTTCCAATTAGGACTATTCATTACTTCAGTCAAACCACTCGGCTTTAGATGCCCGATTTTAACTTTTTGTCTATTAGGACACCTAGCTAAAACTCCGTTATGTCGCTTTTCAAGCCATCCTACCAATATACCTCTCTAAGATCACAATACATTTTGGTGGCACCCGAATGAATAGAATATTAGGAACCATGAGCTTCTTCCAAAATCTTTTCCCTCAAATCTTCAACATCCGACACACACAATCTACCTTGGTACCTTAACATACCATCCCCTATTGGGAGAATGATTCATTGAACTTGCTAAGTACCGATTCCTTCAACTCCATTAATATCGGATCAAGATGTTGCTTAGACTTCAAATCAACCACTAAAGATAACTCGGAGTTATGATGAACCATAAAACCACCTTTTGGAGAATCTTCTAACCGAACACCTAGCCGAGATAATCTATGAATATCTTTCCCTAGGGCTTCCTTACCTTATTCCACATGATACACACTATCCATGGTCATACGACTTAAAGCATCCGCAACCATATTGTCCTTTTTGGTGTGGTAGAGAACACTTATATTGTAATCCTTCGAGAGTTCCAACCATATACTTTGTCAGAGATTCAACTCCTTTTGAGTGAATACATATTGCAGATTTTATGTTCGGTATATACATCCACATGAATATCATACAAGTAATGTCTCCATATTTTCAAATCAAAAACTACGGCCGCTAATTCAAGATCATGAGTTTGATAATTCTTCTCATGCACCTTGAGTTGTCTAGAGGCATAGGCTACACCTTCCCATGTTGCTTAAGGACACACCCCAAACTGTAAAGACCCGCAAGTACACCCTCGAAGTTAGGGAAACCCTTAGGTCGTCACAAGGCGTGCTCGACCTTTCAAAGGTCTTACACAAGCCTCTTAGATATCATTCATTACATAAGACATGAAAATTAGTGCGGAAATTTAAGCTTTTCTTGATACACAATAATAAAGAAACTTCTTTTATAAATACTAAGAATAATTCATTGTCACAAGCCAACTTATAGACACGACATAATATCATAGGGACATGGCCCATTACATTGAAAGAAATACATAATAAGTCTTTACAAGTCTTAAAGGAGAAACTAAAACAAAACATAGACTATGTCCTCGAATATATGAGGACATACCGAGTCTTGAGAGAGTCAACTTTTCAAGCTTGACTTCTAACCTTCAACTCGCTTCCAACCTATACTTATAGAGTATAGAAAAGTATGGGGTTAGTACAAATAATGTACTACGTATGGCATATGCAAAAACTTGCAAAAAGGGACTATTTAGTTGAAACATACAAGTCATGCTATTTTGATAAAATCCTTCATGAATTTAGTCAGAAGATATCATTTAAAACCATCATTTAGCACATAAGGCAAAACATCCATTTTTCTCAAAATAAAAGCATACTTACAGTGAACTCAGAATCACACATGAACTACTCCTATCCTAAGTTGTCCAAAGGCTCCCTTAAGTAGGACATAAGGAGATCACCCATACAACCTCCTCAATACCTACTCAAGAGATCCTTAAGACTACTAGGAATAGGCTTACTTCATCTCATTTACAAATCAACACTCCATACTAAAGACACTAGAGAAACATACTTGCATTTAAGAACTTCACATAAGTACCCCTCTCAAGTGGAATTACAAGTCACACAAAGTGCAATGTGGGAGTAGCATCCCATACTACTACCCCCACTATGTGCTCCTTGAGGATTTCATGAGAATAGATGCACTACATTCATCATTCATAAGTTTCATCATACAAGACATAACCTTAACATGCTTTCTTAACATTAGGCATAAGATCACATTACTTTCATTTACATCATATCATGACCCATTCATATATTTCATATAAGGACACACCAAGACTCCCTCCAAATGTCTACTTGTGCAATAGATAGGTAATGAATCATTCCACCACCTATCCTAAGTAGTACACCCTTAAGAAGACTTAGTTCATTTGCATATATTTGATGGGGCTAGCTTTAACTGACATAGACCATGAGAGCTTGACATGGAATCCCGATACTACCCTTACCGGATAAGGGATCCCTACTTGCCTAAGGTAGGGTCATATTTTTTAGCCTTTACATGGGTTGTCCAATAGCTACAACTACGCGGGCGCATAGTTAAGGGATAAAGAGATTGCTACTAAGTAACTCACTCTCTACTAACGAGGAGTACCCATCTCAAGAGGTACATTGGATACAACATCTCTACTCACGAAATGTACCCACCCCTTCTTCAAATCCTCTCGGTGCTAAGCATAACTGCCCCACGGAGTCTTAAACATTCATTGACTATAGGTTAGGAGATAACTATTGAACACCCCATCTCAATTCACGAAGGGTATCCAACCTCCAACCAATCTTGGAAAGCTCATTGGGAATAGTAAGGTTGCTACTAAACACTTCATCTCTACTCACGAAGAGTGTTCACCCCAAAATCCCTTTTTTTCATACTTAGGAATAGTAGGGATGGTCTAGACCTTCATATCTACTCACAAAGAGTGTCTAATCTACAATTCCCCCATTTTGATTCATTGACTACATTCATACATTCAAGTGTGTGTGTGAGCACACATTTCACATAATGACCACTATTCATAACATTGACTTCTAGACATGTTCAACTCACATTAATTACAATTCACACATTATCATACTTCACATATCAAATGCATACTTTATTTATACATAAACCCTTCAAGATACTCATATCATCATTCCAACACATTGCATACATATACATATCAAAATTATCACTTCACTTCACATATCATGCCTTCAAGGCCATTCTCACAATACATATATAACTTCATATATTTCAAGTAAACACCGCCACCAAAGGTGGACCATACCACTCAAGAGTTACTTCAACATAACTTAGCCAAGATAGAATAACTTACACTTCATCCAAGCCTTTGACACCTATTCACAATTTATACAACAATCCATTATAAAATAGCCCTTAGGGCAGTATCTAAAACTCAATAAAACCACGAAACAATAACTTTAACATTATCTAGTCATGCTTATAGAACCCATTTCATAAGCCAAAAGTTAATAAAAAGAATATACATGATTCCATTGGGGTTTTGACATTAAAATCCTCATTTAAAGCTAAGACTAGCTCATTTTAATCAATAAAACATTTTCATGCGAAGACCCATACTTAGAGTCAAGGAATAAAGTAGTTTGAAGTTTGAAATCCTTTTTGAAATTTCTTTGAAATGGCTCCTGAATGAAAGAAGGTTCAAGGATGACTACCATACCTTAATATGAAGAAACCCACGAGAATTTGGTGAAGAAAACGTGAAGAACTTGTACCTCTTCCTTGGAGCTTGAAGCTTCTTCAATGGAGGTTTTTAGAGAGAATGTTTTTGGAGAAATTTGATCTGATATTTAGGGTTGGAAATGATGGGTGAAATGAGGTATAAAATGACCTAAATCAGTCCAGAAATGATGCCCAAAGTTCCCAAAAGACCCTCACACCATTTGGACCCTTTTCCAACTTTAAATTTGACTTAAAAACGTCGCGGTCAAATCTGGGACTTGGTTGCGCGTCGCGGAGCAAGCTCTTGATTTTGCCTCTCAACATTTTGTGGCAGTGAACCTCGTGCTAGAGGTGCGTCATGAGGTGCACTTCAAAATCCTGCCCCTGCGTGCTGCCTTGGCCAGAATCTTGACCCATGTTTGGGTCCTCCTTGGCGGCCCTTCGGGTGATCTCCGAGGAGTCGTACTTGGACGTATTGACACTTGGTACATCCCTATAGGCATAGGAACCATTGACACTCAATTTAACTCTCAAAAATCCCTCAAAACTTAACTACAAAACACTAGTTCAACTTCGACTAGTTTTCATACGTCTTGGACGTCTGACTTCCAAACGCTCCCAAACATTACGAACTGACTTCTACTGTTAAAATACACTATTTTAATACATTAATAACTCATTTAACACATGTGAAGCTCTAGTTTGACCTATTTCATTTTTAGGATCGTTACACAAACCAACTCGGGAAACGTCACAATATACCAAAAAACCCTTAGTACCCTTCGGTACGATCAACACCGAGGTAGGTAAGCCTATCTTTCAAAACATGGAAACTTCTTTCACATGCCTCAGACCACTCAAACTTAACATTTTTTTGGGTCAAGGTAGTCAAAGGAGAAGTAATGGATGCAAACCCATCCACAAACCTCCTATAATACCCGGCTAAAACCATGAAACTTCTAATATCGCTTGGAGTCAAAAGTTTAGGCCAATTCTTAACCGCTTCGGTTTTCTTCGGATCGAACTATATACCCTCACTTGAGATAATATGACCAAGAAATTCCACCGGTCTCAACCAAAATTCACATTTTCTATACTTAAAAAAATTTATGTTCCTTGATGACTTGCAATACGACCCCCAAATGGTCCATATGCTCAGCCTCATTCTTTGAATATACCAAGATTTCATCAATGAAGACAATCACAAAAGCATCAAGGTAATTCCGAAAAACTCTATTCATAAGGTCCATAAAAGTCTTTGGGGAATTAGTGAGACCAAAAGACAACACTAGGAACTCATAATCACCATACCTAGTTTGCAATGCCGTTTTAGGTACATCCTCACCTCTCACCCTAAGTTGGTGATAACCTGACCTCAAATCAATTTTAGAAAAGTAGCTTTCCCCTTGGAGTTGATCAAACAAGTCGTCAATCTGAGGGAGAGGATACTTGTTCTTAATGGTGACCTTATTGAGTTGACGATAATCAATACACATCCTAAGGGACCCATACTTATTTTTGACAAACAACACTGGAGCGCCCCATGGCGAAATACTAGGCTTTATGAATCCCTTGTCTAATAAGTCTTTCAGTTGTAGCTTTATCTATTTCAACTTAGTCAGAGCCATCTGGTAAGGAGGGATTTAAATATATTTTGTATCCGGTAATAAGTCAATACCTAAGTCTATGTCCCGTTCGGAGGAATTCCAGGCAAGTCATCGGGAAAGACTTCCAGAAATACTTCACTATGGGTACCGACGCTAAAGGAGGAATATCGGACTCAAGATCCTTAACCCTCACAATATGGTAAATACACCCCTTAGAGATCATTTTACAAGCTTTTAGACACGAAATGATACGACCTCTAGGGATTGAGTTACCCTCCTTCCACTCTAAGACGGGTTCATTAAGAAAATTGAACTTAACTACTCTTGTTCTAAAATCAATTGAAGAAAAACAAGCATGCAAGCGATTCATTCCCAAGATGACATCAAAATCAACCATATCTAGTTCTACCAAAATCCACCCATGTAACTCTATTGGGAAAAGATATAGGACAACTCCTAAAGACTCTTCTAGACATAACGGTGTCACCCATCAATGTAGTAACCATAAAAGGTTCAACTAGAATATCGGGTAGACTATAAAACTTTTTAGAATATTAAAGGTGTTACAAATGATAAAGTAGGATCGGGGTCAAGTAAAGCATAAACATCAATAGAGAAGACTTCTAACATACCCCTAGAACAGAGAGCATAGAAGGTGCTCCTCTTTTGAGCATCGGAACTAGGACCGCTTGCATGAGCTTGGATACTCCCTTTCTCTTGACTCCTCACATTAGGATAGTCCCTAACTTTATGGCCATATTTTCCACAACCTAAGCAATTTCACGTTCACACCAAGCATTCACCCCTATGCTTCTTACCACACTTCGCACAAGTAGGTTACTCACTAGGTGAATTTCCACTTCTTCCCTTTTGGTACTTAGAGTTAGACACCATGTCCTTATTAGCCATAGGGAAATTGGAAGGAACTTATTTTGAGACCCTCTTCTTGAACCTAGGCTTGTCTTGAATTTCAAGCATACCCTTGGAAGTACCTCCCTCATAAGACTTGGCCCTCTTGAACTCCCTATTCTTCCTCTTGAGTCTAGTTTCTTCAACTTGTTGAGCATGCACCATCAACTGAGAAACGTGCATATTGTCATGGAGCATCGCTGAATGACACTCTTCAACTAGATCATCGGTCACTCCCGTCACAAAGTAGCTCATCTCATCCCTAGGATTGGATACAAAGGAAGGATCATACTTGGACAATTTAGTGACCTTCAAGGAGTACTCTTGCACACTCATACCTCCTTGACGAAGGTTGATGAATTCTTCTACTTTAGCCTCCCTTTTCTCCCTTGGAAATAAACTATCAAGGAAATCCCTTCAAAACACCTCCCAATTTATAGGAACCGCTCTCAAAGCCCTATTATCTCTCCATTGGGTCAAGCCTGAGCCACATCCTTGAGTTGATAGGAGGCTAGCTCGGCCTTCTATTTAGAACTTGATTCCATAGAATATAGAATCTTGTAGACCTTATAAAGAAAGTCTTAGGGTTCTTAATTCACCGTAGACCCATAGAACATTGGAGGGTTCATTCTTGTGAAGTCCCTCAAGCGAGAATCTATGGTACTAGCGTTTTGTTGAACACGGGGTCCAACCTCTCGGATTGCTAGAGCCGTCATGGATTAAGCTTGAGTAGCTACCGCTTGGGCTTGGGTAGTCTTAGATTAAGCCAAACTTAGAAAATTTGTCCTTATCTTTCCATCCATCATAGGTGGAGAAATGACATGAGCTTGTTCTTGCGGAGCAACTTGATTGCCTTGTTGAAGAGCTTGGTTTTCTAGAGGAGGAACTCCCGCATTATCCAAATCTTCCTCAACTCTTATTGTGACTGCCTTCTCGTAGTCATATCATATATCCACAAAAAAAGATTAGAAGGAAAAAGGGACACATAGAGTTACCACTCTTGAGGCACGAATTTCAAGATTACCAATAAGTGAGAATTTCTAAGCATCACATAGCCTCTCATTCATACGTATGGCGCGCTTCACGCCCATGAACAAGACTCTACATAGATGTGGTTAAGTGAGACATCAAAGCTAAGATTACTTCAATCTCATTCTCTGATATCAAGTTTGTCACGACCGAGGAGCACCCCCTAGACACGACCGGGGAGCACCACTAGACGTAACCAGCGTCGTCATCCTCGAAGAGGACTTACACAAGCCCTAAGCATTCTTCATAACATATCATAGGTCAAAAATACAGAAAATTAAAATTTTTTACATATTGAGGTATACATAGACCTCTCAAATATCATATGTGGAGTCCACATAGACTCCTCACTTAGTGAAGCTTACATAGGCTTCTCGTTTATACATCATAACTAACACATAGGAAATATTCAAATATAATTGTCTCACATTAAACCATCTAAAGAGTATTACAACATTTTGGCATAGCCCATACTTCAACACAAAAGAGACACATATAGGCTTACATCAATAGTCTCAAATATAAATGAATGAAATAGTGTCTTAGACATAACAATTTCATTGTGTTACGACCCAAAGTACCCCTCTAAAAGTTAGAGTACTCGTAGATCGCCACACGGCGGCGTCGACCTCTCGGAGGTCTAAGACAATCCCTTAGACATCGTTCATTGCATAATCCTAACAAAAATAGCGGAAATTTAAAACTTTTCATAGCACATCATTTGTTAGAACATCACTTAATATATATATATATATATATATATATATATATATATATATATATATATATCATAAGTAAATAATTAGACTCTAAGTCTCTTTGTCATCTTAGACTCGACACCAATAGAGTAGAATAGAAACACGGACATTAACACCATAAAATAATATCTAAGCTATTACATCAACTGAAAGAAACATCTTTACATAGTCAACCCTTGAATCATAAGGGCACCTTTACTTGAACTTTGGAGATCTATCCAAGCTCTTCAATTAGGAGACATCCTCTAGCCATCACCACCTACACTTTGTGTAAAAGATGAAGAAGAATGGTATTAGTATAAGAATGCACTAAGTATGACTACCATACAAAAACATGCATTTAAAGAGGACATTTCGTTTGAAATCATGCAACATGTCTTTTTAGTAAACTTCATGAAGATAGGAACATATAAGATCAATATAGTTCACATACATCATATAGACATGGATACTACTCATAATAGCACATAAAGACATTTATCATACTTTGAGGCTTATTCAATACATACAATACATTACTTCTCTTTTTATCTTACTTCATTCCTTAAGTAACCCTCAACTGTACCTAGTATAATGTATCACCTTAAGGTCATATTACAATAGCCTTTCATAGATATGCTTCATAAACACAACCACATATATTCACAAGTCATAAGCACATCATAGACATCAACTTCACATAAAAACCATCACCTAAGACAACTCTTAAGTCACACTAGTGAAATGTGTAGGTAGCATCCCATAATACTACTTCCACCAAGTGTACCTAAGAAGTCACCCTACACTAGGCATAACATACTTAATAAGTCATAACACTTTCATTTATAACTAAACATAAGGACACATGCTTCATAGAATTATATAAGGACTCTTTTCATTACTCAAACCTCAGTCATAACTCACTTAGTTCATATCATAGGTAAACCACACCCAAAACCCCTTCACAAGCTTACTTGTGCAATGTACACATAGAGTCCCATACCTACACATATACTAAGTAAACTCACTTAAAAGCCATAAGTGCAATTCACATGCATACTCATAATTCATATCTTTACATAACAAAGTCACTTAACATGCATTCATACATAAGATAAGTCTTTACTTCATAAGAGGATCCAGTCCTACCCTTTCTTGAAGTCATCTAACGCAATGAATAGATAGGGTCCATAGTCCTACCTATGATAAGTACAGTTCTCAAGGAATTTAGATTAATATTCATATTCTTATCTTAGTTAATTTATTAACCTTTGGGAGACATAGCCATAAGCTACATAGACCATGTGAGATACATAGAATCCGGTGTTCTACTCCCTCACTGAAAAGAGAGTGTTAACACTTGCCTAAGGCGCAACCATACGTACATAGCTATCTAGGTGGATCCACTAAGCTAGAGTCCTATGTGGGCACATCGTTAAGGGTCAAGGATATTGTTGCTAGAGACCTTGACTTGCTGAACGTGAAGGTTTCCATCTCATGAGACAACACATATCTTGGGAATCTGGACTTACTAACGTGAAGAAACCCATGTGGGAGGCCGGACTTACTAACGTGAGACCTCCATCTCATTTGCATGCCCTTTTGGTGCTAAGCAATAAACTCCCTTTTTAAACATCATTAAGCCTTTAGATAACATTATTCATAAAGATTAGGTATTAGGGACTTACTCCCTCATATATCATATAGCTCAAAGGTATCTAAGATGAGAATGTCCTTTCATCATATAACCTACATCATGTGAATGCCCTTTCACATAATCATATCAAATTCATACTAAAGTCTAGTTTAGAGTACACTTGAGTAATACCATTCAAGAGACTCACTTATTCATTAGACCATCATTACATACTTTATTCATACATGCATGTGTGTGTACATATATGTGATATCTACCTTCACATAAACACCTTTAGTCACACATGTTCATAAATTCATTAATCATATACTTTACATGCATAGAAATAGGTAATGATGCATAGGAGAACTATCCTTCTTTTAGTCATCATGAATATATCTTACTCATAGATATGCATGAAGTGTTTGTTTACATTGGTCCATATGATCACATAATGGCTATCACATAGCATTGAGGAAGCCACCCTCTAAAGATCACAACACATGTACAACATTCCTCAAGTCTTGAGTCAAACACGTCTAGAGTATTTAAGACTATAGACTACACATAAACATTGAAATCATCATATAAATTCATCTTGCATCTAATTCCTTCAAGGCCATTATCATATCACATAAACATGTACAAGAATGTAAACACCGCCACCATAAGTGGACCATACCAATCAACACAATTCAATTACATTCTAAGCTAATTAGAAGAAATAGGTCAACTTACCAAATCTCCAAGATATGATCATCATTGATAATTCCTCCACAATTCATATTCAATTTATATAGATAATAATGCAATAAGAAATTCAATACAATCTCATCATAATTCTATAAACATGAAATCAAGATCACAAGACCCACATTATAGGCCAATTTGAGAAATTAAGAGGATCATGGGTTCTTAATAAAATTGGATTGAAATTCATAATTAAAACATCAATTAAACATAAATCCATAATTAGAATGACTTTGAAATCAATTTGACAATCAACCCATGGCTAGATTGAAAATTTGGAATTTTGGTCTTTGAATCACATTTGAAAAGCATTGATTGAACTCATTAGATGAATGGATAACTAAGGATGAAAGATTAACATACCTTATTGATAGAATAACCATGAATAATTGTATAATGAACAATAGAAATCTAGACCCTAGCTTGATTCTGAGTTTTGGTCTCCCATGGAGGTTTTGGGAGATTTGGAAGAGATGAGAGTTTTGTGGTTTTGATTTTTCTTATTGGGTGTTGGGGTTTTGACTTGGGAAAGGAGTTAAATATGTCTTAAAATCAGTTTATACACGTCACCGAAACATACCAAAACACCCCTATACTTATTTGGACTTTTAGACATGTCAAACTCAACTTTCATTTTCCGAACCTTCGCCGGGGAACAAGTCTGCGAGCGGAGCTGTTCCCACATGATTTTTTAAAAAATAACTTCCGAGGCAGTTGAGTATGCATTGTGTCCGCGATGTGTACCAACGTTTTTACCTATGGATGACTAAGTCCATGACGCGGACCAATTTCACCAAGGAACAAAAGTTGCTGCCTTGGGCAGCTTGTCGGCCCAAGGTCGGGTCCTCCTCAATGACCCTTTGGTTGGTCCTTGGGGAGTTTTACCCGACCGTTTCCACCTCAAATACTCTATTATACATGTTAGGAACCTCTCATATCAATTAGAACTCCAACCAACACATAAAACAAGCCGAAACACACTAAGACACACAAGCACGTTTCAAGGAAAAACTTTCAAACATCTTGTACGTTCTTGTACGTTTGACCTCCAAACTCCTCCAAACTTAACACACTGACTTTTGATATGATAACTAGTCATTTAAGTACATAATAAACTCATAACCAACATGTTAATCTCTAATTCAACCTAGTTCATTTTGAGGGTGTAAAACTAGCTAGAATAGTGAAAAGGTAACATCCCTGAACATTGAGGACTTACGAATAACGTAGGGAATAATATACACGTCTTCTTGAAAAGTGGCATCCTAAACTTCAATGACCCGAACCTACATTGTTTGGTAATATGGGTTAGTACGACCACAAATACTAAGTATGGAAACATGTGCAAGTAAAACCATTGAAATCATGCTTAAAGGGACTTTTGCTCAAAATCATGCTAAGTCACTTTTAAAAGCCTTTATGCACAATTAAGAGTATATACAAGCCAATAGACATAACATTACTAAAGACGAGTCCATATTCAACACAAGACCAACATCCTCACATAATAAAAACAACACAGATATTATCAACATAAGGTCATATCAATATGAATAACTCCAACATAATGTCACAACAATAATTCATGTACAAGAGTTCATAACACCACATTATATAAGACCCTTAATCACAACCCTTCCCAAGCCTACAAGTGCAATGCTTATGTGAATTCTCATAACCCCACATAATTAAGTAAAACAAGTAAAAGATCATAAGTAATGTCTACAATTCATATATCTTCACATCATGCATGCTCTTCATCATATATATCTATTAGGATCAATACTATGTTCATCAATGAAACTAACATCATATAGGATCATCAGCATATAGATTCATCATGTACATTTCATTCATATCAAAAATACATAAGAACAACCTCCTAGGAATCCCCTCAAGGTCAACTTGTGACATGTATAAGTAGAGTCCCATACCCCTACCTACACTAAGCAGAACCCCTTAAGTCACCTTAGTTATTGTTCACTTTATTAATTTATTTTATGTCACATCCGGGGAGCAACCCCTAGAAGTAACAAGGCATACTTTACCTCTCGGAGGTCTTATACAAGTCCATAGCTATCATTCATCACACTGTCATAGTAAATTTAGCGGAATATTTAAAACTTTTTATATCACATCATATGCTAGAAACTTTACTTCACATATATATAAAACATCATATTACATACTGATACCTTAAGTCTCTTTTCCATCTTAGACTCAACAACATTAGAGTACATAAGGGACACGGCCGTTAAATCATAATACATAAGTATATAATTTATAAGAAGCTTATAGTAAGCTATACATTAGGACATCCTTGGACTTAAGGATTCCTTTCCTTGAGCTTGGGAATCACATATCAAGCTCTTCCATCATATAGACATCCCTTAAGCATCCATAACCTACACTATGTGTAAAAAGTAGAGAAGAATGGTGTTAGTAAAAGAATGCACTAAGTATGGCAACCATGCAAAAACATGCATTTAAAAGGGACATTTTCTTGAAATCATACTTCATGTCTTTTTGAGTAAATCTTCATAACAAATTTGAACAATAGCATGTATATCATTAACATACTTCATAGAAACATAATAAAGGCCAAACATCATATAAAATCACATATAGAATTTAAGTCCACTTGAGGTCACTTTACATTGAGCTCTTTTACCTTAACATTGACTCCTTTATTTTAATCTCCTTAACCTCCCAAGTAAACCTCTAGTGATACTTGGTGCAATGCATCACCTAAAGGTCACAAGGAAAACCATACATACAACTTACACAAGCCAACACATATCATCATAGAAGTATAGCCCATTACAAGACACATTCAAGTCAAGACCATAAGGCATTACAGTAAGTTACATCCATTTACACATATTTTTACTTCTTTTCATACTCATTATAAGACCTCGTTCATGACTCCAATCTTAGTATACTAGTGCAATGTACATGTGAAGCCTCATAACCTCACAAATACTTAGCAAACCCATCATGAGACCACAAACCTTAACATTCAATTCATACATCAACATATTAGGTGAAGGCAACTTCATTCATGTCCACAACCTTCATCATATAGTCATTAAGACCAACATTAAGCATGTACATCAAGACCACTTCATATAGGCTCATACTATGCATTTTATATCAACAAGTAGACAATTACTGCAATGTCATGGATAAAGACATAACCATAATATACACATTAGGTCACCTCCCTAGGACTTCCTAATCAGCTACTTGTGCAATGTCTAGATGGGTTCATTACTTCCACCTATCCTAATTAACCTCCCTTTAAGTCATCCTAGTTAGAATCCTAGTCATTTGCTTCCATTGTCCATTTTACTTTAGGGAAACTATAGCCTTAACTAACATTAAGACCATGGGTGCTAAACATGGAATTTGGTGTTGTAGAGTCTTACACCAATGGAAGGTGTTCCTTTCTAGACAAGGTAGAACATTAACATACACCCTAGCATCCTAACTGAATTCACTTTGCTAGATCCTATGTGGCAAGCATAGTTTATGGAACTAAGAGATAGGTATAATCCCTTTAAATGCCATTGGGCAATTGGGGCCTCCTCTTATGAGAAAACATGGGTGAACCTTCCTCAAAGGGAAGTCACCACCTCATTTCGGTCCATAGATGAGTATTCCTCTAAGGGAAGTCAACACTCTATAAGGGACAAATGGTGAATCTTCATCCAAGGAAGTCAACACCTCTCATTGTTAAGTTCACTCGGTACTAAGCTAAGTTCCCTTTATTGAAAAGCCTTTATTACATTTTTCATAAAACATTAGGCTTAGGATATTCATTCCTGATATGCTTATAGCATATTCAAGCACCTATCTAGTTTTAGAGTAATCTTGAGAACACCTTTCAAGGCCCCTCTATTTACTAGATCATCATTCATGTGTGTGTGTGTACATATATGTGAGCAAACCTTTCACATAACACATAAATATCACACATGTCCATATATCAATGCATAAGTCTATATGTATAACTATATGAGCAATCCTTTCATATAAACCCACGAAGACTCTATGCACATTCATACTTTATCGTGCCATATAATTCATATTCATAACATGCCCATACATTCACTTTACATAGAAACTAAACCTAGGAACTATCTTATCAATATACACATGTGCAATGCATAGGCAAGGTCCCATACCCTTGCTCATACTAGTACACCTATAAAGTCATCCTAGTTAAGGAATACATAACATACTTCACATACTTATACATTACATGCATAGTAGTAGACACTAGTAAATATGAGAACAACATTTCATTAGACACTATGATTCTATACTACTTGTAAGCCTGCATGAAGTGTGAGTGTGTGTACATTAGTCAAAATGATCACATAATAGATATCAACAACACCTTGAGGCATCCACCCTCTTAAGACCATATTACACTTTCAAGCATAGACCACACAACACAATTTAGCATAGGAGGCAAGCTAACTTCATATTACACTTAGGACTCCTAACTTTGGCTATTCATGCATTTACATAGGGGTACATAAGTAAGGGATTCTTTAATCATTTTAACTCATGAATGGCAGCACCTACACTTTATCGTAACATATATATACACATGCTTACACAATAGCCATACAACCTAGATCACAACTAGAATAGGAAAGTAGGGATAAAGTTCACATAGTATAATCATAAACACATATTCATATGTTCATCAATTTTCCTTCAAGGCCATAATCAACACATATATAATGACCATAAAGTAAACACTGACACCATAGGTGGACCATACCACACAATGCCATACAAGGCTTCATCAACTACCATACTATAAGGAAAGTAGAAGAGATAAGCATTCTTACCAATTTTTCACCCTTTGATCATCCTTGATCAATACTCCTTTTTCATCCACAATTTATATAAAAAGGCAGTAGCTAAAGGTGATTTAATCATAAAGAAGCCATGTTTAAGACACTACCATACCAAGTTACAACTAGTACCATAAATCACCAATATACTAGAAAGGTAGAGGACATAGGTCTTTAACCAAATTCACTTTCATTGATTATCAATTATATTTCATCAATAGCATCAATATAGGGCTGTAGCTAAAGACATCATACTCAAGTCTAACTCATGCTTTATCTACCCTAGAATTAAGATCACATAAGGTTCATTACACCATTCAATTTGTAGTCTAGAAGAACCTAGATCAATTCATGCCAAAACTCCTTTACTTTGATTCAAGGATTCATATCCATAATTCATTAACAACTACAATTTCCATAATCTCTAGATTACAGTGAACATGCTACATTAGGAATCAATGGAAGATAGAAGAACATAGGCTAATCAAACCTTGATCCACATGAATCAATTATCTATAATTCAAAAATAACATCCAAGTGAGTCAGTAGATACAATTAAACCCTACACAATCGAATCCCACATTCATGCTTAAGAAACACAAGATTACAATGAACACATAGAAGCATAGGCTAAGCATATTCAAATTTTCATGAATTGATCCCCATGAATCCTTACTCATCAATTTATAATAAATTCACGTAAATAAAAGTAAATATAAGCAATTCCACATAAGAGAATCACAAATCTACCATTAACAAGCCGTGATCATAATGCCCATGCAAGGGCTAAATCAAGTTTAGGAAGGGACATGGGTTCATCATGCAATTGGATTCAAAATCACGTTAAAACCAATATCTTTACTTCAATCCATCATGATTTACTCATTAAAAACGTTTTTAGAAAGAACCCATGGCTACAGTGATGAAACAGAGATTTGCTCATGAAACCTTCTTTGAAAACTTGAGATTAACTCTTCAAGTGAAAGGTTACTTGGAGATGAAGGATTACCATACCTTTGTATAGTTAAAAACTTCTAAAAATTGGTGAAGAACACATGAGAATCCAATCTACAAGCTGTTCTTGATCTTAAACAATAATGGAGTTTTCTAGGGAGAATTCATTTTGGAGGGAAGGTTTATTCCGTGAGCATGGGATTGGAATGGGTTGGTCACATTTTAGATTAATTATATACACCCAAAAATAGGTAAATGATTCAATTAGTGTAAGTTTAGGATGTGGGGTGAATTTCCCATTCACCCCTTATGTGAGCAGTGCGCAGGCACCAGTTGCAGGCCACCATCGATGGCCACCATCGACGGCCTGTAGGTCCATCGACAGGCCGTCTGTGGCTTCAGTCGATTGGACCTTGGCCTTTTATTTGGCTGAGCCTTGCCCAGGATAAGTTTCCACCGATGATACCCCACCAACGGACTGTTGGTCAACCAATTGGGCGTCGTTTGGTTCAGTCGATTGACACTGCCAAGGCAGTGTCTCGATGGCCTTTGGGTCCTTCTTGTGGGCCCTTTTGCGAGGCCTTTTAGAAGTCGTACCCGGACGTTTACAACGTAAATACAAACCTTAGCAAGTTAAGGACCTTCGAAATCAGTTTAACCCAAAACAAATACACGTAACACGTCCAAACACACTAGGCCCCATCAAGACACACACATGCATGTCTCAAGGCTATCTTTCGAACGTCTTGGACGTTCTTGGACGTTTGACCTCCAAACTTCACAAAACTCTATATACAGCCAATAAACATAATTATACCTCATTTTAAGACTTCATAATCTCATGACATACAAATATAAGCACGTATAGATACATGAGGCACATAGGTGACTAGTCGTCGAACGTCTTGGTCGTCCCTTGACGTTTGACTTCCAAATCACCTCAAACTTTACACACTGTCTCAATACCATATTATAAGTCATTTTAGGACCATAGAACATTAATACAAACATTTTAGTCTCTATACATCCTATCTCATTTTTGGGGGTCTTACATTTTACTTTCGAGAACATTCGCCTTAACCGACAATAGACCATATGAGCTAAATATGGAATCCAGTGTTATGAAACCCAACACCTAAAGAAGGTGTTAAACTTGCCAAGGTAGAACCAATACATAAACATAGCATTCTAGGTGGATCCACTTGTTAGTATTCCTATGGAGGCAACATATTAAGGAACTAGGAGATATCTCTTGAACACTCTTGATGCCCATTAGCAAATGGAGTCCTCATCTCATGAGAACATTTAGTGAATCTCCCTTATATGGGGAGTAAACACACCTCATTGTCAAGTTCACTCGGTGCTAAGCTAAAGTCACTTTTTGAAATGTCTATAAGTCATTCTGAATCATCATAGCTTAATATAGGCCATAGGATACTAACCCCTTGTATATCATATCATTAGCTCATTAGGTATTGCATAAGAATTTCCTTTCAAAACAACCCCTCATTTGTAAGATCAACATATCATAGTCATATCATAGTATGACACACAAGTGATTCATATTCAACCTTGTATCATCATACCCTTAACATGATATCACAATTCACATAGTCAAAACATTTCATCATAATCTTCTTAATCTAATCACATATAATACTTCAATTGAATACCATTATCAATTATAAGCCATCATCATTGATGTAAAGAACTCAAGATCACAAAGTCTTACCACAGAGCCTTCAAAAGCCTCCTTCAATATATTTCAATAAATTCAAGAATTTTCATCAATCAATACATATAATAACATCATATAATAGTAATCTATACAAGAACTAAGTCAATTGTATCATCACTAATAAATTCAACCTTAATTCATAACCTAGGGTTAGGGGAAAAGGGTTCAATCATGATTTCTTCCATAGAACTAGGTCAAAGACTAAGAACTACAACAATTAACCAATATATAATCATAATCTATCAATAATATCCAAATTAAACCAACATCAAGTCAATTTGAAAGATCAATTATGAAATGGGAAGAAAACCCATCTTTTTGACTCATTAGAAAACACATTTGAACAACCTCTTGGGGAAAGAGATCTTAAGAGTGAATATATTCGATACCTTAGATCCTTAGTGTTTGACGGAGAAAAAGATTTTCACGACCCGAAAGCACCCCTTAGAAGATAGTGACAACTCCCGGATCGTGGCAAGGCGTACTTTACCCTTTTGGGGTCTCATACAAGCCCTTTAACTATCGTTCATTACATAAGACATGAAAAGTAGTGCGGAATTGAAAACTTTTCACGAATAATTAAATAAAAGAAGTCTTTCATAAATACTTGGAGAATCTCATCATCACAAACCAACTTAAAGACACGACTTAGAATCTTATGGACACGGCCCTTTACAATAAAAGGAAAATACATGATAAGCCTTAATAGTAAAATTAGGAAACATAAACAATGTCCTCGAATATATGAGGACATACCAAATCTTGAGAGAGTAGAATTCCCAAGCTTCAACTTCAACCTTCCAAAAGCTTCCAACCTATAAATATAAGGTATAGAAAAGTATGGGGTTAGTACAAACAATGTAGTAAGTATGGCATATGCAACAACATGTAAAAAGGGACATTTTGATAAAATAACCTTTCATGCCAATTAAGTAAAATATTCATGAATCTAGAATCAAAATATCACAAGATCCATCATTTAACACTTAGATAAGAGTTTCCATAATTTTTAACCAAAAGAAGCATTTACAGTAAAATTCCAAAACATTACAGTAACTAGATGACCATTTACAGTGAACTGCTCAAGTATACAAATTCCACATAAGTACTCTTCTCCAATAGAACTCTTAGGTCACACTAAGTGCAATGTGAGAGTAGCATCCCATACTGCCACTCCCACTTAGCGCTCCTAATGGATTCCCAAGGATTTGAGCATTTTACAACAATTAAACCAACATTATAGTGATCCATATAAAACATTACAGTGAACCATTTTTAAGACATTATAGTGAGCTTAAAAGATTTATAGTGAACTAAAGACTCCAACAATGGTGAACTTCCAAGGCATTGCCAATGAGAAAGCGAACTTATTTCCGTAGGAGTTTCCCTACCTAAGGATAATCCTAAGATTCTCCAAGGTAAGACATGAAGAAAACGTCTAAACACTTCCTTCATTTCACACCCAAGGGATCCTCAAGACTACCCCGTTCGGCTTGATCGCCTCGGGGGAATAAGTCACCACTCAAATCACAACACGTTAGAAGGACACCCAACAAAACACCAAAGTCTTCCCTTTCGGAATGCCTACTTAGTGCAATGAGTAGATGGAGTCCCATATCACCACCTACCGTAAGTAGTACACTCTTTTATAAGGTTTCACACCAAGTCTTCCCTTCCGGAAGGTCCTACTTCGTGCAACGGATAGGTAGCGTCCCATACCACAACCTACCCTAAGTAGCACGTTCTTTTAGAAGGCTTAGTTCATTTAATTCACATAGGTATCACATTATTTTTGAAGACTTATTATTTTCATTACTTTTGTGGAGGGTTAGCTTAACCGACAAAGACCATGAGAGCTAGACATGGAATCCCGATATTAACCCCTATCGTATGAGAGATCCTCACTTGCCTAGAGTAAGGGCATGCTTCTTAGCTTTTACATGGCTTTCCCAATAGCTACACCTATATGGGAACATAGTTAAGGGATAAAGAGATTGCTACTAAGTGACTCATTCTGTACTAACGAGGAGTACTCATCTCAAGAGGTACATTGGACTACAACATCTCCACTCATGAAGTGTAATCCTTCCCTTCTTCATATCCTCTCGGTGCTAGGCATAACTCCCCATGGATTATCAACGTTATAAACTACAGGTTAAGTATAATTAGTGAACACCACATCTCAACTCACGAAGGGCATTCATCCTCCAACCTATCTTCGAAAGCTCATTAAGAATAGTGAAGTTGATAATAGACACTTCATCTCAACTCACGAAAAGTGTCCACCCCAAGACTCCCCTTTTTATTCAACTTAGCTTTATTCATTCAATTAAAGTGTGTGTGTGTACATGTTATCACACCTTTCATATAAGCATCATTCAAGCACATTACTTATAAACATGCTTTAAGCCTTCATTCATCAACTCACATACCTTACATACTTCACATAATCACATTCTTCTTTTAGACCTAATCTAGATCAAACATACATTTCAAGCTTCACCAAAACACACTACAAGACCCATTTCCAATATCTCTTCATTTCACATATTATACCTAAGATCACATTCTCAGTATATACTAAGCGAAACAAATTCATCAAATAAACACCGCCACCAAGAATATGGACCATACCACTGAAGATCAATTTATAATAAGAACAATACAATATAAGAAACTCTTCATTTTAACAATCCATAACAACCTATAAGCATTTTCTCAATATTTCATCATCATAAGGCCCTTAGGGCAGTAGCTAAACCAAAATAACAACATAAGAAAACCAAATTTCATTCTCTACATAAACATGCTCACTTAAAACATTTTTCTAGCTAAAAGTTTGGCATATCCATAAACATGAGTTCATAAGGTTTTTGACATTAAAATCATAAATTAATGCTAGAATAAACACAGTCTAATCATTAAAATATTTTTTAAGAAGACCCATACTTAGAATCAAAGATAGAGGAAAATAGAGTTTGAAAACCCTTTTTGAAATCTTTTGGAATTGACTCCTTGAATGTAAGAGGGTTCAAGTATGGATACCATACCTTAGATAAGGTAAATCCCAAAGATTTTTGGTGAAGAAGTCGACCACCAACAGCCCTCCTAGTCCTCCTTGAGTTTTAGCTCCAATGGTGACTTTGAGAGAGTTTGTCTTTAGAGAGAGAGAGTTTGAATTTTGAAGTGAGGGGTATTGTCTAGCTCTAGGGCTTAAAACTAACTTGATATAACTTAAAAACCCTAAGAATATCATCCTGGGGTAATAAAAGACTTGGGGTGAATTTACAAAACACCCCAAGACTTAATAGGCAATGTTGCAGCTTTTAGGACAGCCACCATCGACGGACCAACCAGCTGTCCGTTTGTCAAAGGACGGTCCATTGGTGAGGTATCATTGGCTGGGGCTGCAACTCCCCAAATTGCAGAGGTTATTGACCACATGACGTACCAGGTCGAAGGGCCGTTTCATGGTCGACTGGCCGTCGATTGGCTTGTCAATAGCACACTTTTTTGGCAGTGTTGGTCCAAGCCTTAGGCAGTTCATCTAGGGCCCCTTGTGGGTCATAGGTGGGGTCATGCCTGGACGTTAAACCCCTAAACTAAGTCTTCTAGGTCTTATAAACACCTCACATTAGTTTCATGTAAAACGAACACGTAAATCTCACTCAAACACCTCAAGACACACAAGTACTTTCTAAGGCACACCTTCCGAATGTCATGGACGTTCTTGGTCGATTGACCTCCAAACTTAACCAAACTTCACACACTGCCTAAGAACACTAAAGTAACTCATTTTATCTTAAAATTAACTCAAGAAAAAACCACAAAGCTCTAGTTCACCTTAGTTCATTTTAGGGCGTTACATTCTTCCCCACTTGGAATAACATTCGTCCTCGAATGATACTAAAAATCTAGTACCATCAAGGACTCACTTAGAATCACATAACACATTACACTTATGACAAAACATCAAAAATCAAAACATCAACTAACAAGAAGCATCATTTCACACTTTCAAACACTTAGCAACATAGGCAACTTTTACCAACTTCACAAATTCCAAAACTCATTCTTAAACTTGTTTTATGGAGGAAATACCTTCTACAACATTAAACATGCCCATATACAACACTTTTTCACACATTGAAACTTCAATTAAGGCAAGGAAAAAAAAATTCAAAAAATTGAAAATTTCACAGTGAGCATCACTATAGCCACTGCCCAAACATTCATTTTTTTCAAAAATTCATTCTTTGAGCAATTCATCAAGATGACATGACATATGAACTATAAAACCACATAAATTAATTTCATAACATAAAATTAACAATCATGAAGGGTTAAAACTTACCAATATCATCACATCCAGATTAGTTATCCTTCCTAGCTCCCATCCCATAGGTAGGGTTCTTCTTGGAAGCATTAGGATCTAGGGAAGCTTGATTGACATCCTTAACTCTTGCTTTGTACCTCTTGCTTTGAGGTTAGGGAAGTCCCTCATTTTGTGACATTTATTACCACAGTCAAAACAATCATCCGTCCCGGCAAGACACTTACCCGAATGTTGTTTTCCACAAGTAGGACACCTAGCCCTTTCAAAAGTGTGGCCACCACCTTGAAAATGTTGGTTTGGAGCCCTATCCTTATTCCCCATGGAAGAATCTTGGTTATAACCTCTTCCTAGGCTTTTGGTGACTAGAATCATCTGACCTAGGCCTTTTACCCTCTTTCCTTATCTCCCTAATTTTGGACTCCTCAATTTGTTGGGCATAAACCATGAGTCTAGAGATATCCATGTCATTAAGAAGCATTGCCGTACGGCACTCTTTCTCCACCAATCTCGACACTCCCATCACAAATTTGTTCATCCTAGCCCTAGGATTGGCTACCATGGTTGGGGCATACTTAAAGAGTTGGGTGAATTTGAGAGAGTACTCTTGCACACTCATTCCCCCTTGACGAAGGTTCATGAATTCAACCATATTCTTCTCCCTCAACTCTGAAGGAAAGAACCTATCTAGGAAAGCCTCTTTGAATTCCTCCTAATCAACCGGACCTCTTTCTTAGGGTCTCTCACTCCTCCATTGCTCAAACCACACTTGAGCAACATCCTTAAGTTGGTAAGTGACTAACTCCGCTTTCTTCCTAGGGGTCACACCCATAGCATCTACCACTTTGAAAATCTCATCTATGAAGCCTTGTGGATCTTCATCCACCTTAGTGCCAAGAAAAGTAGGAGGTTTCATCCTCATGAAATCCCGAATTCTAGAAGCGGGAGTACTAGCATTTGGTTGTGGCCTATCTCCTTGATTAGCTTGGCCCACAAAGTGATTGTTGATGACATGAGCTTGAGCCGTCATGAGTTGGGTCGAGTTCATTAGCGCAACCCTCAACTCCGCATTAGTCATATCCCCCTCAACAAAAGGAACTTGTGGCATAGGAGGCACTTGAGACCCTTGGGGTTCCGGAGGCACTTGAGGTTCTTGAAGGGGAACCTCCACGTTCTCTTCATCTAGGCCCTCAATAGGAGCTTGGTCAACCCGAGAAGGGATCCTCTCATTAGCTACACCTCCCTCCTCCCTTCTAGCGGTCGATCTCCTCGTATTCATACCCTATAAACACAAAGAGAAGAGGTTGAGAAAAGACACCTTATAGAACCAACTCTAAGGCACAACATTAGAATAGAGAAGAAAGTGAAACTTCTAGCATCCTATAGCCTCTTGTCCATGGATGTGTCGCGACTCACACCAATGACCAAGATACTACTATATGTGGCTTCTGAGACTTTTAGACCCTAAACTATTTCCCATAACCTTATGCTCTGATACCAAGTCTGTCATGATCCGAAAGCACCCCCTAGAAGCTAGGGACAACTCCTGGATCGTGGCAAGGTGTACTTAACCCTTTTGGGGTCTCATACAAGCCCTTTAACTATCGTTCATTATATAAGACATGAAAAGTAGTGCGGAATTTAAAACTTTTCATGAATAATTAAATGAAAGAAGTCTTTCATAAATACTTAGAGAATCTCATCGTTACAAGCCAACTTAAAGACACGACTTAGAATCTTAGGGACACGGCCCTTTACAATAAAAGGAAAATACATAATAAGTCTTAATAGTAAAATTAGGAAACATAAACTATGTCCTCGAATATGTGAGGACATACCAAATCTTAAGAGAGTAGAATTCCCAAGCTTCAACTTCAACCTTCCAAAAGCTTCCAACCTATACTTATAAGGTATAGAAAAGTATGGGTTTAGTACAAACAATGTATTAAGAATGACATATGCAACAACATGTAAAAAGGGACATTTTGATAAAAATAACCTTTCATACAAATTAAGTAAAACATTCACGAATCTAGAATCAAAACATCATAAGAACCATCATTTAACACTTATATAATAGTTTCCATAATTTTTAACCAAAAGAAGCATTTGTAGTAAACTTCCAAATCTTTACAGTAACTAGATGACCATTTATAGTGTACTGCTCAAGTATACAAATTTCACATAAGTACTCTTCTCCAATAGAACTCTTAGGTCACACTAAGTGCAATGTGAGAGTAGCATCTCATACTCCCACTCCCACTTAGCGCTCCTAATGGATTCCCAAGGATTTGAGCATTTTACAACAATTAAACCAACGTTATAGTGATCCATATCAAACATTACACTGAACCATTTTTAAGACATTATAGTGAGTTTAAAAGATTTATAGTGAACTAAAGACTCCAACAATGGCGAACTTCCAAGGCATTGCCAATGAGGAAGCGAACTCATTTCCGTAGGAGTTTCCCAACCTAAGTATAATCCTAAGATTCTCCAAGGTAAGACATGAAGAAAACGTCTAAACACTTCCTTCATTTCACACCAAGGGATCCTCAAGACTACCCCGTTCGTCTTACTCGCCTCAGGAGAACAAGTCACCACTCAAATTACAACACGTTAGAAGGACACCCAATAAAACACCAAAGTCTTCCCTTTCGGAAGGCCTACTTAGTGCAATGAGTAGATGGTGTCTCATACCACCACCTACCCTAAGTAGTACACTCTTTAAGAAGGTTTGGCACCAATTCTTCCCTTTCGAAAAGTCCTACTTAGTGCAATGGATAGGTAGCGTCCTATACCACCACCTACCCTAAGTAGCACATTCTTTAAAAAGTCTTAGTTCATTCAATTCACATCGGTATCACATTATTTTAGAAGACTTATTATTTTCATTACTTTTGTGGAGGGTTAGCTTAACCGACAAAGACCATGAGAGCTAGACATAGAATCCCGATATTAACCCCCTATCAAATGAGGGATCCTCACTTGCCTAGAGTAAGGTCATGCTTCTTAGCTTTTACATGGCTTTCCAAATAGCTACACCTATGTGGGCACATAGTTAAGGGATAAAGAGATTGCTACTAAGTGACTCATTCTCTACTAACGAGGAGTACTCATCTCAAGAGGTACATTGGACTACAACATCTCCACTCACAAAGTGTAATCCACCCCTTCTTCATATCCTCTCGGTGGTAGGCATAACTCCCCATGGATTCTCAACATTATAAACTATAGGTTAAAGATAACTAGTTAACACCACATCTCAACTCACGAAGGGCATTCATCCTCTGAACTATCTTGGAAAGCTCATTAAGAATAGTGAGGTTGCTACTAGACACTTCATCTCAACTCACGAAGAGTGTCCACCCTAAGACTCCACTTTTTACTCAACTTAGCTTCATTTATTCACTAAAAGTGTGTGTGTGTACATGTGATCACACCTTGCATATAAGCATAATTCAAGAACATTACTTCTAAACATGATTTAAACCTTCATTCATCAACTCACACACCTTACATACTTCACATAATCACATTCTTCTTTTATACCTAATCTAGATCAAACATACATTTCAAGCTTAACCAAAACACACTACCAGACCCATTTCCAATATCTTCATTTCGCATATTAGACCTTCAAGATCACATTCTCAATACATACTAAACGAAACAAATTCATCAAATAAACACCACCACCAAGAAGATGGACCATACCACTCAAGATCAATTTATAATAAAAACAATACAATATAAGCAACTCTTCATTTTAACAATCCATAAAAACCTATAAGAATTTTCTAAATATTTCATCATCATAAGGCCCTTAGGGCAGTAGCTAAACCAAAAAACAACATAAGAAAACCAAAGTTCATTCTCTACATAAACATGCTCACTTAACCCATTTCTCTAGCTAAAAGCTTGAAATATCCATAAACATGAGTTGATAAGGTTTTTGACATTAAAATTATCAATTAATGCTAGAATAAACACAGTTGAATCATTAAAACACTTTTACAAGAAGACCCATACTTAAAATCAAAGATTGAAGAAAATAGACTTTGAAAACCCTTTGTGAAATCTTTTGGAATTGACTCCTTGAATGGAAGAGGGTTCAAGGATGGATACCATACCTTATATAAGGGATGTACCAAAGATATTTGGTGAAGAAGTCGACCACCAACAGCCCTCTAGTCCTTCTTGAGTTTTAGCTCCTATGGTGACTTTGAGAGAGTTTGTCTTGTAAGATCTCGAAAATGACATAGGTTAACCAGAGCCTAAAATGTTGGTCTTGGTGTTCTAAGGACCTAAATATGTTTAATATGTGGTATAGAGGCAGTAGCTAAAATATTAGAGGTGTTGGAAGTCAAACGTCAAGGGACGACTAAGACGTTTGACGACTAAGTCACCTAAATGTCTCTTATGTGGTTTTATGTGTGTATGTGTGTTTCATGGTGTTTTAAGGGTCTTAATAGATTTAATATTGCATGTATATGCAGTGGTTAAAGTTTCGTGAAGTTTGGAGGTCAAACGACCAAGAACGTCCAAGGCATTCGAAAGATATGCCTTGAGTCGACCTTGTACGTCTAGGCGAGTTTCGTTGAGTTTTATGTGTTCGTTTTGGATGAAATTCATGTGAGAGGTGTTAAACTTATAGCTAATCATATTTGGGTTGGAAACGTCTGGGAAATTATCCCCAAGGACCACCGAAGGGTCCTTGAGGAAGGACCCAAAACTGATGTGCAGGCAGTCCCAGGCAGCCTTGGCGACGGAGCTGTCAACGGCCAGTAGTGGATGTTACGCCCTGTCACAAGGGTCTCGTTGTGGGGGCCTTGTTCAAGGGTGTAGATGGGAACCTTGGCAAGCTACTGTTTCTTGCAATGGAGGGCCATGATGCCCCGTTTCACCCGTGACGCCCCGTCATGGGCAGGTCGTCGTGAGCAAGTCCCTGAGTGCAGATTTTTTTGCCAAGTCAGGGGTGAATTGGTAAATTCACCCCACTTCCAAATAATAGTTTAGGCGGTTTATTAAGGGTCTTATGGGTATTTTAATTAACTATTAAAGTAGTTAACACCCTAAAGACTTCATTCTCCCAAATTGAAAACCCAAAACTCTTAGAAATATCCCAAAACCTCCATTGAAGAGGAAGCTTGGTGAGGGGTTCTTGAGTGGAAATTCTTCATCAAAGTTAAGGATTATCATCCTTGAGGTATGGCTTTTGATCCTTGAAACTTATTTCATCAAGGAGCCCAATCCTCAAAATGTTTTACACAGTTTTCTAAAGTGAATTATCCAACTTCGGGATTTTACCATGGGTTCTTGCATAAATGATTTCTAAACATTGAATTATGATCGAATTGATATTGTATTAATGATTTTAACATAAATTACCTATGAACCCATGTGAATTGATGAACCCTAGTTTTGACAACTTATTGGGTTACTTGATATTAAGCTAATATTGATGAATTGTTGTGTAGTTTCTTATGGGCTTTATAATGATATAAGAATTGTATTCAATTGATATCTAATTGATCTTAGATTGTTAAACCTAGATTGAATTGATGTAGATTCATTGAGTTTTATGGTTATTTCATTGAATTGCTGTTCATGGCCATGGGTAAGGTCCTTGTGATGTTGAATTGGTTGATTTGGCATTGAATTGAAGTGTGGATATGGGGATGAACTGTAACAACCTTAAAAATGAATAGGATCAAGACTTACGTTGTCAAGAATGCTTGTGATTAGACCAAGGTTCACACAGATTGATACGCATAGAACCAGACCTCAGAACCCTTATTACGACCAAGCCAACTAACTTGGGGAGTTAGTTGAGCTTTGAAAGGTTGGAACCAACCAAGTAAGGCTCTCAAAAATGAAGATTTAATCGAATGAGTCTTTACCGGACTTAAAAAGAAAAACTTTTAAGTTTTGAGGGTCTAGGGGTAAAATGTTCTTTTACCAGGCTAAGGGTAATATCGTAATTACCCTAAATATATATATAATTAATTATTTAATAAAATGGAAGGGCAATTTTGAGAGAGAGAGCCGAATTTGAGCTCTAAGAGTGAAGTCTTGCTCCACCCGGGTTCGAACCTAGGTGGAAGCAATGATTTAAATTGTTTTTATTTAAATTGATAATTTAATTTAATTAATTAATATTTATTAGCTGATTTAAGAAAAAGAAAAATCAGATTTTTATTTAAAGGTTTGAAAGAGTCCTAGTTGACTAAGTCCTTACCTAAGCCTAAACCACCTTTCATGTTTAACTCTCTCTCTCTCACGTCAATATCTCTCTTGTCTTTCACATTCTCTCTGCCAAAAAAACAGAAGAGCTGATCAGCAACTAAAAGTTTTTCACACTTGAAGAACTTTCACGTTAAAAACTTATTCAAAACATAACCAAAAACTTTAGGCAAAGAGAGGAGTTTTTCCGTCGAGTTAGTGTTGAAGCTTTTGGACTTAGACAAAATTTTGGAGAAGGTTTGGGCAGCAAGTTCAAGGTTTGAACGTCAAAATAAGGTATGGGTTTCTTCTCTCTTGTTCCCTTTCCCAAGAGGCCCCTTACGATTCGAGATATTCACTCTGAAACTAAGGTTGTTCCCCATTGCACGTCCTTGTCACTAGCTCCCAAATGATTTCGTAGGTTGAGTATTTTGTGCTGGTAGTTTTAGGCATGTACGATGTTTTTATGTTGAGTGTAAATATGTTATGTGTGTGATATCACGAAAATGATAACTAAGGTAAAATAAAAGAAAAAAAAATGTGTATGTGTACACGTTGGGCAGTGAGGTTTAGTCACTGTTTTGGAGAAGTAAAGAGGTACGTTATTGCTTGTATTTCATGTGTTAAAGTTGTGCATAATGTGATGTTCATATGGTGTGTGAAGTTACAAATTTTGAGTGAAAATGCTTGACTAAATGTAACCCCTAAACTACACCTAATTACACACTAAACGCTTGGTGAAACGCCCTAAGGAACTAACATGAAAAGTTGATAAAAAGTAGCTAAAAACTATGAACGAATTCCCAGCCTAGTGTACTATAAATTTCGATCAAAAGGGGGATTAAATTCTGGAAATTTAGTGCATTTAAAAGAGGTGAGGCCACCAGGATTCGAACATGTGACCTCACCATTTAGCTACTGTAAACTCGTGAGAAAAGGAAAAGGAAATGGGGCTGGGGGGAATCAAACATGGCTACTGGAGTCGCGACAAAGAAAAAGAAAATGGGGCTGGGGGGAATCGAACACGCGACGCTTGGGGAGAAAGAAGAGAAAAATAAATCAAACAAATGAATGGGAGGCGTGGGATTCGAACCCACGACCTCCAGATAGCGAATGAAGGAAGAGAAAAATAAAGAAAAGAAAACGTGAGGCGTGGGAATCGAACCCACGACCTCAAGGCTGGAAATGGAGAGGAGCGAAAATAATTAATAAAGCAAGTGAGGCTATGGGGGTTCGATCCCACAACCTCACTACCAAATACCCTTAGCCTAGCGAAAATTAAATAAAAAAATATAGGAGGCTGTGGGGGTTCGAACCCACCACCTCACAGCCTCTAGCGAAATTAAATTAAAATAAGGAGGCTGTGGAGGTTCGAACCCACAACCTCCATATTTCTGCGAATTAAATGACAAAAGTAAAAGAGGCTGTGGGGGTTTGATCCCACAACCTCTTGGTTTAGGCGAGAATGGACAAGATGATGTTAATGAAAAATAAAAAAAGGGGTTGTGGGAACCCACAACCCTTCGGCCAACTTAAGAGTAATATTAAATAGAAAATTAATCCTTCGATGTTAATATTGAGATTTAATTTAGAGTTCTAATGTTATGAATATTAGAAATAAAATCAATGAAAAATATAAATGATATCCAAGTGATTCAAGACTTGGGTTCCCTTGCCCAAACTTCTGTTTTGATACATAAGTCATACGTGAACAAAATATCCAAGAATAATGCCACCTACTTATATCGAAATAAAGATCTTGGCATATATACAAGATACATAAGTATTGTACTACATAATCTTAGAAATGTATGAATCACTTAACGAATTACGAATGAAGCCTCATGGCTTGTGTGTATAGACTCATAAGTCTAGCATACGTTTAAAAGTAAGTGAACCTAAGATGTATGTACTGGATGATGAAATGAACAATGAAATGATGAAACCCTAGAAGGGTTAAGTAAGGGTATGAAACACACCAATGGCCAAGTATGTTGGCATATGATGAAATGAACATTCACGTAAAATGAGGTGAGTAAATATGAAGAGTAAATGTGCTAATGATAATGAATGTGGTGACACCATGATGTGAGGCTAATGCTAATGATGAGAGCAATATCAAATGAGCCTAAGTAAATGTTACTAGAACATACTCACCTATGAGAGTGTAAGATAATGAAGAGACCAGTCTTTACGAACACTCTAATGAAAGTATTGGGATTAACACACTTAATACTAACGATGAGATGAGAAATCATCTAATGAGCTATGATGTCCTCATACTAGAAGCCAGCTTCCATGACGGATGAGTTAAATGAAATGGAACTTTATACTGAGCACCGATAGGCTAGCTATGAGCGGTGATGCCTTCTTTAGGGAAGGGCGAAGGTTCACGTAACTCTCATGAGATGAGACTGTACGGCTTGCCGGGTATGGGTCTCCATACATCTCCTAGTCTTTGAACCTATACTGCCAATATAAGGATCTGGCGGGGTTAAATTCCCATGTACTCTAGCATGTTATTGGATCACTTTGGCTGGTGATTCCACCTCTTTTTGGTGTGGGGGAGACACTGGATTTCATCATGCTCACATGATCTATGTCGGTTGAAGTTAAAGTTCCGAACGAATGAAAAGCATAATGAAATGAATAGTACCAAAGGTGTTAGGATAGGATAATCAAGAGGTCAGCTAGACTCAAGTAATAACACTAGGTTATTCTTGATCATTGCAGAGCACACCCGATGAAAGTCTTAAACTACACCCTAGGTATAGCTGGTGTTCACACTGGTCTATGAATGAAATGAAATGAAGTACGTATGAAAGAATGTAGCAGACTCTGTGTTTTCTAATGAAGACTCCCTAGTTGAGGTCCCATATGTTGAGCCTCATTTTGGAAAGTCTTAATGTTAAGTCCATGATTCCAAGGTCTCATGGCATATGAATGAATGATACGAACGAAGCTATGTGTTATGTGTTATGTGCTATGATATGTGCTATATGAAGATGATATGTGTTGTATGCAATACGATATTTAATAAGATGCATGTTACTCTCATGGCATGACCTTCCTAACTCAATTTGGAAAGTTCACTAACTTTTCTAATCTCAATTTGGCAAGTTTACTGACTTGACTTCTAAAAATCATGTCGTTAGGAAAGAGCTATTCTTTCTCATGCATATCCTTGGTGTGTGCTTGCATATACCCGTACTTAGTACAGGTGTGTACTAACCCTATACATCTATACTATTTTAGGTGCAGGCACAGGTGGGCGATAGAGCTACAGGATCATTGTTGCAGCTATCCGGACGTCAGCATTCATCCGGAGCTTGGTAGGTCCTCATGCTTTCGAGGATGCTACTGTTTTACATTCTAGCTTAGTTTTAGAGTTGAGCTAGTGGAGCATGTTCCACTAGCGTTTCTTTCCTGTTTTTATTCAGACCTTGTATTGGTGCCATTTTGGCAATTATACACTTAATACTTATTGATCTATTTCTTTCAGTTGCTTATCTCTTAATGTTAGATGGTTGATGGTGAACTATTACGAAATGTTATGAATGTTTAACAAATATGTTAAGGAGCTAAAATTTTCAAATTTTCCGCTAAAATTAACCTAAGTGAAGTATGAATAACGCAAGTAGGCTTGTCTACGACCTCTGAGAGGTAAACGACGCCGGTCTCGTCTGGGGTCTAGATTCCAGTCGTGACAAAGTTGGTATCAGAGCATTAGGTTAAATTACAAAAATAATAAGTTCACATCAACCACATTGAGTAGTTTCTAAGTCATGGTAGTGAAGTGCACCACTATCCTGAATTAGAGACTGCATGATGCGTAGGAAAATTTCCCTTCTTCTGATCTTATCGTGCTTCAATTTTTGTTGTTTTCAGAGAATGAACCCTAGGAGGGCTATCGGTCAGAGGAGATGAAGAGCAGCTGTTGGGGGCGACCGAGTTCCACCCCAAGCTCCAGTTGACGGAGTGGCTATGTCAGTTAATCCAGCTGGGTTGACTGATGCTGAGGTGAGGGCATCTCTGGCCCAGATGTAACAGGACATTACTATGCAGGCCCAGGCTATAACTGCCCAGGTCAACCGGCAGGATGTTCAGAGGGAGAACCCACCGGTTCATAGCATGGCTGACAGGCTGAGGGATTTCACAAGGATGAATCCTCCTATTTTCACAGGGTCTAGGACATCAGAGGATCCCCAGGAGTTTATGGATGAGGTTCATAAGATCCTGGTAGTTGGGGGCCACTGATATTAAGAAGGCGGAGTTGGCTTCTTATCAGCTCAAGGATGTTGCACAGACTTGGTGCAAGATGTGGCAAGATAGCCGTGTCTTAGGTGGAGTGCCAGTCACATGGGAGCTGTTTAAGACAGCATTTCTGGAGAGATTCTTCCCCAGGGAGATGAGGGAGGCTAAGGTTGAGGAATTCATCAGCCTTAAACAAGGCTCTATGACAGTCAGGGAGTATTCCGTGAAGTTTGTTAAGCTGTCAAGGTATGTTATTTTCCCTAGTATTTAATAGCGAAAATGAGGATAATACTGAACTTTGTTGAAATCATCCAGGTATGCTACTTCCCTGGTTTCTAACAGCAAGGATGAGATGAGCAGGTTCCTCACAGGAATCAATGGAGACTTTAAGGAGGAGTGTTGATCTGCAGTGCTCCATGATAATATGTATCTTTCAAGGGTGATGGTGCATGTCCAGCAGGTAGAGGACAGTCGCAGAAAGAGAGGTGTTCGTGATGCTAGGAGTCCTAGGCCTCAAGATCAGGCAGGACCCAGTCATGGAGGCCACAGGAACAACTTTGGCGTCCATGAGCAACCAATGTTCAAAAAGGGGCAACAGAGTTCTGGGAATTCTAATCCTTAGAAGAGTGCTACACCTAGAGGAGGCAGACCTGAGCCCAAGAAGGGCAATGGAGGTGAGATGCAGCTTCCTAAGAAGAATTGTGCTAAGTGTGGTCGAGCTCACAGTGGAGAGTGCAGACAGGGCACTAATGCCTTCTTCGGTTGTGGTAAGAGTGGACACATGGTCAGAGACTGTCCCCAGAACAGAGGTCAGACTGGAGGTAATACTCAGCCTAGGCCTAATCCACAGGGTGCAGCAGCAGCCGAGCCTCCTAAGAGGAACAGGTTCTATGCCCTGAAGGGTAGGGAGGAGCAGGAGAAGTCCGTTGATGTGGTCACAGGTATGCTGCAAGTGTTCTCAACTTCTGTTTATGCTTTACTTGATCCAGGGTCCACACTTTCCTTTGTAACTCTTCTGCTTGCTCTTACTTTTGAGATATTGCCTGAAGTTCTGCATGATCCAATAGTGGTTAGTACACCTTTAGGAGAGAATGTAAGAACTGATAGAGTATACAAGGATTGCCCAATAGTTGTGAGTGGTAGAACTATGTGTGCAAACTTGGTTGAGTTACCCATGCATGATTTTGATGTTATTCTTGGCATGGATTGGCTTCACAGTTGTTATGCTTGCTTGGACTGTCGTAGTAGAGTGGTGAGATTTTGCTTTCCTAATGAAGAAGAGTTAGTCTGGGAGGGGTACAATTCGAGTCGTCCTAACCCCTTGATTTCTAACCTTACAGCCAATAAAATGATGTCCAAGGGGTTATTGTGTCATCTTGTAAGTGTTAATGATTTAGATCATGACATTCCTTCCATAGATTCAGTACCTGTAGTGAATGAGTTCTTAGATGTGTTTCCTGATTATTTACCTGGAGTCCCTCCCCTTCGAGAGATTGACTTTGGTATCGATTTAGAACCCGATACTAAACCAATCTCCATTCCTCCTTACAGAATGGCTCCAGCTGAACTCAAAGAGTTGAAGTTGCAGTTAAAAGATCTCACTGACAAGGGTTTCATTCAGCCGAGCATATCCCCTTGGGGCGCTCTAGTGTTGTTTGTAAAGAAGAAAGATGGAACCCTTAGAATGTGTATCGATTATCGGCTGCTCAACAAAGTCACTATAAAGAATAAGTATCCACTCCCCAGAATAGATGATTTGTTCGGTCAACTACAAGGGTCTAGTTTCTTCTCTAAGATTGATCTTCGTTTAGGGTATCATCAGCTTAGGGTTAGGGATGGAGATATCCCAAAGACAGCCTTTCGTACCCGCTATGGTCACTATGAGTTTTTAGTCATGTCATTTGGTCTCACGAATGCACCTGCTGCATTTATGGATCTCATGAACAGGGTCTTCCGTGAATACCTTGACTCTTTCGTCATAGTATTCATTGATGACATTCTCATCTACTCTAAGACCAAGGAAGATCATGAACAGCATTTGAGACTAACCTTGCAGGTACTTAGACAGCAATAGTTGTATGCCAAATTCAGCAAATGTGAATTCTGGCTGAGATCAGTGACCTCCCTGGGTCATGTTGTGTCCGATCAGGGCGTGGAGGTGGATCCCAGGAAGACTGAGGCTGTGAAAAACTGGCCAAAGCCTCTTACTCCTACTGACATCCGTAGCTTTTTGGGATTGGCTGGTTACTACCGCAGGTTTGTGGAGGGCTTTTCTTCCATTGCTGCCCCATTGACAGCTTTGACTAAGAAGAAAGCCAAGTTTGAATGGACGGAGACTTGTGAGAAGAGTTTCCAGGAGCTCAAGGACAGACTCACTTCAGCCCCGGTGCTTACTTTGCCTAAGTGTGATGAGAATTACACTGCTTATTGTGATGCATCTAGGGTTGGTTTGGGTTGTGTTCTTATGCAGGTTGGTAAGGTGATAGCCTATGCATCCAGACAGCTCAAGGTTCATGAGAAGAATTATCCCACTCATGACCTGGAGTTGGCAGCTGTGGTGTTTGCACTAAAGTTGTGGAGGCATTATCTGTATGGAGTGCATGTGGATGTGTTCACAGACCATAAGAGTCTCCAGTACATGTTCACACAGAGGGAGTTGAATCTACGTCAGAGGAGATGGTTGGAGCTGTTGAAGGATTATAACATGAATGTGCACTACCATCCAGGTAAGGCTAATATTGTAGCTGATGCTTTGAGCAGGATGAGCATGGAAAGTACAGATCACGTTGAGGATGAGAAGAAGGAGCTGGTGAAAGATGTACACAGACTGGACAGACTGGGTGTGCGTTTGGTTGACTCCACTAGTGGGGATGTTTCAGTTCATCCTAGTTCTGAATCATCCTTGGTAGTTGAAGTCAAGCAGGGTCAGCATCTAGATCCTATGTTGATGGAGCTGAAGGACTCAGTGCTGATGAAGATGAATGAGTCTTTCGCTTTGGGAGGTGATGGCATACTTAGGTATCAAGACAGACTGTGTGTGCCAGATGTGGATGATTTGTGGACCAGGATTGTTGCAGAGGACCATGGTTCCAAATATTCTATACATCCAGGTTCCACCAAGATGTATCATGATCTCAAGTAGATTTATTGGTTGGATGGCATGAAGAAGGACATTGCAGAATATGTGGCCAAGTGTCCTAATTGTCAGTAGGTTAAGGCAGAGCATCTTAAGCCTGGTGGTCTGACTCAGATTATTGAGGTTCCGACTTAAAAATGGGAGGCCATTAATATGGACTTCGTGGTAGGGCTTCCAAGGACTAGGAGGCAGCATGACTCTATATGGGTTATTGTGGACAGATTGACTAAGTCTGCCCACTTTATCCCTGTGAAGTCTACTTACAGAGCCGAGGATTATGCGAGACTCTACATTGATTTGATTGTGAGATGGCATGGGATTCCCTTTTCTATTATTTCAGACAGAGGAGCTCAGTTTACTTCTCGTTTCTGGAGATCTTTCCAGATAAGCTTGGGCACGCAGGTGAAGCTTAGCAGTGCCTTTCACCCTCAGACAGATGGGCAGGCAGAGCGCACCATACAGACATTGGAGGATATGTTGAGAGCGTGTGTGATTGACTTCAGAGGTAACTGGGATGACCATCTGCCTTTGATAGAGTTCTCGTATAATAATAGCTATCACTCCAGCATTGGGATGGCACCGTTTGAGGCACTGTATGGTAGGAGGTGTAGATCTCCAGTTGGGTGGTTCGAGGTTGGAGAGTCATCCATTTTGGGTCCAGAGATCATTCATGAGGCCTTAGAGAAGGTCAGAATGATTAGGGACAGGTTGACTACTGCTTACAGTCGGCAGAAGTCATATGCTGATAACAGAAAGCGGCCCTTAGAGTTTGATGTTGGTGACCAGGTTTACTTGAAAATATCGCCTATGAAAGGGGTAATGAGATTTGGTAGAAAAGGGAAGCTGAGTCCGAGGTATGTTGGGCCATATGAGATCCTACAGCGTGTGGGTGAGGTGGCCTATGAGTTAGCATTGCCTACAGAACTAGCTTCTATTCATCCAGTCTTTCATGTCTTTATGTTGAAGAAGTGCCTAGGTGATCCAGCATCAATCTTACCAGTTGAAAGTTTGGGGGTTGGTGAAGACTTGTCTTATGAGGATGTACCTGTTGAGATCTTAGACAGACAGGTCAAGCGGCTGAGGAACAAGGAGATTGCTACAGTGAAGGTATTGTGGAGAAATCATCTTGTTGAGGGTGCTACGTGGGAGGCTGAGGCCGACATGAGATCCCGCTACCCTCACCTGTTCAACTCTTGAGGTTAGACTTTCTACTCTTAAACCTATGTTTCCTTATCTCCCCGTATTTTGTTGCTATTGATTGACTGTGTATAGAGATTTTATTATGATCTGACTGGTATTACGACGTGAAGTGGTAGTGTCATTCGGGGACGAATATTCCTAAGGGGGGGATAATGTAACAACCCTAAAAATGAATAGGATCAAGACGTAGGTTGTCAAGAATTCTTGCGATTAGACCAAGGTTCACACAGATTGATACGCGTAGAACCAGACCTCAGAACCCTTATTACGACCAAGCCAACTAACTTGGGGAGTTAGTTGAGCTTGGAAAGGTTGGAACCAACCAAGTAAGGCACTCGAAAAAGAAGATTTAATCGAAGGAGTCTTTACCGGACTTAAAAAGAAGAAATTTAAAGTTTTGAGCGTCTAGGGGTAAAATGGTCTTTTACCAGGATAAGGGTAATATCGTAATTACCCTAAATATATATATAATTAATTATTTAATAAAATGGAAGGGCAATTTTGAGAGAGAGAGCCGAATTTGAGCTCTAAGAGTGAAGTCTTGCTCCACCCGGGTTCGAACCTAGGTGGAAGCAATGATTTAAATTGTTTTTATTTAAATTGATAAATTAATTTTATTAATTAATATTTATTAGCTGATTTAAGAAAAAGAAAAATCAGATTTTTATTTAAAGGTTTGAAAGAGTCCTAGTTGACTAAGTCCTTACCTAAGCCTAAACCACCTTTCACGTTTAACTCTCTCTCTCTCACGTCAATATCTCTCTTCTCTTTCACGTTCTCTCTGCCAAAAAAATAGAAGAGCTGATCAGCAACTAAAAGTTCTTCACACTTGAAGAACTTTCACGTTAAAAACTTATTCAAAACATAACCAAAAACGTTAGGCAAAGAGAGGAGTTTTTCCGTCGAGTTAGTGTTGAAGCTTTTGGACTTAGACGAAATTTTGGAGAAGGTTTGGGAAGCAAGTTCAAGGTTTGAACGTCAAAATAAGGTATGGGTTTCTTCTCTCTTGGTCCCTTTCCCAAGAGGCCCCTTATGATTCGAGATATTCACTCTGAAACTAAGGTTGTTCCCCATTGCATGTCCTTGTCACTAGCTCCCAAATGATTTCATAAGTTGGGTATATTGTGCTGGTAGATTTAGGCATGTATGATGTTTTTATGTTGAGTGTAAATATGTTATGTGCGTGATATCACGAAAATGATAACTAAGGTGAAATAAAAGGAAAACAATGTGTATGTGTACACGTTGGGCAGTGAGGTTTAGTCACTGTTTTGGAGAAGTAAAGAGGTACGTTATTGCTTGTATTTCATGTGTTAAAGTTGTGCATAATGTGATGTTCATATGGTGTGTGAAGTTACAAATTTTGAGTGAAAATGCTTGACTAAATGTAACCCCTAAACTACACCTAATTACACACTAAACGCTTGGTGAAACGCCCAAAGGAACTAACATGAAAAGTTGATGAAAAGTAGCTAAAAACTATGAACAAATTCCCAGCCTAGTGTACTATAAATTTTGATCAAAAGGGGGATTAAATTCTGGAAATTTAGTGCATTTAAAAGAGGTGTGGCCACCAGGATTCGAACCTGTGACCTCACCCTTTAGCTAGTGTAAACTCGCGAGAAAAGGAAAAGAAAATGGGGCTGGGGGGAATCGAACATGGCTACTGGAGTCGCGATAAAGAAAAAAATAAAAAATGGGGCTGGGGGGAATCGAACCTGGCTACTGGAGTCGCGACAAAGAAAAAGAAAATGGGGCTGGGGGGAATCGAACACGCGACGCTGGGGGAGAAAGAAGAGAAAAATAAATCAAACAAATGAATGGGAGGCGTGGAATTCGAACCCACGACCTCCAGATAGCGAATGAAGGAAGAGAATAATAAAGAAAAGAAAACGTGAGGCGTGGGAATCGAACCCACGACCTCAAGGCTGGAAATGGAGAGGAGCGAAAATAATTAATAAAGCAAGTGAGGCTGTGGGGGTTCGATCCCACAACCTCACTGCCAAATACCCTTATCCTAGCGAAAATTAAATAAAAAAAAATATAGGAGGTTGTGGGGGTTCGAACCCACCACCTCACAGCCTCTAGCGAAATTAAATTAAAATAAGGAGGCTGTGGGGGTTCGAACCCACAACCTCCCTATTTCTGCGAATTAAATGACAAAAATAAAAGAGGCTGTGGGGGTTTGATCCCACAACCTCTTGGTTTAGGCGAGAATGGACAAGATGATGTTAATGAAAAATAAAAAAAGGGGTTGTGGGGGTTCGAACCCACAACCCTTCGGCCAACTTAAGAGTAATATTAAATAGAAAATTAATCCTTCGATGTTAATATTGAGATTTAATTTAGAGTTCTAATGTTATGAATATTAGAAATAGAATCAATGAAAAATATAAATGATATCCAAGTGATTCAAGACTTGGGTTCCCTTGCCCAAACTTCCGTTTTGATACATAAGTCATACGTGAACAAAATATCCAAGAATAATGCCACCTACTTAGATCGAAATCAAGATCTCGGCATATATACAAGATACATAAGTCTTGTACTACATAATCTTAGAAATGTATGAATCACTTAACGAATTATGAATGAAGCCTCATGGCTTGTGTGTATAGACTCATAAGTCTAGCATACGTTTAAAAGTAAGTGAACCTAAGATGTATGTACTGGATGATGAAATGAACAATGAAATGATGAAACCCTAGAAGGGTTAAGTAAGGGTGTGAAACACACCAATGGCCAAGTATGTTGGCATATGATGAAATGAACATTCACGTAAAATGAGGTGAGTAAATGAAGAGTAAATGTGCTAATGATAATGAATGTGGTGACACCATGATGTGAGGCTAATGCTAATGATGAGAGCAATATCAAATGAGCCTAAGTAAATGTTACCAAAACGTACTCACCTATGAGAGTGTAAGATAATGAAGAGACCAGTCTCTATGAACACTCTAATGAAAGTATTGGGATTAACACACTTAATACTAACGATGAGATGAGAAATCATCTAATGAGCTATGATGTCCTCATACTAGAAGCCAGCTTCCATGACGTATGAGTTGAATGAAATGGAACTTTATACTGAGCACCGATAGGCTAGCTATGAGCGGTGATGCCTTCTTTCGGGAAGGGCGAAGGTTCACGTAACTCTCATGAGATGAGACTGTACGGCTTGCCGGGTATGGGTCTCCATACATCTCCTAGTCTTTGAACCTATACTGCCAATATAGGGATCTGGCGGGGTTAAATTCCCATGTACGCTAGCATGTTATTGGATCACTTTGGCCGGTGATTCCACCTCTTTTCGGTGTGGGGAAGACACTAGATTTCATGATGCTCACATGATCTATGTCGGTTAAAGTTAAAGTTCCGAACGAATGAAAAGCATAATGAAATGAATGGTAACTAAGGTGTTAGGATAGGATAATCAAGAGGTCAGCTAGACTCAAGTAATAACACTAGGTTATTCTTGATCATTGCACAGCACACCCGATGAAAGTCTTAAACTACACCCTAGGTATAGCTGGTGTTCACACTGGTCTATGAATGAAATGAAATGAAGTAAGTATGAAAGAATGTAGCAGACTCTGTGTTTGCTAATGAAGACTCCCTAGTTGAGGTCCCATATGTTGAGCCTCATTTTGGAAAGTCTTAATGTTAAGTCCATGATTCCAAGGTCTCATGGCATATGAATGAATGATACGAACGAAGCTATGTGTTATGTGTTATGTTCTATGATATATGCTATATGAAGATGATATGTGTTGTGTGCAATACGATATTTAATAAGATGCATGTTACTCTCATGGCATGACCTTCCTAACTCAATTTGGAAAGTTCACTAACTTTCCTAATCTCAATTTGGCAAGTTTACTGACTTGACTTCTAAAAATCATGTCATTAGGAAAGAGTTATTCTTTCTCATGCATGTCCTTGGTGTGTGCTTGCATATACTCGTACTTAGTACAAGTGTGTACTAACCCTATACATCTATACTATTTTAGGTGCAGGCACAGGTGGGCGATAAAGCTACAGGATCATTGTTACAGCTATCCGGACGTCAGCATTCATCCGGAGTTTGATAGGTCCTCATGCTTTCGAGGATGCTACTGTTTTACATTCTAGCTTAGTTTTAGAGTTGAGCTAGTGGAGCATGTTCCACTAGCGTTTCTTTCCTGTTTTTATTCAAACCTTGAATTGGTGTTATTTTGGCAATTATACACTTAATACTTATTGATTTATTTCTTTCAATTGCTTATCTCTTAATGTTAGATGGTTGATGGTGAACTATTACAAAATGTTATGAATGTTTAACAAATATGTTAAGGAGCTAAAAGTTTCAAATTTTCCGCTAAAATTAACCTAAGTGAAGTATGAATAACGTAAGTAGGCTTTTCTGCGACCTCTGAGAGGTCAACGACGCCGGTCTCATCTGGGGTCTAGATTCCAGTCGTGACATGAAGGTATGCTGCCCCGTTTTCCTTAATTTGATATTAATTATACTTCGATTCTATTGTTTTTGGTATGGTCCACTTATGGTGGCGGTGTTATGTGTTTTACTTGCAATTGATGTGGCTTTGTCGGCGTTACTTTATGCAATATTATGAGCATGGCCTTATTGGTAATTACTTGAAGTTATGTGGCTATTTGTGTAGTTGATGATGTGAAGTATGGCATTACCTATCTACATATGAGGTTATATAGTCATGTATGTGTTCTTCTAGTTATGTTGCCTTAAGTGATCATGTTAGACTTTGACTTGACATTATGAGAGTAGTGTTAGGTTAAGTCTTGGTTATTCCTACTTGACTTTATGAGTCTATGTGGAGAATATTAATGATGTTATGATGATATATAGGGTGACTTGAAGATGTTAGGTTGTTTTAGAGGTGTTTCTAGAATGACTTGTATTATGTGTTAAAAGTGAAGTATGTGATGTCTTGTCTTGGTTGACTTGTATCTCTTGCTTGATGTATATATATGATTATGGATATGTGATGTCTTGATTTAGGGTGTTATAACTCTTAGTCTTGAATGTATGAATGACATGTGACTTTAAATAATGTTATGAGAGTCTCTTATATGCAAACCTTGACTTAAAGGGAAGGTTAAGATTGATTGAAGTGTAAGCCGTAATGGTATGCTTCAAAGTAAAGGAATGATGGACTTAAGGTTAGTTGGCTGGAACGGCATCATATTAACACTTAGAAAAGTCATCATGAGCTTTTTATCACCATTGTGAGGTAGCCCTAGTGGACCTTTCTTGGTAGGGTAAATGTAATTGGGTTATGAACTAGATATGGAACCCTTTTATGTAAACCTAATGTATGAAATATTCTTTGAGAAAGAAGGCTAGCACCGAGTGAGTATGGCAAGGGAAGTAGTTCTAGTTAAGTATGAGACTAGAATACAAAGAAGCCCTTCATATTCCTTAACCATGTGCCTTCATGGGATGTGTCCAAGTTCTACCATTGGCAAGTAGAACAACCTCATCGAAGTAGGATAGAACTTCGGATTCCATGTCTTGCTATCATGGTCTATGTCGGTTATTGCCTATTCTCATCATGTGGAATACCTATTAGCATTAGATAAGTTTATGAGGTTTAGGTGGTGGTATGGGACGCTATCTAGACATTGCACAATAGACTTTGAAGGTGTTATGTGCAGTTCCTAGGTCTTGTCCAAGACCATTATGTGAGTGTCTTATGTGATGCTTATGTGAGTGTCTTATGTGATGTATGAGTCTTAATGAACTAATGAGCTAATGACCTATGTTAGTGACTATGTAAATGAAGGAGTACCTAATCTAAAGTGACTTAAGCATTCCTTAGCTAAAGTGTGAGGAGGACATGAAAGGATGGTCTCTTCATGTCTTATCTTTGGAAGTCTTGAGGATGATTCTAGTTAGGGAAGTTGGTTAATCTTGTTGACATGATCTAAACCTTAGGAAGTCTTAAGGACTATTTAGGTAATCTTAAAGAGGTCACTGCACTATGGACATTATCTTCTCGATTTACTTAAGTAGGTCTTTTGATAGTCTTTGGAAGGAGAATGTCTTCTAATCCAAGTGTTGGTGTGTTTAGTGAGAATGATTCTATTTTAGGTAGTCTATAGGATATCTTGTGTGTGTGTGATAGAGATTGTATGGGCGGTCGCTCCACACTCACTCAAGTGAACCTTGGAATTGACCTTTGGTAGAAGAATCTTACATAGATGTTTATGATTGCTTTCTAAGTATGTATGTGACTCATTGTAGGTAATCTTAAGGGTCGTTTAGGCATATCTAGAGAGGGTGTATGGGCGGTCTCTCTTTGTATGACTTAAGTGAATCTTAGGATGACTTTAAGTGAGGGAATTACATGCTAGGAAGACTTAAAGTGAGGGATGAAGTGCTTCACTGTAACAGTTAATTAATTGACTGTACAGTGAATTAATTCACTGTAACAGTGAATATAGCTCACTGTAAAGTGAGTTGTTTAAATGTTATCTTTGGTTAATTGTTATCTTATGTGTTTCCTAATTGCTAAATGATGTTCTTATGTTTAAACTATGATTTTCCAAATGAAAAGATGCATATTTCCAATAAAGTCTGTTTTCATGATTTTATGCATATAGCCATACTTAGTACATGTGGTTGTACTAATTCCATGCTTTATTTTCTATCTATAGTTTTTGGTAGGTGAAGAGCTTGTGAAGTGAAGACTTGGACTTAGAAGATCTTTCAAGAAGAAGTTGAAGTATGTCCTCAATTGACTCGAGGGCATATGTCTTTTATTGTTTTTCTTTGAAGTATTGTAATAGACTATGTCTTTCTATTTTCGTATTGAAGTATGAGCCGTGTCCCAAAGTACTCTTGTGTCTTAAGATGATGAGATTGAGACTTAGCATTTCTATTACTTTTATATCAAAAAGATTTTTAAAGACTATATTATGTTTTGTGAAAAGTTTTAACTCCGCACTACTTTTCACTATGTATATGCAATGAATGATATGAATGAGGCTTGTCTTAGAACTCTGAGAGTTCGACGACGCCGGTCGCAATCCGAGATTGCACCCTATCTTCTAGGGTATGGTTTCGGGTTGTGACATATCTTTAGAGAGAGAGAGAGTTTGAATTTTGAAGTGAGGGGTATTGTCTAGCTCTAGGGCTTAAAACTAACTTAATATAACTTAAAAACCCTAAAAATATCAGACTAGGGTTATAAAAGACTTGGGGTGAATTTACAAAACACCCCAAGACTTAACGGACAATGTTGCAGCTTTTGGGATAGCCACCATCGACGGACCAACCAACAATCCATTTGTCAAGGGACGGGCCGTTGGTGAGGTATCGTTGGTTGGGAATGCAACTCCCCAACTTGCATAGGTTCTTTTCCAAATGACGGACCAGGTCGACGGGCTGTTTCCTGGTCGACTGGCCATCGATTGGCTCGTCAATAGCACACTGTTTTGGCAGTGGTTGTCCAAGTCTTGGGCCCTTTATCTAGGGCCCTTTGTGGGTCCTAGATGGGGTCATGCCCGAACGTTAAACCCCTAAAATAAGTCGTCTAGGTCTTAGGAAAACCTCACATTAGTGTCAAGTGAAACGAACACGTAAAAGTCACTCAAACACCTCAAGACACACAAGTACTTTCTAAGGCACACCTCCGAACGTCATGGACGTTCTTGTTCGATTGATCTCCAAACTTAACCAAACTTCACACACTTCCTAAGAACACTAAAGTAACTCATTTTAACTTAAAATTAACTCGAGAAAAAGCCACGAAGCTCTAGTTCACCTTAGTTCATTTTAGGGCGTTACAAAGATGAAGCCTTAGTGATCCTTGAAGCTATGTCTTAAATGGTGTATTTGAATAGAGAGAGAATAGAGAGAAGTTGGAGAGAATTGGGTTTGGAAAATATGGGGTGTTAGGTTAGTTTTATGAGGGTTAGTCCTTATATAGTATCTCAACTAACTTAATTAACAATCCCTTAACCCTTAACTAATTAAATAACTAACCAACTAATTAACTCCCTAAACTAAAAACTTAACACTAAAGTCGACCCCAACCAACGAGACCTCAACCTACGGTCCATCAACTGGACCACGGACCGTCCTGCTGGTCCATGGTTAGGGTCAGAGGCTGGTATTTTTTTCCATGTACAAGAAAAAACTAAGTCTTAGCCAACTACACCATCGATGGTCCGTTGACCAATCGACGGTTCATTGATTGGCTCGTCGTTTGGCTACTGTCAAATGACAGCTTTCGGGTCAAATGGAAAGGGTCCTCTCCGAGGACCTTTTAGAGTGGTCCTTGGGGAGTCGTACCCAGAAGTTTCAACACTAAACACACTCTACTTTATATTTAACACCTTTTTACCAAATTTCACTAAATTCCTACACTTAAAACCCCATGAAACATGCCTAGGCATACTAGCACACATTTCACAATTCTCCGAACGTCATGGTCGTTTCTCAACGTTTTGACTCTAACACCTCCTAATTAGCTTAAATACATTATTTAGGCTTATAAAAAGTGTTTCAAGTCTTAGTTCATCTAGTGAGGCTCTAGACCAAGTCATGAACTTTCGGAGTGTTACAACAAGGTCCCCTCATCCTTAACCATATACACTTGAATTAGCTAGGAAGTATGTGTGTATGATATGGTATGATTGTTATATTATTGAAAGGTACTTCTTATGATTTTAATGGAATGTTAAAGTGTAAGGTTTACTCATTTGCTAAGGTTTCTAAAGCGAAAGGATTGTTCTCACTTATGAACTCTATGAGTTATTATGATAAGATGTTTGCATAAGAGTCTAGTAAAGGCTAATGTGAACTTATGTGATGACTAAAGGTGATTACTAAAGGGAATAGATGATTAGAACTGAAATGGCATGTAAATGATATGGGGGTATCAAGTCTAGTATGTCCGGCTCCCCACATGGGTTTCCTCACGTTTAGAAAGTCTGGATTCCTAAGATATGTGTTGTCTCATGAGATAGAAACTCCCCACGTTTAGCAAGTTAGGGAATCTAGAAACAATCTCCTTGAACCTTAAATATTTTGCCACATAGGACTCTAGCTTAGATGATCCACCTAGATAGCTATGTACGAAATGTTACACCTTAGGCAGGTTCTAACCCTCTCTTTTCGGTGTGGGAGTAGAACACCGGATTCGATGTAGCTCACATGGTCTAATATCGGTTATTACAACTTCTTTTGGTAATGTAAAAGTAAATGAATAAAGGAAATGTATGAACTCTTACTAGGGCTTTCTTAAGGGGTTCTACATAGTGTGAGGGAGTGTATGAGACTTCTCTTGCATAATGCACTTATGGGATCCTAAGAAATGGTTGTTTTAGTGTTCTTTTGTGATTATGTTGATTACAAATTATGTATGTTAAGCTATGTATTATCTTTATGAATATGGCAAGTCATGATGAAATAGGAGATTATGAAGGTATGTATATGAAGTAGGCTTCTTAATGTGATGCTTAGCTTTGGATAAGGTTATGGGATTCTATTCTTTGCATTGTACGAGTACTGCTTGGGTTGTCTACATGTGGAAATAATATTATGTTTGGTTGATTTATGAGGCTTAACTTATGTAAATATTGGGTTTACTTGTTAAAAAGAATGTTTTGACTAAGATGTCCTTCTATGCATGTTTTCAATAATTTTTATGCATACAAGCCATAGTACGTGTGATGTACTAACCCATATTTTCTATCTTTTTTCCCAAACATTTTAGGTTCAGTTCTTTGAGAAGATTTCAAGGCTATTTCTCAAGACACTTGGATTTTCTTCTCCAAGTCGGTGAGTTCTTGAAGCTTTGAAATCAAGTTTGAAGTAGGAGTAGCAGGAGGACTGGGTCAGCCAGCGATCGGCTCGAGAACCAGCTCGTTCGACCCGGTCCTGTTGAATTTGGAGGGTTTTCGGTATGGGGGTTTAGGGGACTGGTCAGGGGTCGGTTCACCGTTTGGTCCCGGTCGACCCGGCCAGCTCACGGCCCCGCTAAACCGGCCGATTTGCGGGATCTCCTATAATTTAAAAAAAAATGAATTTGTAGTCGTTGCCAACCGTTAGGGAAAATTCTAGTGGGTCCCCCCAACAATTTTTTTAAAAATTTTCACTTTCCCATCACCCCTTACCACCCCCTACTAACCCCCTACTTTTAATACATTAATTTAGACCCTCAAGTTATCATAAATACACTTTAAACCATTTTTAATATTATAAATACCCCTCTATCCCTTACTATTTCTTACAAAATCATCTATTCTCATTTCTCTCATTTATTTTCTATATCCTCTCAAGTCTCAATCTTAATTCTTAAGTTTTAATTTCTATTCCATTTAAGTCTCATATTATTATAATACATATATTTCAATTTTCAATTCTAAATTTTCATATATATATATATATATATATATATATATATATATATATCATATTTGCTATCAATTATTGGAGTTTTAAATTACAAGTTACAACTTACAACAAACTACAAGCTTCAAGGATCGGTTTAACGTCTGTTATTAACGCAGACATTTGGTACATTCGTTTCATGATATTTATATTTTATTTTTCGTCTTTAATTTTTGTGTTATTACTATTTTTATATTACACTTGATATATAATTAAATATGAGTTCTAGGAAAAAAAAATACCTATAAAGGAAAAGAGAAAGAACAAGGTGCCATTTTTGAAATATTTAATTTTGGTAATAAAAGTAGTAAGGAGAAAAAAAAGAGTAAATGTGGTGGTACTTCATCTAAATCAATGTCTTGAGTTATATTAAATACAAATGATTCTACTTATGGTGATGATACTTCTTATGATATTGATTCAAATGTTTAACTCGATCATGAAAGTTTAGAACGACGTTATGGTATTACTAATCCTAATCTTGATGAAAATTCATGTAAAGAAGTAGAAGTTGATTCGGGAGAAGAGGAATTAGAACATACACCTACTAGTTTGATGACACAAGTTCCAAATGAAACTACAAATTTAACGGAGCAAAATTGTGGACATCCACCCCTTATACCTCCTAAAAGGGAGAAGGTGAAGTATCAACGCCCTAAAACTTCTATTGTGTGGAAATTTATGACTTTAGATAAGGAAAACAATGTTGCTATTTGTAATAAGTGTAAGCAACCTTTTTAACATAGACAAGATGGTGGTCAAGGTGGTACGGGGGGATTAAATAGACATTTATTATCTTGTGTGCCGATTCAATATAAAGAAGCTAAAGCAATAGCCAAAAGAAAAAAAGGAATTCCAGTTAATAATTTTAATACTAGTGTTAATGAATCGGTAGGGGCTTCTAACATGGTTGAAGGAACATTAGATCCTTCTAACCCCGGTGGTCCACTAACACAACGTAAATATAATGAGGAAAGACATCGCGAAAATTTAGCTAAAATGGTTTCTGTTTGTGGTTTGCCTTATAGTTTTCCTTCAAATCTCTGTTTTATTGAATATATTCAACAAACTTATAATCCTTCTTTTAGAGGTTTTGCAAGAAATACTGTTAAATCTAATGTTTTTATATCAAGGTAAACATTGTCAATATTTTCGTTGTATTTTTAGCATATTAGATAGTAGAGTGTTGTCACGTCCAGAGAGCACCCCCTAGAAGAAACATGGTGTACTTGACCTCTCGGAGGTCTTATACAAGCCCATAGTTATCATTCATCGCATTGTCATAGGTAAATTAAGCGGAAAATTTAAAACTTTTCATAGCACATCATATGCTAGAACATCACTTCCATTATATATAAAATATCATAAGTACATAGTTAGACTCTAAGTCTCTTTTCCATCATAGACTCAACATCATTAGAGTACATTAGGGACACGACCCTTATAACATAAATCATAAACTAAACTATTGCATGATATAAAAACTTGACATAGGAAATCCTTGAACTTAAGGATTCCTTTTCCTTAAGCTTGAGAAACACATATCAAGACCTTCACCTTAGATACATCCTTTAAGAATCCATAACCTACGATTTGTGTAAAAAGGTGAAGAAGAATGGTGTTCGTACAAGAATGCACTAAGTAAGGCAACCATGCAAAAACATGCATTTAAAAGGGACATTTTACTTTGAAACAATGCATCATGCCTTTTGTGAAAAGTTCATAAAACTTGATACCATAAGCATCATACCATTAACATACTTATTTTTGGAAAATACAATAAGCATGACATCAATTAAGCCATATATTGCATTTAAGGCATAATCAAAGTAAACTCATTTCACTTTACAGTAAGCTTCTTTTCCCTTTATAGTAAACCCTTTTTCTTCTTAACTCCATAACTTCTCAAGGAACCCTCTAGTGATACTTGGTGCAATGTATAGATAATATCCCATTACTCTATCTACACTCAAGCATCACCCTAAGGCCACTAGGTAGTCATACATACAACCCTCATTAAACACATTTAGACACTATGGACATATAAACACATTTAGACACTATGCATATTAATACTTCGTGATACATATACTTGATATAATAGGATACAAGCCATATTCATAACATGTTCATGTATTCATATTCATGCACATAGATCACAACCTAGGAACTATCGTATCAAGGCACATGGTATAATCATTCACATGCTTATAACATTATCAATACAACCTTGATCACAACTAGAATGGAAGACTAAACATAATACTTCACATTGGATGATCATTACCACCACACCTTTATAACACTATTTCCTTTAAGGACATGATCACATCACATATACATTGATAATAAAGTAAACACTGCCACCATAAGTGGACCATACCACACACCATAAGTGGACCATAACACACAATGTCATCCAAGGACAATCATCTAGCAATTCTATAGAAAAGTATAGGAATAGAGAATGTTACCAAATCTCCCTTGCTTTGATAATCAATGATCAATACTCATAATTCATCAATAATAAAATTATGGGGCAATATATAAAAGTATCATAACATAGACGAAATCATGCTTCAACTATCCTAGAATTAAGATCACACTATGTACATTGCATTATCAATCTATAGAAGATATAATATGTAACACTCCGAAAAGTAGAGACCTAATATAGAGCCTAAATATAGTGTCTAAGGGATTAAATACTGTTTTAATACCTAAAATAATTTTTATAACTCATTCGAGAAGTTTTAGAGCCATGACGTCAAGGAACATTCATGACGTTCGGAAACTAGCTTAATTGAACTAGTTGATATCGCTATTTTTGGGGATGGTTTAAGAGGTTCAAATGGATTCTAAAACTTGTAAAAAGAAATTTTTTTAGGTAAAGTGTAGTATATAGGGTCTAAACGTCTGATAACGACTCCCCAAGGACCCCTCGAAGGGTCCTAGAGGAGGAACCCAACATGGGTGGGCAGGCTGCTCGTGAGACAAGATTCAAAGGGCTGTTGCGTGACGCGCATCCCACACGGACCCTACTTTCTCAGATAACTTTTTCAAAAATAAAAATGGGAATTAGCCTCACGACGCGGAGCAACTTCCTAGATCAGTAAAATCGTATTTTTAGCATTTTGATTTCACAAAATGACTCATTTGAGTAAGGGGTATTTTGGGTAATTTAGGTGGCGATTATATATAGCCTAAGGGTACATTTTTAAGTCATTTTTCACTTACCCAAAAAAATTCCCAAAACAAAACCCAAAAGCTCTCATCTCTCTCTACTTTCTCTCTCTGAAATTCTTCTGTTGAAGAAGGAAGAAAGCTTGAAGAAAAAGGTCAATTTCTATAGAATTTTACTTCAATTTCGTGAATTAAGCTTCATTAAGGTATGGTTTCTTCACTTTTGGGATTCCTTTCCCCAAGAGTTCCTTTCAAAGTTGATTTCTAAATTACCCAATTTCATGGGGTTTTCCAATTCTAATGGGTTTTCTTCTAAACTTCAAATTGATGATAACTTGTGATTTCCTATGACTAATTGAGTATATATTGTTGATTAATTGATGTTAATTGATTCAATTTCATGTTGATAATGTTCCCTTCCCTAAATTCCCCTAATATTGGATCTTAGTCATGAATTGATGGGAATTTAAGAATGATTTGATTATTTGACTTGTTTTATATATTCTAATTCATGTATGGATAGACTAGGGTAATGTATTGTTGGGATTGGATCTATTTTTTGATTAATTCATGATGAACCCTAATTCCCCTAACCCTAGGTAAGAAATTGAAGTTAATTTGGGTAGTGATGATTCAATTGACCTAACTATTGTGTTAATTACTATTGTGTGATGGTATAACACCCATTGTTGGGTTGAATTGGATGGTTGATGGTTAGACCATGGATGATGGCTTATGAAGGAGATTGGGTAAGTTTTTATGATCCTAACCTTTACTCCAATTATGATTACTTGTGTTTAGTGATGAAGTTACATTGAAGTATACCTTATGATGAGATTGATAGGGTTGGTATGATGATGAATTGAAATATCTTGAATATGATTTGTGAGTTGTTGTCTAAGATGTAAAAGTTATAAGGGGTAAGAACTTACCAATGTGCCTTATTATGATGTGACTATATAAATGTGCTAACCTCACATGTATGTATTGTAATGGAAGGACAATACTTGTGCAATTATTATTGAGCTATAATTATGATGTTATATAAGGGATAGACCCTATGACCTAATTAAGCTATGATCATTGATAAAGGCATTAAAGACATTTCAAAAGGGACTCTAGCTTAGGACCGAGTGAACTTGTAGATGAGGGGTGGCGCCTTCCCAAGGAGGGAAGGGAAGGTTCACCATAGTCCTCACGGGGTGGATAGCCTCATAGTCCAAAAAAGGCATAGAGTGTTGTTTCCATGACACCACCTAAGCTCCATAAACTATATTTCCACAATAGGAATACTAGCTAGTGAGTTCACCTAGATTTTACGTTCATGTTTGGTACTACTTTGGCCGGTAGTCTGCCGTTTATCGGTGTAAGGTTCTACAACATCGGATTCCACACTTAGCTCTTGTGATCTATGTCGGTTAAGGCAAGTATTCCCGAAAGTAAAATGAAGTAATGATGTGAACCCTAACTAGGGTGACTTGAGAGGTTGGCTTAGTCTAGGTAGGGGTATGGGACTCTACCTAGGCCTTGCACTAGTTGGCTTTGATGGAAGTCCTAGAAGGATTTTCTTATGTTATAATGATCTTATAAAATAAATATTATGCTTATGTTGACTTTACATGTTGATGATCCTTTATGATGTTAGTTTCGTTGATGGACATGGTATTGGTCTATATTGCTAAATATGATGATGACTACCATTGATGTTATATTATGTTGAGTTGGGCATTACTTGTGATCCTTTGTTTGGTTTACTTGATTGAGTAAGGTTATGAGGCTTTGGTTGGTCATTGCACTTGTAAGCTAAATGGTGGGTTATGAGTAAGGGTCTTTCTTATATTATGATGTTATGAACTCTTGTATATGTTGACTTGACTATTACTTGTTGATGTTTGTCTTGTGTCGTACATGGGTTTGACTTATGGATTATGTTGTTATTGGCTTATATGGGTTATTGCTTGTGCATAAGTCTTTTCAAAGTACTTTAGCTTGGTTTTGAAAAAATGTCCTGTTTAGCATGATTCAATTGTTTTTTGTGCATATACTTATACTTAGTTCAAGTGTATACTAACCCATCTCTTATGTTTACTACAAATATAGGATCGGGCCGTTCATCTTAGTAGAAGGCCATTTGAAGACTACTTGGATTCTTATCTTCCAAGTTCGATAAGTCCTCACTTTCCAAGGATGATGTCATTATCTTCCTATTGGATATTATTTAGTCTTAAAGACACTTTGTTCATTCTCTTTCATTTTGGTACTGTAATTGTATAGCCTATTTGTGGCTATGATTGTTGATGTAAGGGCTATGCCCAAATTGTTATACTCTTGTCTAGATGGTTTAATATGAGACAATATTATATACTTCTTATGATATTGTGTTCATATACTATGTATGTGTAATAAAAGTAGAAGACTATGTAATCTTTTTATAAGAAGGGTCTATGATACTCGATAAATATATATTGTGTATAAGTGAGAGGTCTAAGTAAACCTCAATGTAGAAGTAATTGAAAAGTTTTCAATTTTTCGCATTTTTAACCTATGAATGTAATGATGAATGCTAAGAGGCTAGTCTTAGTCCTCTCTGAGGACGACGGCAACGGTTACGTCTGGGGGTGCTCCGCGAATGTGACAGAGCAACATAGGTCAATATTACCAAATCTTCACCACTTGATTCACATGGATCACTCATCAACAATTCACCATCAATTTGACTATAAAACAGTAGCAATAGCTAATTCAACATACTAGAATCATAATTCAATTAACATATAATCAAGATCACAATGTCCATAACATAGGCTAATTTTAGAATTTGAAGGAACATGGGTTCATAATGAAATTGGATTGAATTCAACATGAAAATCATTATATAATCATCAACTCATCTTAAGCATGCTTATAAAATCGTTTTGATAAGGAACCCATGGCTAGATTGAAAGATAGAAGGTTTGATCATGAACATTCATAAAAACATTGGAAGGAACTCCTTAGAAGAAAGGTTGACTAAGGATGAAGGATCACCATACCTCATTGTAGGAGATAACCACAAAATATTGGTGAAGAATCCATGGGAATCCAATCTCCAATCTGTTCTTGAGTTTCATCTCCAATGGAGGTTTCTTTTGGAGAGGGAAGTCTAATTTTTAATAATGAATTGGGTATGGGGTTTTCATCATAATGAAAAACTTAATATACCCTAAAATACATGAAATAACCTTCTAGGGTCAGATTAGGACGTGGGGTGAATTTTCCATTCACCCCTTAATGGAACAGTGCGCCAGGCAACAATTGCAGGCTACATCGACACCCACCATCGACGCCTAGTAGACCCATCGACAGGATGCACTGGCAACCTTCATTTGGATCTGAGGCTTCTCATTTGGGGGTTTTACCTCCCAGGCTAAGTGTGTTACGATGATCCCCCCCCCCTATCGACGGGGCGTAGGTGCACTGACGAGGCATCGTTCTAGGCTCGTAGGTAGACACTGCCAAGGCGGTGTCTAGGCAATCTTTGGGTCCTCCTTGAGGGACATTTGTCACAACCCAAAAGCATACCCTAGAATATAGGGTACAATCTTGGATTGTAAACGGCGGCGTCGACCTCTCAGAGGTCTAAGACAAGCCTCTCATATCATTCATTGCATTGACATAAAACATTTAGCAGAAAATTTAAAACTTTTCATAGCACATCATATGCTAGAAACATCCCATCATATATATATAAAACATAAGTCATAATACATATTTAGACTCTAAGTCTCTTTGCCATCTTAGACTCAATAACTTTAGAGTACATTAGGGACGCGGCCCATACGACACATTACATAACTATACAATATTTAAAGACTTTACATTAAAGACATTAGTAGGACATCCTTGAACTTAAGGATTCCTTTCCTTGAGCTTGGGAAATCACCTATAAAGATCCTCAATCATAGATCTCCTTTAAGCATTCCATAACCTACACTTTGTGTAAAAAGTAGAGAAGAATGGGATTAGCACAAGAATGTACTAAGTATGGCAACCATGCAAAAACATGCATTTAAAAGGGACATTTCCTTTGAAATCATACTTCATGCCATTTTGAGTAAATCATCATAAAACTTTTATCAATAGCATTTATATCATCCACATACTTCATAGAAACACAATCAAAGGCCAAACATCATAGAAAAGCACATATAGAATTTAAGTACAATTTGGAGTCACTTTACAGTGAACTCCATCACCTTTACACTGAACCCTTACTCTTAATTCATTTGCCTCCTAAGTAATCCTTTAGGGATACTTGGTGCAATGTATCACCTTAGGAACACAAGAGAAAAGCCATACATAGCATCTACACAAGAAAACACAAGTCATCATAGAAGTATAGTACAGTATAAACATAGTCAAACCAAGACTACAATATCATACATAAAGGACACATACATAATCATATGCATTAGGGTACCTTCCTAAGACTTCCTGAGGAGTCACTTGTGCAATGTCTAGATGGGTTCATTACTTCCACCTATCCTAAGTAACTTACCTTAAGTCCTCCTAGTTAGGATCCTATTCAATTACTTCCATTGTCCATTTTATCTTTAGGGAAACCATAGCCTTAACCGACACTAAGACCATGGGTGCTAAACATGGAATTTGGTTTTGTAGATCCTTACACCAATGGAAGGTGTTCCTACCTAGCCAAGGTAGAACATTAACATACATTCTAGCATCCTAAGTGAAATCACTTTGCTAGATCCTATGTGGCAATCATAGTTTATGGAACTAAGAGATAGGTATTCCCTCTATATACCATTTAGTAATGGGGCCTCACCTCATGAGAAAACATGAGTGAATATTCCTCAAGGAAAGTCAACACTTCATGTGGGTCCATAGGTGAGTATTCCTCTAAGGGAAGTCGACACCTTATGTAGGTCCATAGGTGATTATTCCTCTAAGGAAAGTCAACACTCTATAAGGGACAAATGGTGAATATTCCTCCAAGGAAAGTCAACACCTCTCAATGTCAAGTTCACTCGGTGCTAAGCTAAGTTCCTTTTATTGAAAAGCCTTTATTACGTTTGTTTATAAAAAACATAGTCTTAGGATATTCATCATTCATATGCTTATAGCATATTCAAGCACCTATCTAGTTTTGGAGTATTCTTGGGCACCCCTAACAAGGCCTCTTCTCACTAACTAGATCATCCATGTGTGTGAGTGTATATATAGATGTGAGCAAACCTTTCACATAACACATAAGGTCACACATATTCATATATCAATGCATAAGTCTATAGGCATAACTATATGAGCAATACTTTCATATAAACCTACTAAGACACTATAGAAATTCATACTTCATTATATCATATTCATAACATGTTCATATAATCATCCTTCATATGCATAAGAACCAAACCTAGGAACTATCCTATCAAGATACACATGTGCAATGCATAGACAAGGTCCCATACCCTTGCCCATACTAGTACACCTATCAAGTCATCCTAGTAAGGGAATACAAATCATACATTCATGACCATCACCTTAATATGCATAGTAGTAGACACTAGTGAATATGAGAACTACCTTTCATATAGACACAATGACTTATACTACTTGTAATATGCATGTAAGTGAGAGTGTGTGTACATTGACCAACATGATCACATAATGGATATCAATAACTTATTAAGTCAGCCACCCTATTAGACCACATTACACTTCAAGCACATAGCACACAACACATAATAGCATAGGAGACAAGACAAAATACACAATGTAATCAAGACTCCTAACTTTAGCTATTTACACTTTCATATAAGGGGTACATGGGTAGAGGCTATTAACCACTTTAACACATCAATGGCAGCACCTACACAATACCCTAACATGATTATACACATGCTCAAACAATAGCCATATAACCTAAATCACAACTAGAATAGGAAAGTAAGCATAAGCTTCTCATAGTATCATCTTAAGCACATGTTCATAAGTTCATCAATTTGCCTTAAAAGCCATGGTCAACACATATATAATGATAATAAAGTAAACACCACCACCATAAGTGGACCATACCACACAATGCCACACAAGGCTTCATCAACATAACTATAAAGGAGTAGAGAAGTAGAAGAGTAGAGCAAATAAGCATTCTTATCAATTTCTCACCCTTTGATCAACATTGATCAATACAACTTATTCATCAATAAAACACATATATGGAAGTAGCTAAATGTACTTTAAACACATAAGAAACCATGTACAAGTCGCTACGAGATTATACCAGAACATAATACAACATATCAACAAACTAGGAAAGTAGAAGAACATAAATCCTTAGTTAACTTCCCTTACATTGATTTTTAGATCATAGTTCATACATATATAAGTCTACGGCAGTATCTAAACCTACATTTTAACCATATTGAAATCATGATTACATACTCTCAAGATTTAGGCTACAACATAGGCATTTAGGCTTATCGATTTGCTAGAGTATGGAAGACTTTATCAATACTATGAACTATCTAAGGGTTTGATCATCATTCATATTTCATCAATATATATATTCATTAGGCAGTAGCTAATTAGATAAGAAATCAAGACTAAATCATGCTTCATCTAATCACAATTCAAGATACATCACCCACTTAACCTCTTGACTTCATAGAATAAAGGAATCTATATCCATTCATGCAAGCCCTTCTTAATTTGATCATTAAGGATTTATACCTACAAAATTCATCCATTATATCACCTTAAAACAGTAGCTATAGCAGTTCATACATAATCAAGAGTCTACACAACCGATCTCACAATCGACTTCAAGACAACATGTAGAAACATAGGCTATTCATGCTCAAAACTTCATATATTTATCATCATGGACTGATCATCATCAATTCACCATCAATTAATGTAATTAACAATAAACACAAGCAATTCAACGTAAGAGAATCACCAATTAATCAAGAACAAGCCATAATCACAAAGCCCATGCAAAAGCTAAACCAATTTTGGAAGGAACATGGGTTCATCATGCAATTGGAGTAAAACCACATTCAAATCACTGTATTAACTTCAATTCATCATGATTTAATCATTAAAAACGTTTTGAGAAAGAACCCATGGCTAGATTGGAAGATTAGAAACTTGATCATGAGATTTCTTTGAAAAACATTGAGAGTGGCTCTCTAGATGAAAAGATAACTAGAGATGAAGATCACCATACCTTTGTCTACAAGAAAACCTCTAAAACTTCATGATTCATCCATAGAAAATCCATCTCCAAGCAGCTCTTGAGCTTCACCAAAAATGGTGGTTTTAGAGAGAACATTTTGGAGGGGAAAGGCTTTAAACATGTGAGAGGATTTTTGAATGGGTTGATCACGTTTTGGATGAGTTATATACACCCAAAATTACTTAAGTAAACCCTTAATAATCAGTTTAGGACGTGGGGTAAGTAAACCCTTAATAATCAGTTTAGGACGTGGGGTGAATTTCCCATTCACCCCTTTAAGTGGCAGCACGCAGGCAGTCAAACCTGCAGGCACCCGCGACGAGGGTCTCGATGGGGCGTCATGGGCATGACGGGGCGTCATGCCCTCCGTCGTCCATGACTTAGCCAAATTCTTGGCTCAAGACCTGACCAAGGCAATCCCCCTTCGACGAGACCTGTTCGACGGTCCGTTGTTGGCCCAACGATCCGTCATTGGGTCCGTCAAGGGACACTGCCCAGGAAGTGTCTAGGCAGCTTTGGGGTCCTTCTTTTGGGGCCTCTTGTGGGGCCCTTTAGAAGTCGTACCCGGACGTTTCCAATGCGATTACAAACCTTAACATGTTATAGACCTTCCACATAAATTTATCCAAAACAAACACCTACAAGACGTCCAAACAGCCTTGACCCCAACATGACATACGATGAACGTCTTAGGGGCTATCTTTCGAACGCCTTGGACGTTCTTGGGCGTTTGACCTCCAAACTTCACGAAACTTCATACAATAACATTAAAAACCATTATAAACCATTTCAAGACTTATTAGACTCAGTTCATACAATTTAGGCATGCATGCACACATGAGGCACATAAGCGACTATTCGTCGAACGTCTTGGACGTCCCTTGACGTTCGACTTCCAAATCACTTCAAACTTTGCACACTGCCTATATTACGATCTTATAACATTAAGACGAACATGTTAGGCTCTAGACACCTTGTCTCATTTTCGAGGTCTTACAATATCCTCCACTTGGGAACATTCGTCCTCGAATGACACTTAGGACTCGTTAATCACATCAAGGACTTCAATGCATCATAGAGCAGTTCATATATGATATAACATCATCACATAGGAGTTCATGCACCAACCTTTAAAAGGAACACAAATTTACACCCTTTAGCAAAGCACAAGTTCAATTTCTTTTTAAAAAAATGAGAAATCTCAACTTTCAAGCCAGGACATGCATACATTTTTCTTCCTAGTGATATCTAAATTGATATCTAAATGGCAAATCACACCAAGTACATCACAACAAAATAGGAAGTCATTCCACAAATCTCTTTTCTTAACATAATACTCACCCTTATAGTAAGCCTCGTTTTGGAAAAATAGCATAAATCATAGGCACACACATGTACTCTTAGCAAAACATGCTTTCACCTTTCAAGAATGAGCCTACAATTTTGCATTACAAATCATCAAGTCACTAAATTTTCAAGAGAGTCAACATATTTCATGGTAAAAGAGACTCAAGTCCCATTACAAGGCTAAACAATTTACCCTACAAGTGACTATTACCAATTCCTTATCTTACCTCATGAAGTCAACTCCACAATTAGCACATAAAAATGTAAGTCAACAAGAGAAAACATGGATTTAATTAAAATTTCTTTTCATGCTCATTGGGAAAATTCACCATGTCTCCAAGATGATGTCAATCAATTCATACCAATCATATAATACATCTTGCAATTCTTACTTTATGCAAGACTATCTTCATGTACAAACATACTAAGAATTCATATTTTCCAATTCAAGTAAGAATAGAAGAACAATGTAGACAATTTCTACAATCTCACTACTCAAACACCATCCCCCACTTAGGGTAAACCCAATTAAGAGCAACTTAACCCAACATATAGAGGATCTTAATTACACAACCTTCATATTCATCACTTAAAGTGATTACTACTTTAGAGGGAATCTTCATTAATTCAATTTAGCAACACTAAGGCATTCTAAACCTTATCATTTTAGGCAAATCATCCTCAACCATCAATTTTTGATCATACTATTCAATTCACATAAGGTCTTCCTACAATGCAATAGACACTAAGGTCATACATCATTAGTGGAAAACAACAAGGAAGTTCATAACACAACAAGACGTTTAGAAATAACTCTACGACTCATCATGTCATAAGATTCTCATCCTTCAATCTAAATAGCAAACATTCTTTTCCACATTCCTTATCATGTTCATATTCATAAATTCTACACATATTTCAACAACATCCAATCAAATGACAATTTAGTAGGTTCTCCAAGCATGTTACAATAATTTGCCTAGTCTTTACAGTGAGCATGCTTCCAAATATCCCAAAAGTGCAACATTTAGACATTTGATGGAACAAGCATGGAAATATAAGATACAAAGCTTTACCAACTCATCCTTCATAAGCATGCATACTATATTTACAACTCAAGTCTCTACGAAAGACTCCAATTTATACTAGCAACTCATCAAGTACCACTTATATATGCAAAGGAAAACAATGCACACTTTTAATCACCATACACTCATAGGATAGCATACCTCCATAGGTAGTTATTCAAACAATCCAAGTTCAAATCCTAATATTTGGCTACCATCATACAAAACCATATAGGAATACAACAATCTAAGAGAGTTCACTTTAACCACCACAACTTCTAGCATGCTTCAACTATATCAAGACATACATCATTCGACATCACTTGCTATTTCACAAAGACTTCATATATTGCCATAATTGGCATCACATCATCAAATAAGAGATAGTTCATACATAGTAAGGTAAGATAACCAATCATAATCCCCATAGATTTAGCATGTGCAATGATCAAGTAAAGCTCCATAACTTCACTAAACCAAGTAACCCAACAAGAACTACAATTAGCACCATACTCCACTCATCTATAACCTTCATGCATGTATAACTCCATATCTTTAGCACACTAGGCTAATTATATGTTTACAAGCATAAAGATCATTACATAAAGACATTCACATTTATCATCATACACATACATAGTAATAACCTCCTAAGGTCTCCATCAAGGCAAACTAGTGCAAGACATAGGTAGAGTCCCATACCCCTACCTAAGTCTAGTTAACCCTTCAAGTCGCCCTAGTTAGTTTATACATCATCAAAATAAGGACAAGTGTCACCTTCACACATACTCATCCCCCACATAGGAACATTCGTCCTCGAATGACACTTGGAACACTTAAAGGACTTCAATGACCCATAGAGAAGCTCACAACATTCATAACCTCATCACATAGAATACAATGCACCAAACTTACAAGGAACATCAACTTCAAACCATTTAGCACTTATTGCAACACAAGCAAGCAAAACATTTATTCACTCACCTTTAAATGCATCAAACACATAGGCTCTTGTCATTTTCATAGGAGGAACATAATTCTCCTAATCATAACATGTTCTTTCCATTTCATTTCATTAAGAGCTCATTATTCAACAACTTTTAATTCACACAAAGGCAAGTTCAACATCACTCCAGAAGCAAATAAGCACTCGTACTTCAATGCACATAGACTTGAATCAAGTAGATCAACTAAGACACTATCATTAAGACATAATGCCATGAAGGTCATACTCAACCTTACCATGCTTAGTTATGTTTAAGGGGGAATTTCCTTCTCTCAACAGACTTACATGTCTCATGAGTTCATACCCAAGCAATGCACAAAGGTCAACTCATTTTAAATGTGAATTTCTCAACTTTTAACCAAAGCATGCTCATACTTCCTTCCTAGTGAAGTCAAAATGGTAATCACACCACACTTATTACAACAATAGAAAGTCGTTTCACATAGTTTTAGTTCCTAGCATAACACTAGCTTTCATAAAAATGCATCATTTTAGGGAAATTCTTACAATTTATAGGCACACACAAGGACATTGGCTAAACATACTTTCACTCCTCAAGAATGAGCCTACATTCATACTTTCCAAATCATAAAAGTCATAAAATTTTCAAGACACACAACATTTTTCATTTTAAGGAGACTCAATTTCTCATTAATGGCTTAAAATACCACACATTGAAAATGACATCAAACATGCTCCTTTTATTATCTCATGATGTTAAATGCACATCTAACACATCAAGAGGCACAATCCACATGAGAAAACATGAATTTGATCAAAAGTCCTTTTTGATGCAATTTAGAATCTTCAAGCATGCTTAACATAGTTCCAATCAAGACATACATGACATATAGAGAACATGCAAATCATACTTTTATGTAAGACTCCTATCATGAACAAGCTTTTAGGAACTCTTTAGTTTCATGCTCAAGTAAGAATAGAAGGAAAAAATAGGGATGTATACAACCTTACTACTCTCATCATCATCCCCCACTTAGGGTAAACCCATTTAAGGGAAACTTAACTCAACCATCATCATTCCTCTAGGCTTAACACCTAAAGAAAATCCATAAATCAAGTTAGGTCATACTACCCAACCATATAAGGTCTAAACTATACCATGAATACCTAGGGTCATGAAAATCTTAGGGGAAACAATAGAGGAGACTTAGTCATAATGCCTCTTTCTTTTCTTTCAATACTATTGTAAGGAAACTTCTAGGTCATTCCAACCCACATAGTCACCCTACAAGGTAAGCACACTACCTTCACTTCTATGACCAAGCCTATACAAAGGACTCCAATCAATGCAAGGCAACTATGAAGAATCACACATGTAAACAAAGGGCAACATTGAGCCATTACACATATATAAAAGCAACATCCATCTTTAGCTATTTACCACACTTCTTCAAAGCATTTCAAGTCTGAACCATATCATAACATAAATCTTCACATAACATGTCATTTCACATAGATCTCATGTATAGCCATAAATGGCATCACATCAACATATATCAAAGTTCACCTTCACACATACTCATCAAACCATAAAACCAAGATAAGCTTCAAAACTCACTTTTTCTCCCTTAAGCATAGAGATACCATCTCATCCAAGCAATCACATCTAAAGACCACCGGACAAGAAAACATAAGAGAGAGATCTTATAGAGTTAAGTTCTATGGAACGATATAAGAATAGTGAAGAAGGGAAACTCTATCGTCCTATAGCCTATCAATCATAGATGTGTCTCGACTCACCACCGATGAACGAGACTCTACTAGACGTGGCAATATGAGACTTTGGACCCTAAAACCACCTTTATAAACCTCATGCTCTGATACCACATTTTTCACGTCCGGGGAGCACCCCCTAGAAGTAACATGGCGTACTTGACCTCTCGGAGGTCTTATACAAGTCAATAGTTATCATTCATCCCATTGTCATAGGTAAATTTAGCGGAAAGTTTAAAAGTTTTCATAGCACATCATATGCTAGAACATCACTTCCATTATATATACAATATCATGAGTACATAGTTAGACTTTAAGTCTCTTTGCCATCCTAGACTCAACATCATTAGAGTACAGTAGGCAGACGGCCCTTATAACATAAATTCATAAACCAAATTATTACATGATATAAAAACTTGACATAGGAAATCGTTTAACTTAAGGATTCATTTTCCTTGAGCTTGGGAAACACATATCAAGCCCTTCACCTTAGAGACATCCTTTAAGAATCCATAACCTACACTTTGTGTAAAAAAGGTGAAGAGGAATGGCATTAGTACAAGAATGTTCTAAGTATGGCAACCATGCAAAAACATGCATTCAAAAGGGACATTTTACTTTGAAACCATGCATCATGCCTTTTGTGAAAACTTCATAAAACATGATACCATAAGCATCATACCATTCACATACTTATTTTAGACATATACAATAATCATGACATCACATAAGCCATATATTTCATTTAACGCATAATCACAGTAAACTCATTTCACTTTACAGTAAGCTTCTTTTCCCTTTAGAGTAAACCCTTTTTCTTCTTAATACCTAACTTCCCAAGTAACCCTCTAGTGATACTTGGTGCAATGTATAGATAATATACCATTACGCTATCTACACTCAAGCATCACCCTAAGGCCACTAGGTAGTCATACATACAACCCTCATTAATCAATACAAACATTCATAGAACCATTTCATACAATAAGATATATACCTCACATTTGACCCAACATACTTTATGGACCACATAAAAGAACTCATTACAATACAACCTTCAAGTCAAGACTTATCAATATCATCATAAGAGGCATTAGTTAATCAATAGCATATTTAGACTTCACTTCACTTAGACATCATAAGGCCTTACTCATAATCTCAATCTAAGCCTACTAGTGCAATGTACATGTGAAGTCCCATAACCTCACACATACTAAGTAAGCCTATAATGTTTCTACAAGCCTTAACATGTACACCCTACATCAACAATGATACTATAGTCAACTACAGGCATACCAAGTAGGACCTTCATCATATAGTAACAAAGACCAACATTATGCATATAATGTAAGACCACATCATATAGACTCATTAGGACTCATACCATGCATTTTATCACAACAAGTAGAAAACACTACAATGTCATGCATAAGGAACATAAACATATACGTATACATTAGAACACCTTCCTAGAACTCCCTTCAAGAGCTACTTGTGCAATGCATAGGCAAAGTCCCATACACTCACCTACACTAAGAAACTTCCCTTAGGTTATCCTAGTTAGGGTCTTTACTTTGCTTCCATTGTCCATTTTACATTAGGGAAACTATTGCCTTAACCGAAACTAAGAACATGGGTACTAAACATAGAATTTGGTGTTGTAGAACCTTACACCAAGGGAAGGTGCTCTACCTTGCCAAAGTAGAACATTAATATCATGCTAGCATATTAGGTGATACCACTTGCTAGATCCTATGAGGCAAGCATAGTTTATGGAACTTGGAGGCATATATGGAAACCCTCTTTATGCCAAATGGGGAATTGTAGTTATCCACCTCGAGAGAATTATGGTGAACCTACTTTACCACATTGGGAAGGGACACCCCTCAACTTCAAGTTCAGTCGATGCTAAGCTAAGTTCCATTTATTGAAAAGCCTTTATTATCATTACTTTACAAAACATAGGCTTTAGGAGATTTAACCCCTGATATGTTTAGCGCATAGGTTATAGATGAGAAAATCCTTTCATCAACCTATATCATGTGAGAAAACCTTTCACATGGACTTAGCATATTCAAGCACCATATAGTTTAGGATACCCTTGAGAACACCTTTCAAGAGCCCCTCCATTGATTACATCATCATACATGCAGAATAGACATGTTTTCATGTGTGTGTACATATATGTGAGCAAACCTTTCACATGAACACCCTTAGACCACACATGCTCACACTTCATTTCATTCATTCATAAGTGTATATATGTATGTATATGAGCAATCGTTTCATATAAACACATTTAGATACTATTCACATTCATGCTTCATCATATCATATACTTGACATCATAGCATACAAGTCATATTCATAACATGCTCATGCATTCATATTTACGTACATTGATCACAACCTAGGAACTATCCTATCAAGGCACACATGTGCAATGCATAGACAAGGTCCCATACCCTTTTCCATACTAATACACCTATCAAGTCCTCCTAGTTAAGGGATACATCACATACTTCATGGACGTATACTCTGCATGCATAGTAGTAGACACAAGTGCATATGAGAATATCCTTCCATTTGACACCATGAACCTATACTACTCATAAGCATGCACGCGGTGTAAGTGTGTGTACATTTGTCAACATGATCACATAATAACTATTAACGTCACATTGAGGCAGCCACCCTCTTAAGACCATAATGCATATTTAAGCATAGACCACACATCACATATTAGCATAGGAGACAAGGCAACTTCAACATTTGTATTCAAGGCTCCTAACATTAGCTAATCACACATTCATATAGGGGTACATAGGTAGAGGTTATTAACCGTTATTACACCATCAATGGACGTCTCTAAACCACACCTAACGTAGTTATTCACCTGCTTATAACATTAGCAATACAACCTTGATCACAACTAGAATGGACGACTAGACATAATACTTCACATTGGATGAACATCACCACCACACCTTCATAATTCAATTTCCTTTAAGGCCATGATCACATCACATATACATTGAAAATAAAGTAAATACCACCACCATAAGTGGACCATACCACACAATGCCATTCAAGGCCAATCATCTAGCAATTCTATAGAAAAGTAGAGGAATAAAGCAATCTTACCAAATTTCCCTTGCTTTGATCATCAATTATCAATACTCATAATTCATCAATAATACAATTATAGGGCAGTAGCTAAAAGTATCATAACAAAGACGAAATCATGCTTCAACTATCCTAGAATTAAGATCACATTGTGTACATTGCATTATCAATCTAAAGAAGATAGAACAACATAGGTCAATCTTACCAAGTCTTCAAACCTTGATCCACATGTATCACTCATCAACAATTCAACATCAATTTGAATATAAAACAGTAGCAATAGCTACTGCAACATACTAGAATCATAATTCAATTAACATATAATCAAGATAACAATGCCCAAAACATAAGCTAATTTGAGAATTGGAAGGAAAATGGGTTTATCATGAAATTGGATTGAATTCAACAGTAAAATCAGTATAAATCATCAATTCATATTATGCATGGTTTTGAAACCGTTTTGAGAAGGAACCCATGGCTAGATTGAAAGATAAAAGGTTTGATCAAGAACTTTCATTGAAAACATTGGAAGAAACTCCTTAGAAGAAAGGTTGACTATGGATGAAGGATAACCACACCTCATTGTAGGATAGAACCACGATATATTGGTGAAGAATCCATGAAAATCCAATCTCCTAGCTGTTCTTGAGCTTCATCTCCAATGGAGGTTTCTAAAGAGGTTTCTTTTGGAGAGGGAAGTCTAATTTTGAATAATGAATTGGGTGTGGGGTTTTGATCTTAATAATCAACTTAATATACCCAAAAATACATGAAATAACCTTCTAGGGTCAGGTTAGGACGTGGGGTGAATTTCTCATTCACCGCTTAATGGAACAGTTTGCCTAGCAGCAATTGCAGGCTGCATCGACGCACACCATTGACGCCCATTAGACCCATCGACGGGTCGTACTGGGAACCATCATTTAGGTCTAAGGCTTGTAATTTGTAAGCTTTAACTTCCAGGTTAAGTGTGGGTCGCCCCCCCCCCCCTCGACGGGGCATAGGTGCATTGATGAGGCATCGTTCTAAGCTCGTAGATAGACACTGCCAAGGCAGTTTCTAGGTAGTCTTTGATTCCTTCTTAAGGGATTTTTGCAGGGCCCTTAGGGAGTCGTACCCAGACGTTTCCACCATAAATACACTCATCGACATGTCACGGACCTTCCACATGATTTTCAACCAAAACGAACACGTAAAACATGTCAAGACACACATGCACGTCTCAAGGCTAACTTTCAAACGTCATCGGACATTCTTGGATGTTTAACATCAAAATGACTACAAATTAAACATGCATATTGTAAAACACTTATTTAACATATTTTTAACCTTTTTAGACACATGTGAGGCTCTAAGCACCTTAATTCATTTTGAGGGCCCTTACAAGTGTCTACAACTTCGGACATGGGTCGTAGTGTTAATGGGAATGATTATTTAACTATTACAGCACATTGGAACTAACATAATTGGAATTTGCAAAAAAGAATCTTAAGTTATAAAGAATGTGTAGAGAAAAAAATTGGTGCATATTAAGCTTCAAATATTTTGAGTGTTTTAGACTATTACATGCTTATAGATAAAGTAATGTCTGTCGCATTAGATAATGCATCTAATAATAGAAATGCTGCTAGTATTTTAAAAGTTAGATTATGTCCAATTGATCGTAAAGCTTTTCATGTTAGATCTATTGAACATGTATTAAAATTAGATGTACAAGATGGTATTTCATTATTTGATTGTGGTTGCATGAAAACTGAATATGTTGTTGCCTGGATTTTTCATGCTAATAAAGCTGCTAGAATTAAGGAATTTAATAAGCGTTGTTTACTATGAGAATTGTCACAATGAAAAATTCCAAGACATATTCAAACAAGGTGAAATTCTTTTTACGAAATGCTTTTAGTTGCTTATCAATATAAAAGACCCATACAAATAATGTTTAATACTTATAATGCTGGCCCATTAGATAGAATTTGTGATGAAGATTGGGAAGAAACTAAAGAACCATTAGAATTTTTATGACTTTTTTATGATGCTACAACGATGTTTTCTTGAATTTATTATCCTACTATTTCATCAGTATTAATAAATATTTGTTCTCTTTCAATTCAATTTTCTGCGTATAAAAATAGATAAATTTAGAGTTACAACTGAAGGTATGATTAAAAAAAAATTTAAAAAATTCCTATTCCTCAGATTTATTTAAGTGCTACTTTACTTCATCCTGCTTATAAATTACGAGGAGTGCATGCACTTGTTGACGCTTTTTATGATACTCTATAAATTTTACGGAAGAAATTCCAACTTGTAAAATGTGTAAGTCTAGCATAAAAGAAGAAGCAAAATTTTTGTATGAAAAATATAACTACAGAAAATACTCAAGGAGAAGTTGGTCAAACTTCTAATCCTGAGAGTGAAGTTCGAATTTCAACTTATATGTGAGGTTTTCTTGGTCTTAATTCTACTAACCGTGATGATTTTGAATACTCCCCCGTTTCAAAAAGGATGACCTAGTTTGACTTGGAACGGAGTTTAAGAAAAGAAAGAAGACTTTTTAATCTTGTGGTTCTGAATTAAAGTTGCGTCAAATGTACCAAAATGCCCTTTAATCTTATGGTCTTAAACATGTCACGTGGAAAGTTAAAGTTAAATTGTTGCCAAAAAAGGAAAGGGGTCATTCTTTTTAAAACAGACTAAAAAGGTAATAGGGTCATTCTTTTTTAAACGGGGGGAGTAATATATTAATCAATCTTTAGAAGCATTGGAATACAAAGATGTCAATGAAGATTTATTAGGATGGTGGAGGAGACGGAGCGTTGCATTTCCAATTTTGAGCAAAATGGTTCGTGATGTTCTAGCTATTCAAGCTTCATTAGTTGCATCGGAGGTTGCTTTTAGTGCAGAAAGGTTTCAACTTAGCGATCATAGACATTCATTGGCGGAAGAAAGTTTGGAAACATCAGATTTATTTAGAGATTGAGTCAATGCCGATAGGAGGAATAATAATTTTCCAAAGTTAAATTCAAAACAAGAAGCTAGGGTTAAAACGGTAATTCAATGTAGTGATGATGAATTAGTGTCACAAGAGTTTCTAGAAAGTTTTCCAACACCGTAGGAAATCACCATCGATATGATGCGATAATTAGAATTAAATTTTAAAGGAGAAAGTAGATATTAGATTACATACGAGAACTAATTGAAACAGAACCCTTCCTAGAAGGTGGCTGTGTAAATTAGTTACTCATACAATATTTGTAACAAATATTAGTCTTACATATGAGAACTTATTGAAACAGAACTCTTCCTAGAAGGTGGCTGCGTAGATTATTTACTCCACTAATATTTATAAATTGTAACTTCTAAGTTCTAAGTTGCAATTAGATTTCATTGAATAAATTTGAAGGCTTTATTCAAATCTTTTTTATACAATTATTGTCTTGCATTTTAATTTTATACATATATACTAAACTAACTTTAAAATACTTAATTTAAAAATCAAAACATGACATTTGAAATTTCAAGTTTAAATTACTTAAAATATTTAAAATACAAATTTAAACTTCTCAAATGTGATGAATTTGAAACTTGAAACTTGAAGCTTGAAATTTGAAAATTTAATTTGAAATTTGAAATTTGAAAGTTAAATTTGAAAATAGAAAATTTAAGAGTTATTTATTAGCTAAATACATATAATTTCAATACAAATAAATAAGTATATACAAAATAAAAAATCCCCCGTCCCCTCCCGCAAAACCCCATCCCATCCCGTATATATAGTGGGACGAGATAGGACATATTTTTGTCCCACCAACCCAGTCCCACCAATCCCGCAACGAGCCAAATCGCCCAAACACCGTCCCCCCTCCCGTCCCCCAATCCCCGTCCCCTTGCCAGCTCTAGTTTGAAGAGACTATATGGGTGAAAGCTACCCATAGATGAAAAGACACCATACCTTTATTAAGGTTATTCAAAGAATTTGAAGAAGAAACCTTGAATTCTCCAAAACCTATCTTCAATTTTACCTTTCTTCTTCTTTGAGTTTTAGAGAGAGAAATATTGTGACAAAGAGAAAGTTTTAGTTTGATTTGGGTGCTTAAGTATAATGACTTAGTTTGGGTGAATTTTTACTTAAAACAACTTATATAGTAACCCTTAAACATACACAAAGCCCCACTTTAATTGGACAATAATAGAAAATGACTTACTTGACCTTCATTTAGTGATCACATTCAGGAACCACGAGCCACCTTCACATGTTGTGGTGAGAACCACGATTCTTGGTATTCCTTGTAAAGGTTGGAGCAGTAGCTATGTACATGGTGCATGAGGCTCACAATCCCAAGACATTTCCATTAGGGACTCCACGAGTCGTGGTCCCTCTCATGGTCCTTGTGGTAGTATTCATGCCATGTGGAGGGACCTAGCTCAAATGCCCAAGTCATCTTCACGAGGGGCTCCACAAGCCGGTAAAGACCATTGGTCGTGGTCCCTCTCGTGGACCTTGAAGTAGCTTCTAGGACACTTGAGGGCTTCTCCTCTTTGACTAAGGCAACTCCACGAGGAATCCCATGAGTTGTGGTCAAGACCACTGGCCGTGGTGATGGCCATGAAAGTTAAGGCAGTGTGCCTAAGTTTGGGGCAGCCTTGTCCTTAGGCCTTGACATTCCCTTTTGCGTTGGCACTTTCCCCTTAGCCTTGACCCTTCTAACCCTCATTTTAAATCTAGATGGTCTACTAATCTACAAGGAGTAATTTTTACAATTTTTAATCCATACGTTTGGGCTCTAGTTCAACCTACTATTTTCTAGGGTGTTACACGGATTGTGGCAGAGTACTAGAAATATGAGGCAGAGAAAAGGAGGGAAACACCAGTGGATACATCCCAGGTTGTTGATATTAAGACAGTACTTACAAAGGGAGTATTGCCTACTCCGACCACTAGGCCCTCATGTATTTCTAGCTCTGCCCCCTTAGTGACTCCGAGTTCTTCTACCGCTCCCCTACCTCCTACGTCTGATAATAGCACTGCTGTATCCCGAGCTCTACTTACCCAGGCCATGATGTTATGGATGGGGAACCTAGCCTATTATGTTGATGTGCGTTCCTCTAGTCTAGAGGTTGTGGTCCCTGGAATGATTAATAGAGCTCTCACCGCTTCATTGGCACCCCTTAGACATTCTATTAATACCCTCACAATGAGGATAAAGCTGTGAGATAGAGATCAGGGAGCCACTCATGAATTGACTACCTTAAAAACCACGACTGTGGAGTTGATAAAATATGTGTACCTGCTGAAGTCCACTGATATGACAATGAGTTTTGGGACCGTAGAGATACCTGATGACCCGGACACAGATATTGTAGACTGTTCCTATTTGGCTCCGGGTACCACATAAGATAAGGTTAGAGCTGATGATGCGGGTGCAGTGTCCAAAGCTGAGACTGATCAGAAGCCGTTTGGTGTTCAAGAGGAGACCACCTATGAGGGACTGACTGAGGTCGAGGAGGCTATGGTACATTCGACTGTTCCAAAATCTTTGAGAGATATGTTTATGGAAGGTGACAGTGGATCTAATATTGATGAGACACCACACAATGATGCCTGGCCCCAAAGTGTGACTCCGGGCATTGATTCCCCAACAGATTGAGCGACTGTGATACAGACTTCAACCGAGGGTTAGCTTGGCGAGATTACATTTTACCTCCCTCTTTGTTGTTTTTATTATTATCTTTGTTTTAATTCCATTTGAGGACAATTGCTTTTTATTTTGTGGGTAGGGTGATGTATTTCTATACCTACCTCTTGTGATTCTATTTTGTTTGTGAATATTGGTTTTTTGTTGATCTATATATGTGTTTTGATCTTAATCTTGTGGATGCTAGAGTTTGTGGCCCCTATTTTGAATGGAAATAGTTTTGGAACGTAATTTTTAAAAAAAATCCACCTCTATTGTGTGTGATTATGGTTGTTCTTATGCGAATTTGAGTATCGGGTGTGATCAATACCGATGACTTGAATAGTGATCTTAATTGAATGAAATGATTGTGTGGCAAAGATGAGTCCAATGAAGTTGCATAGATAATGTGTGAACTTTTTCCATATCGTTGTGACTAGCCGTTTATCGAAAGAGTCTATTATGATGAACATTGCACACTAGATAGAAAGTGTGTAGTCTTGTTTTATATTGGTGTCAATTCCTTGTGTGTTAAGATAGCTTTAAGAATTGTGTGTGATGAAACCTAGAATTTACCTTGTTGGTTCAGTTGACTAAGTGATGCAAGCACTTGAAATAATCTTAGGCAACAATTTTGAAGAGTGAAATAATTTGACAATACAACTCTTTTGTGTGGCCAACCTTGTGAGATATGGGAACTGTGCTTGAACCCTGTTGAGCCTTATCCTTTTCTTGGAAGAAACTTGAACAATTTTGATCCCTCTTTATCTATTCACCTATAATTTTCATGAAGTGTGGTCTATTGAATAGCCAACGTAGGCCAAAAGACTAAGTTGGGGATGTGGTGAAAAAATAAGGAAAATCAAGAAGTGTGAGAAATACCCCCTTGAGTAATGGTTTGAAAAATAAAGAGAGAAAATAATAAAGCAAAGAAAACAAATGAAATTTTTTTGAAATAAAATAGTGGAAATTGCAAAACAAATGGGGTATCTGGTAGTTCATATGTAGTTGAATAATGGGGTGGATTATGAGCATGATCAAAATGTTAAAGAAAAGGAATTAAGTGGTTTTCAGACCACACTTCATGAATGTAGAAGACACTAAGCCTAAATGATCATACCTTGACACTCAGCCCCATTACAAGCCGTAAAAAGATATTTGTGATCTTGAGTGAGATGAAACAAATATTTATTGGAAAATAAGGGAAACTCTATGGGTGAAGTCATGCATATGTTTATCTTTGTGAGTATGAGAGTTGTATGAGCTACAAATTATTGAATAAATTTGTTCGAATAGGGAATCATCTTTGTTGTGAGGGCATTTGAGTACCGTTGTTGAGCTTGAACTTGCATTTGAAGGAAGTATTATGAACTTGAGCATCTTTGATTGTAACACCCTAAACGAGCTACGTTAAATAGATACTAACATGTGTGTTATGAGCTAATGAGGTCTTAAAATGATGAATATAATTGTTACAAGTCAGTTTGAAGATTTTGGAAGAGTTTGGAAGTGAAACGTCGAAGAACATCCAAGATGTTCGGAAACTAGTCTAAGTTGAACTAGTGTATTGTTGTGTTTTGTAGTGGAGTTTCGGGGTATGGTATGAGGTTTAAATTGAGTATACATGGTTCCTACACATGTACTGACATGTAAAGTATCTAAACGTCTGAGAACGACGCCGCAAGGACCAGCCAAAGGGTCCTTGAGGAGGACCCAAACATGGGCCAAAGAAGCTGCCAAGGCAGCCAAGATTTGAGGTCCAAGACGCGTCGTTCCTGCTACACTTAAAGAGAAAAACGTTTTCCCTGCGACATGGGGACGAGACGAACCATTCTGTATCAAAAATTTTCAGAACCAAGAATTAGAAGTTCCTTCGCTACGTGCAGCCATGTCCCAGATTTGGTCGCGTCGTTTTTAAGTCAAATTTGAATTGGTTAAAATGTCCATTAAGTGCAAGGGTCTTTTGGGTATTTTGGGTACTATTTATTAATGGTTATTTAGTCCTTTAAACCCCCAAAAAAGTCACCAACTAAGCAAAACCCTCAACTCAAAAGAAAACCTCTCCATTCCTTCTCTCTAGAAACCTCCATTGATGAACCTTTGAAGCTCCAACGAAGAAGACAAATTTTACAAGTTTTTTCTCCATCAATTTCGTGTGAGTTTCTTCACATAAGGTATCTCTTTTCATCCTTGAATCCTCTTCCATTCAAGGATTCAAATTCAAATGGTTTTCAAAGAGGATCAAAAACATAGAATCTTTTATTTTGAATTCTAGTCATGGGTTCTTGCATAAAATAATTTAAATCAGTGATTTATGATATAATTGATGTTAATTGAATGTTTTTAGATCAAGATTCCTATTAACCCATTCTTTTCATGAAATCCTAATTTTGTCTATAATGTGAGTGATTTGATCATGGCTCTATTGTATTGAATTCTTGTGTAGTTTACTTTGGGCTATTGAATTATGTAAAGATCCTGTTAGAATTGTATATAGGATGCCTTAATATCATCATGTTCATATTGTATCTTGTTGGATCATTGGTTTGGTTTCATGTTGGAATGGAATTGTGTGTATGGCTATTGGTAAGAGCCTTTGGTGAAGTGAATTGATTGAGAAGACTAATGGATGGTGGTGTTGAAGATGGATAGGTGGTATGTTGACCTAAGCTTGTGTAGTATAGGCATTGAATTGAATTTATTGGTATGGTCCACTTATGGTGGCGGTGCTTATGTGTTATAATTGTGAAGAACATGGCCTTGTCATCATTACTTTATGAATTGTGATGTTATCATGTTGTAGCTATATAGGTGGTCAATGTGAAGGATTCTGTGGTACATGCATATATATGAAGTGGAAGCATGATCTCTCCTAATTGGTAACATGTGGATAGGATAGATTATGGTGATGTCTTTATATGTTTATACTGAGGTTGAAGTATGATTCTTCCTAATTGACTATATGAGTTTTTTGATGAACTATGTTGATGTTCCTATAGGAATGGATAAGGTGATTTGTAGAAGAATTAGTTGTCCCTATGTTCTACTTGAATGTTATTGTACATGTGAAAATATGATGATGTGTGTCTCTTGTTTTGGTAGACCTATGTCCCTCTACTTGATGCATGAAGAAAGTGAATACAAACTCTTGACTTAGTAGGCTTAAGCAGCTTTTTCATGTATGTGTATGTATGAGTAAAATATGACCTTGAACATGTTAAGAGGGTCATTAACTTGGAACCTTCAAACTAGAAATAAGGTTATGGTATCCTCGAAGTTGAAAGTCGTAATGGTATCCTTCTTGTGTGAATGATGGACTTAGGGATTGGTTGGCTGGAACGGCATGAAACCATCTCTAAGAAAGTCATTGAGCTATCCTTATTGACCATTGAGTGGCAGCCCTAGTGGACCCATCATTGGTATTGTGATTGAACTTAATCTATGAGAACATGCCTAGCATCGAGAGAATATTCTTGTGGTAGTAACTCTACTTAAGTTGAGACTAGAGTACAAAGAAACTCTTGATACTCGTTAAACATACCTACAAGGGATGTGTCCTAGTTCTACCCTTGGCAAGTGTAACACCCTTCATCAGAGTAGGGTAGACTCCGGATTCTATGCCTAGATAGTATGGTCTATGTCGGTTGATTCCTGTTCTTATAATGTGGGATTCATTCTAGTGTTTGAGAAGTTCTACAAAGTGTAGGGACACTATCTATACATTGCATAAGTAGGCTTTTAAAGTGTTAGGATGAGGGTTCCCTAGGTCTTCCAAGACCATTATGTGAAGTTTTATAAATGGGAATGTCTCTTAAGTTTTTTAATGACTATTGATTGACATAAGTTAATGCATGTCAATGAAAAGGTACTTATCTAGAGTAGCTTGACGGATTGCTTAGGTAGGCTTGAAGAAGGTGTATGTAACACCTCTAAAATGAATTAGGTGAATCTAGATCCTAACATGTGTGTCATGAGGTTATAAAGTCTTAAAATGGTTTATAATAGTGTTTTGAGGCAGTGTTTGGTGGTCAAACATTCAAGAACGTCCAAGACGTTCAGAAGTTTTTCCTTGAGACGTGCTTGTGTGTTCTAGTGTGCCATAAAATGTTTTACGCGTTCGTTTTGGTTCAAATTGATGTGAGAGTTGCTAACATGAGTGTATTTTGGTTGGAAACGCCCAGGTATAACTCCCCAAGGACCACCCTAAGGGTCCTTGGGAGGACGCAACTTAAGGGTCAAAACTGCCAATATAGTCCCAACCAACGAAGCCAATCGACGGACAGTAGGTCCATCGATGCCCCGTAGATTGGGGTGTAGCCCCATACTTAGTGGTGGGAGTTCAAACTCCCATTTTAGGAGTCTCTGACCCAAACCACGGACCTGCAGTATGGTCCGTTGGTGGGCCAATGAGTCGTTGTTCCTCCCGCCGATTGACACTTGCAGATTTTCTGCAGGTGTCTCGGCCAAGCTGGGGTAATTTAGGTATTTCACATAGATTTCTAAATATGAAAAGGGCAGTTATTTAAGGGTTTTTTGGGTATTTTAAGTGATTTTATAAGTCTAGAACCCCAAGTTAAGTTCATTATTCCAAATCAAAACCCATTCCCCAAAGAAGAACCCTCTAGAACTCCATTGGAGCTTGAAGCTAGGTGGGAGCTTGGATCTTCATTTCTCCATCAATTCTTCAACATTTTCATGGATTTTCATCAATCAAGGTATGGTGTTTCATACATGAACTCTATTTATTCAAGTAGCCAAACTTCAAAGTGTTTTCCAAGACTTCTCAAAAGATGAATTCTTCTATTTTGATATGTAGTCATGGGTTCTTGCATAAAATCATTTGAATCAATGATTTATGATATAATTGATATTAATTGAATGATTTTAGATCAAATTCTTTATTAACCAGTGCAAATCATGAAATCCTAATTTTGACTATATTATGGGTGATTTGATCATGTCTCTATTGTATTGAATTCTAATGTAGATTGTATTGCGCTATTGATATATGTATGAATTATAATAGAATTGTATATAGGTTGTCCTAATTTTATGAATTTCATATTGTATTGGGTTGATTCATTGTATAGTTTTACTATTAGTTTGAATTGGTGATTATGGCTTTTGGTAAGAGCCTTTGTTGATTGAATTGGTTGAATTGGCTATGGATTGGAGGTTTTGATGATGTTGGAATGGTGGTATGTTGACCTAACCTCTTCTATATTGTTTAGTATATGTATTTTAATTGTGATGATCGGTATGGTCCACTTATGGTGGCAGTTCTTATGTGATATAATTGAGAAGAATGTGGCCTCGACGGCATTATTTTATGAATTATGATGTTATCATGTAATAACTTGTATATGTGATCATTGTGAAGGTATATATGACTTATGTGTATATGTGAAGTCAAATCATGAGTTCTTCTAGCTGATGATATTTGTCTATAGTAAACAATGGTGATGTCTTAATGTGTGTTACTTGATGTTGAAGTGTGATTCTTTGTAGTTGACTATATGAGTCTTATGATGGTTTATGATGATAATTCTATAGGAATGAATGGGTGACTTGTAGTAGACTTGGTTGTCTCTATGTGCTACTTGAATGACATTGTACACGGATAAGATGAAGTATGTGTGTCTTGTTGTGGTAGACCGATGTCCCTCTACTTGATACATGAAGAATATGAATATGATTCTTGACTTAGTAGGCTAAAGCACCTTTTTCATATATGTGTATGTGTGATGGAAATGTGACCTTGAACATAATTAAGAGGGTCATTAATGTGGAACCTTCAAATTAGATAGAAGGTTATGATATCCTTGAAGTTGAAATTCGTAATGGTATCCTCCTTGTGTGAATGATGGACTTATGTGAAGGTTGACCGGAATGGCATGAAAACATCCTTAAGTAAGTCATGAAGCTATCCTAGTAACCATTGTGTGGCAGGCCTAGTGGACCCCCTTTGGTGAGGTGTATTATGATTTGGTTATGACTACTATATGGTACCTCTTCATATGAACTTGTGATTGAATTACTCTATGAGAACAAAGGCTAGCACCGAGTGAGTATGCTTAAGTTGAAACTAGAGTACGAAGAAACCCTTGATATTTCTTAACCATGTGCCTTCATGGGATGTGTCCTAGTTCTACCCTTGGCAAGTAGAATACCCTACATCAGAGTAGGGTAGACTCTGGATTCCATGCCTAGCTAGTATGGACTATGCTGGTTATTGCCTATTCTCATTATATGGAATACATTCTAGTGTTAGATAAGTTCTACAAAGTGTAGGTAGTGGAATGGGACGCTATCTAGACATTGCACGAGTAGGCTTTGAATATGTTAGTGTGTAGGTTCCCTAGGTCTTCTCCAATACCATTATGTGAAAGTCCTTAATTGTTGAATGTCTCTTAAATTGCTTAATGAACATAATGACTTAAGTTAAATGCATGTGAATGAAAATGTACTTATCTAGAGTAGCTTTAAGAATTCCTTATGTATGTTTGAAGAGGGTGTATGGGCAGTCTCTTTATGTTTTACTTAGTTGAGTCTTAGAGTAATTCTAGGTAGGGATTTAATTGATGAAATGGGACTAATCTTGTTTTAGGTAGTCTTAGGGATCACTTAGGTGTGTGTGAAGGGGTTGTATGAGCGGTCGCTTCATAACTTACTCAAGTGTGTCTTAGGATAGCCTTTGGTAGGAGGGTTTTATGCTTATATGTCTTGAAGTTATGTTAATGCTATATTGTGGATTACTTGGAATGTGACTTATATGTGAGTATATTGACTTGTAAGTGACTCTTATACTTATGTTATGAAGATTTCTTCAAAAAGAGCATGATTTATACAAATGTCTTTTTAGCATGATTTTAATTGCATGTCACCATACTTAGTGCATTCTAATGTACTAATTCCATATATTTTGTCTTATCTCTAAATGTGTAGGTCGCAATTGAGAGGAGTCATTTGAAGTGAAGCTTGGATATTAGCATTCATTCAAGCAAGTTGGGGTATGTCCTCAATTGATTTGAGGACATAACTATGTTTAGTTTTCTTGTTAAAGACATTGTAATAGACTTAGATATTTCTCTTTTATTGATGTATGGACCGTGACCCAAGATATTCGTGTGTCTAAGATGTCTACAAGAGACTTAACCTTTTCCTATGAGTACGCTGTGTTTTGACTTGAAAGATGACCTATCTTCTAGGGTGTACTTCGGCGTCGTGATTGTGTATGGGCGGTCTCTTCATGTCTTACTTAGGTGAGTCTTAGAGTAACTTTAGGTAGGGAGTTTAATTGATGGAAAGTGAATAATCTTACTTTAGGAAGTCTTGAGGATCACTTAGGTGTGTGTGAAGGGGGTTGTATGGGTGGCCTCTTCATATCTTACTTAAGTAGGTCTTAGGATGACCTTTGGTAGGAGCCATATGTGCTTATGAGATTTCTTAGTGGTTGTCTCTTATGGATTACTTGAGATATGTTCTAAATGTGTGTATGTTGACTTGTAAGTGAGTCCTTATACTTGTTTTATAAGGTTTTATCCAAAAGATCATGAAAGCATACTTAAAAGCAAATGTCCTTTTAGCATGGTTTTATTGCATGTCACCATACTTAGTGCATTCTAATGTACTAATCACATATGTTGTTTTATCTGTAAAGGTGTAGGTGGCAACTGAGGAGTATATTGGGAGCAAGCTTAGAATTCGTATTCTTTCAAGCATGTTTTGGGTATGTCCTCAATTGATTTGAGGACATAGTTATGTTTAGCTTTTCTCTTGTCATGAGACATTGTATTAAACTTTGATATTTTCCATTTTGTTTATGTATGGGCTGTGACCTAAGATATTCATGTGTCTAAGATGGCTACAAAGTGACTTAACCTTTTCTATGTTTTCTATGTATGAGAGTTTGAACTATTGTTCTATTATTGTGAAAAGATTTAATTCCACCGTACTTTTCATACATATATGCAATCAGTGATGTCTAAGGGCTTGTCCAAGCCTCCGAGAGGTTGAGTACGTCGTATGGCAACTTGAAGTATGCCCTATTTTCTAGGGTGTACTTCGGGACGTGCAATTGATGATGGTGAGTCATAATTTGAATCTTTGAGTGGACAATTGATCATTGCATGAGTAAGTTGAACCTTATTGTGTGTATTCATGTTGAGTCTTATGCAACACTATTAGAGACATGTTTTTTGAATTGCTTATCTTGAGTATTACTTGAGGACAAGCAAAATTTTAAGTTGAGGGTGTTGATGAGTCTAAAATTTGGACTCGTTTGGGGCTTTGCTTATATAGATTTAGTTTCTTCAAATGATTAATTTGTGCCATAAACTGACGTGAAATCCTTGATTTTCAGCTATATGGATTGAGGAACAAAACAAGGACACTAATAGGCAAAAAAGGAACAAAACAAACTAATGAAATGAACATGCCTGATGATCGCCAAGAGCACTCGGCGAATCGCCGAGGGGCTAATTTGACCATCAAAAGTTCCAGTGTGCCAGCATTAAGGGACAAAACCACGTCAGCAATAGAAAATAGGTAGTCTATGAATTGTCGAGCAATTCCATGATGCAAAAAGATATCACCCAAAGTTACAGGATTTGAGGATGCTAAGAGCCTAGGAAAAAAGGCGATAGCAGAGAGCAATGAGCGGTTCACAATATTACTCGACAACCCCTACTTACCTCGCCTGATGGCCCTTTGTGGCTTATTTTTTCTGACTATAAATTGGATTTTGAACTATTGATTTAGGATTTCTCTTTTCATGTTTTAATTTTTACTACCATTTTAGAATAGTTCTTAATAGACAACGATTTTTGGAGATTCAATTTGGAGATTTTGCAACTAAGTTACTGGTTTTCTTCTATTTCAAGCATTTTAAAGGCTTAATTACTCTTACCCATGTTATGGCTAATCGATTTGGGAATCGTTTTTACTCTTTTATGATGTTTGACTAAAACCCCAATACTTGGGGTGTGATCATGTTATCATGGGTTGAATTAGTTTACGGTGTTGTTAATTACTAGTTTAAATTTTATATTGAAGGGGTTTTAATCATGAATTGTTGTTTAATTTATCAATTGAAGTTGCAAATGCAGTTCTAACCTTGTGTTCTTAAGTTGCTCGAGAAAGAGGTTTTAGAATAAGATTATTGATTAATGATTTGTAGGTATTGGGTTGAGTTGGGTTCAGCTCGAGAGAGTGAATCCTAAACCCAATCCTACGTATCTAGCTCGAAATAGTGGATGAATTGAGGTGTGATTTAATCTTCTATGGTTGTTGGTGTTCGAGAGAAATCACCTGATTCGGGATAGTTGTTCGAGAGAAAGCCATATCCCTTATAGTCTAGCCTGCCCATTGATTTTTAGTTGTTTACTAGTAGTTTTGATTACCCATATATTGAAATTTTCCTATAATCTATCAGCTCCGGAGAATTCCTCTCCTTATTGTTATCTCAAGTTGTTTGGGACTGCGTTATAGTTGATAATTGCAAACCAACCCTCCCCCCATTTGACATTCATTTCATCTCTTTTAATTTGTTTTCTCTCTTTTTCAATAATTTCTATTCTTATATCAAGTTAGATCACATTCGTACTTGTTGATTGAATTTCAACATGTACTGCTCCCTATGGAATTCGACCCCAACTCAAATATTAGGTTATAGATTATTTAACTATCATTTGGACTTAAAATATGATGAAGTGTATTTGATAAACGTTAAAACGTGAATCACTAACCACGGTCCACTAGGATAGGTCGTGGTTTAGACCATGGTTCATCGACTGGGACCGTCAGTTGGTAGGTCGATGACAATTGATAGTTAATTCAGGGGTAGTTTGGTCTTTTCCTAATTAATTAGTTCCTATACTATGTCATATTACCAAAGACTAGGACCCCTATATAAGTCATGTTAACCCCTAAACTCACCCATTCAAATCATTATTTCCAAAACTCAAAAGAAATCTCAAAGTTCTTCTCTCAAATGTTTCTCTCTCTAGAACTTGATGAAGAAGGAAGAGTTGAAGCTATGGTCAAGTTCAAGTCTCCATTCATCAACAGTTTTTGGGTTTTGTAATAAAGGTATGATGTCTTTTCATCCATGGATTACTTCCATCCATGGAGTTCCTAAGATTCCCCATTTGAGTTAGGGTTTTCTTCAAACATTGTGGGTATTGATGAATGTTCATCCAATGATTGGGTAACGATTGTTTATGCATGAATTGTATAGAATACATATTTTTAGGATGAATTTACATGTACGCATGCTTAACCAATTTTTCTAGGTTGAGATTGATGTAAATGGGTTTGATGCAATGAAAGAAAAATTTGTAGGTTTAGAGGTATTCTTTTAGGATTGATAAAATACATTAGAATTGAAGCTTATATGAGGAATAATGATTAGGATTTCTTTGAGATTGAAGCTTATGAGATGATTATGATATTGAGTTGCTTGAGATTGAGCATATATAATGACTATGTGATATAGTTCTTTGAGAGTAAAGCTTATATTGTCAATTGTTGACTATCGATGTAATTGTTGTAGAAGGGGCAGTTCCCATATGTCTTACTTGTGTTATTCATGTGAAAGGCTTTCTCACATTGAATTGTTCTAGGTTGAAAGGATGGCTAAACTAAAATGAATCTATACGAAAGACTAAAACTGATGGGGTAAGAGGTGAATACCCATGACCTCTAGATGAGAACGATATGACATGAATCACCATATTCTTTAGATGAGAGTAAGAGGTGACTACCCTTATCCCCTAAAATTGTACATGGATCTAAAATACCCATGATCTCTTATCGTGAAAGGACATGGAGGAGAATGCATATGATTCCTTATAGAATGTTGTGGAGGCAAATACCCGTGTCATGTGATGTTGGTCATGGAGGCTAGTACATGTGATCCCATAGAATGGACATGGAGTCAAATACCTGTGACCATGTAATTAAGAAAAGAGGCGACCACCCTGAGCCTTTATAGAAGGCAAGTGGTGCTTACCCATCTTTATAAAAGATAATCTAATGATATGTTATGATAGGTGATGAGCTTGGATGATGGCTAAGGTAACCTTCTATGATGAGTAATACTAGTAGAGTATTACCCATGTCTTGTCTAAGTATTGCTTTGAGGTTACTTGAGAAGTATCCCTTACATGTTGATGTTATCTATATGTGCATTGATTATGCTTGTGACTTATATTGTCTAACTCTTATGTTTATGTTGATGTTTATGCAAGTTATCATATTTAGTACATTCTTATACTAACGCATAATCTTGCTTATATTTATTGTCCAAATGTAGGGTGCAGCGGTGTCGACTCTCATCCCCGTGGGTGTGACCGTAATAGAGCAAGACTTGAAGACTGGTGAGTCCTCATAGCATTGGAGGATTAGGACATCATTTCTCTTATGTTCTTTTATTTTATGTTTTGAACACTATTGTATGGATTGCGTCCCAAGATATTCATGTTTTATATGGTTTCAGACAAAGTGTAATAGACTTTCACTTTTGATATAAAACTTTGATGTTGGTTGAAAATGTTTAAAATTTCCGCTCATTTCTATTGTCTTATGTTATTGTAATGACCCGCATGTATACCCTAGAATTTATGGTACTCTTCGGTCATGGCATGGCGTACTTGACCTCTTGGAGGTCTTGTACAAGCTCTTTCGTATCATTCATCGCATATACATATATGAAAAGTAGTGCGGATTTAAAACCTTTCACAACATTCGAGTAGTCTTTAAAAAATATCTTTCATATAAAACCAAAGGAAATACTAAGTCTCATGTCATCAAATCTTAGACTCAAAATATACTTGGGACACGGCCCATACACCAAAATATAGTACTACTAAGTCTATTACAATGCTTTCATAAAAGAACTCTAAAGATAGTGATGCCCTTGAGTCAAATGAGGACATACTTCAACCTTTCTTGAAAGATCCTATAATCCAAGCTTTGCTCCAAAAATGCCCTTCACCTATGAATCACTTTAGAGATAGACAAAAGTATTGAATTAGTACAAACAGATGTACTAAGTATGGCATAATGCATAAAATCATGATAACGGACATTTATTGGGAATATGCTCTTTTTTATTAGAACATCATAGTATAAGCATAAGAACAACATTTAACATCTTAGAAACATAAAAGATCTAACATAAGTATTTTATCACTTTTTAAGGAACATTACTGTGAACTAAGCCACTATTACAGTGAATTAACTAAATATTACAGTGAACCCTTTTTAACATGCAACCCTCTCACTAAAAGTTATCCTAAGACTCACTTAAGTAAGACAAAGAGAGACCGTAAATACACCCTCTCCAAGAACACCTAAATAATCCTTAAGACCACCTATAATGAGATAAATACTTTTACAATACACCAAACACATAAACATGAGATCCTCCTACCAAAGGTGATTCTAAGGCTCACTTGAGTGAGTTATGAAGTGACCGCCCATACAATCCCTTCACACACACCTAAGAGATCCTTTAGACTCCCTAAGATAAGATCATTCTCACTTCATAATCAACCTTCCTATCTAGATTTATCCTTAATACTTCTCTAGGTAAGACATGAAGAAACCATTCTAATGCTCATTTCACACCTTAACTAGGCAATCCTTAAAGTTACTCTAGACTAGGTACTTATTTAATAACATATTTTCTAACTTAAGTCATCATCTTCATTAATTCACTTAAGATACATTCAACATGTAAGGACATTCAAGTAATGGTCTTAGAAAGACCTAGGGACTCACTTACTAATATCTTTAAAGCCTAATCGTGCAATTCTTAGATAGCGTCTCATCCCACTACATAAACTTCATAGAACTCCTCCAATACTAATAGGTATCACACATGATGAGAATAGGCAATAACCGACATAAACCATACTAGATATGCATGGAATCCTGAGTCATGAACCAACTCCAATGGAGGTTTGTTTTACGGGCCAATGATAGAACTTGGACACATCCCATGTAGGCACATGGTTAAGGAATGTGAAGGGTTTCTTTGTTCTCTAATGTCATCTTATATAGAGAAACTTCCCAAATCATACTCACTCGGTGCTAGCCTTTGTTCTCATAGAGTATTTTCAATAAAGGATCACATGAAGAGGTTCCATATATAGTTCATAACCCAATCACATTCACCTTACCAAAGAGGTTCCACTAAGTCTACCTACAATGGCTAAGAGGATAGCTCAATGACTTTCCTAAGGATGATTTCTTGTCGTTCCAGCCAATCAAACTTAAGTCCCCCTTCACACAAGAAGGATACCATTACGACTTTCAACTTCAAGGATATCATAACCTACATCTAAGACGAAGGTTCCACATAACTTGACCTTCTCACTATGTTCAAGGCCACATGTCCATCACATATACAAGACTAAGGAGCTTTAGCATACTAAGTCAAGACATCATATTCACATTATGCATATATCAAGTAAGGGACTCAAGTCTACCAAAATAAGACATACACACACTTCACCATACCATACTCATATCATACTATTGTAGAGCACCTAGAGACAACCAAGTCAACTATAGGCCACCCTATACACTATTATAGAATCATCAACATAACCAACATAAGACTCATATAACCAAGTAGGAAGAACAATACCTCAATCCTAAAACTACACACATAAAGACATAGTCATAGTCTAACATGATCACCTAATGTCAATAGAAGAACACGTACTTTCACCTAAATCACAAGTAGATAAATATGATCACACTTCACATAAATCATCTACACAAACAATCATAATATAACAAGTAGTGCTGACAATGTCATGATCATCATAATGCATAAAGTAACGCCGACGAGGCCACATAATTCACAAGTAAAACACATAGCACCGCCACCATAGGTGGACCATACGAATAACAACATAATTCAAGACTTAAATTACATATTATAAAGAGAATTAGGGCAGCGTACCACCAATCCACTTCAATCAAAAGCTAAATCATCCAATACAATATCCAAAGGCCCTTACCCATGGCCATGATCATCAATTCAATACAATACTTACAATAGACAATGAATCAAAAGATAATTCAACATAGATATATGAATTTAGGGCATCATACTAACAATTCTAACATGATTCTAACATAATTCAATAGCCCTAATCAAACTACATAAGCATTCAATAGCATTAAGACATGATCAAATCACCCATGATATAGTCAAAATAAGAATTTCATGATTTACATGGGTCAATAGAAATTTTGATGTTTTATTATTTAATTAACACTAATTCAATCATAAATAGTTGATCTAAAACGTTTTATTTAAAGACCCATGGCTAGAATTCAATTTAGAAGATTTCATGTTTTGGATCATCTTTGAAAATCATTCAAATTGACTTCTTGAAGAAAGATATTTCAAGGATGAAGAACCATACCTTAGTTGTGATGAAAATCCCACAAGATTGATGGAGAAAAATTTTGAAAATCTATCTTCCTTGGATCTTCAAAACTTCATCTATGGAGTTTTTGGAGAGAAACAATGGAGATATTTTGTTTTGGACTTGAGGGTTATGATTTGAAGGGTGAATTGGGGTTTAAAAAGGTATAATAACCGCCAATAACTAGCCCCTAAAATACCCAAAAGACCCCTGAACTTATAGGACCTTTTAACAAAGTCAAACTCAACTTAAATTTTCGGAATTATCATTGGGAAACAAGTCCGCGATGCGGAGTTGTTTCCGCATGATTTTCTTAAATTAAATCCCAAACCAGTGGATTCTGCCATGTTTCCGCGACACGGAGAAACATTTTTTCTCTTGGTGAACCAAGTCCGCGACGCGGACTAGCTCCTTTAAGTGCAAATGTTGCTGGCTTAGGCAGCTTGCTAGCCCAAGGCTTGTGTCCTCCTTTAGGACCCTTTCGTCATTCCTCATGGAGTTTTACCCAGACGTTCCCTCCTCAATTACTCTCATATTCATGTTAGGAACCTATCACATCAATTTTGACCTCAAAACAACACATAAAACTTGAAGAAACACACTAAGACATACTAGCATATTTTCAAGGCAAAACTTTCGAATGTCTTGGACGTTCTTTGACACTTGACCTCCAAACTTCATCAAACTTTAGACACTGCCTATAAACATCATTATAATCATTTTAGGACTTTCAAACATCATGAAACAAGTTTTAGGCTCTATTTTCTCCTAAGTCATTTTGAGGGTGTAACAGTTATGAAAGTTAAGAGACTTATATGAGGCCTCTTGGGGTCTTGTATGCCATCTTACGTCTAGGGGGTAGCCTTGGGCAGTGACAAACTTTTTAATAAGAGCACAAGGTTTATAATGGTTCTAGAATGTCTCAAAACCACGTCTAGTAGAGTCTTGTTCGTATGTGGAAAGCGTGCCACATTCATGAATGAGAAGCTATTAAATGTTTAGGAACCTTCACTTCTTCATTTCTCTAAGTCATGTGATAGATTTTAACTCTATAAGGTCTTTATCCTAATCCTTACTGAATGGTCTACAATATATGACTACTAAAAGGGATTATGCAAGACTGACCGAGGGAGAAGATATTAACCAAGGAGCTCCTCCTCAAGATCCTAAAGCTCCGATTGACCCTTTGGCCGACCAAGTGACAAATTCAAAGTTTAGGACCACTTTTCAAGTGTTGGCTCTAACCATGACAGCCCAAGCCAATATGTAGGTTATGAACCCCATGAGCCCAAATATGGGTATGACAGCATCAAGAGTAACTGACTTTTCTATGATAAATCCTTTGGGATTTGACGGTTCTAAGGTTGGGGGAGATCCTCAAAAGTTCATTGATGAGGTTTACAAGATCTTGGCTATTATGGCAGTGACTCCGGCATAAAAGTCAAAATTAGTCGCTTATCAACTTAAGGAGATTTCTCAAATTTGTCTTAACAAATGGAAGGAAGCAAGACTGGTAGATGCGGGTCCCCTAGAATGGGAAAGGCTTAAGTCTGCTTTTCTTTATAGGTTCGTCACTCTTGAGATGAGGGAGGCAAAAGAGTTTGAGTTCATCAATCTTTGACAAGGAAATATGAGTGTGAATGGACATGCTTTGAGGTTCACCCAATTGTCCAAGTATGCTCCTTATATAGTTGTGGACTCTAGGGCAAGGATGCGCAAATTCATTTTGGGTGTCTTTGAATTGGTGGTGAAAGAGTGTGGTACGGCTATGCTTATTCATGATATGGATATTGCTCATCTTACGTCACATCCGGGGAGCACCCCCTATGAGTAACAAGGCGTTCTTGACCTGTCGGAGGTCTTATACAAGCCCATAGTCATCATTCATCGCATTTTCATAGGTAAATTTAGTGGAAAATTTCAAAACTTTCACAGCACATCATATGCTAGAACATCACTTTAAATATATATCTAAAATATCATATTTACATAGTTATACTCTATGTATCTTTGCCATCTTAGACTCAACATCATTAGAGTACATTAGGGACACGACCCTTACAACATAAATCATAAGTACAATACTAAATTGACTTTACAGTAACTAGACATTAGGACATCCTTGGACTTAAGGATTTCTTTTCTTGAGCTTGGGAAACACATACCAAGCTCCTCACCATTAAAGACATTCTTTAAGCATCCATAACCTACACTTTGTGTAAAAGGTAGAGAAGAATGGAGTTAGTACAAGAATGCACTAAGTATGGCAACCTTGCAAAAGCGTGCATTTAAAAAAGGACATTTTACTTGAAACCATGTGTCATGCCTTTTTGTGAAAATCATAAAACCTGGATACAATAGCATTTATTCCATTTACATACTTCATATAGGCATATACAATAGTCAAACATCACATAAAATCCCACATAGCATTTAAGTCACATTTGGAGTCACATTACAGTAAGCTCTTTTCCAATTACAGTAAGCTTTCTTTCTTTAAACATCTTTACTTCCCAAGTAACCCTCTAGTGACACTTTGTGCAATGCATCACCTTAAGGCCACAAGGTACTCATACATATAACCTACATACAAACACATACCATCATAGGAGTATAGCACACCATAAGACACATTCAAGTCATGACTTACAACATTATTACAGTGAACCATAGTTTACTTGCACATATGCTAACTTCATTAACATAGAGCATTACAAGACCTTACTCACAATCCTATTCTAAGTCTACTAGTGAAGTGTACATGTGAAGTCCCATAATGTAACGCCCTAAAATGAACTAAGGTGAACTAGAGATTCGTAAGTGTTTCTTGAGTAAATTTTGTGTTAAATCAAGTTACTTTAGTGTCCTTAGGCTGTGTTTGAAATTTGGTTGAGTTTGGAGGTCAATCGACCAAAAACGTCCATGACGTTTGGAAGGTGTGCCCTAGAATGTACTCGTGTGTCTTGTTGTGTTTGGGTGAGTTTTACGTGTTAGTTTTGCTTGAAACTTGTGTGATATATTCCTAAGACATATATGACCATGTTTAGGGGTTTAAAGTTCGGGCATGACCCCACCTAGAACCCGCAAGAGGGCCCCACAGAAGGGCATAGACTTGGACCAAACTGCCAAGGCAGTGGCAAAACGACGGACCACGGGATGGTCCGTAGGTCCACCTATGGTCTGTCGACCATGGACCGTCGATGGCACCTGCAAGGCAGAATGTCCAGCCTCAATTGTGGCTAAGTCTCAACCAACGAGACCTAACCTATGGACCGTCGATTGACAAATGGTCTGTCGGTTCCGTCCGTCGGTGGAGGCTTGAAAACCTGCAGTTTGGGAGGCTGCAGTCCCAAATAACGAGACCTCACCTACGGTCCGTCCTTTGACAAATGGACCGTCGGTTGGTCCGTCGATGGGGGCAGTCCCAAACGTGATGGTCAAGTCTTGGGGTGTTTTGGGAAATTCACCCTAAGTATTTTGGGACCCTAGGATGATATTTTTAGGGTTTTTAAGTTATATTACGTTAATTTTTAAGCCCTAGACCTATACAAGACCCTCACTTCAAATTCAAACTCTCTCTCGCTCTAAAAACAAACTCTCTCAAGTCTCCATTGAAGCTAGAGGTCAAGAAGGCTAGGAGGGGCTAGTTTGGACGTGGTTCTTCACCAAAATCTTTGGGTTTTCTTGCATTTGAGGTATCCATTCTTGAATACTCTTTCATTCAAGGAGCCATTTCCAATAAATTTCCACAAAGGGTTTTCAACCCTAGTTTCTGTTATCTTCAACCCAAACATGGGTCTTGCATGAAAATGTTTCTAATGGTTAATTAATGATGTTTCTAATGTTAGTTGGTGATTTTAATGCTAAAACCTTAATGAAATCATGTTAAAGTTTCCTTTCAAATGGTGGTTTAAGAAATGGGTCAAATGAGCATGTTTATGTGTAGGATGAACTTTGGTTTTCTAGTATTGTAATGTTGGTTTAGCTACTGCCCTAAGGGCCTTATTATGATGAATTAATGATAAAAATGATTATAGGTTGTTATGGCTTGTTAAATTGAAGAGTTGCTTATATTGTATTATTTCTTATTATAAATTGATTCTTGAGTGGTATGGTCCATCTTCTTGGTGGCAGTGTTTATTTGATGAATTGGTTATGTTTAGTATGTATTGAGAATGTGATCTTGAAGGTCTAATATGTATAATGAATAGAAATTGGAAATGAGTCTTGTATTGTGGTTGTGAAGCTTGAATTGTATGTCTGACCTAGGTTTTGGTCTAATTGAAAAATATGACTATGTGAAGTATGTAAAGTGTGTGAATTGATGGATGAATGTCTAAAGTATATTTAGAAGTAATGTATATGAAATGATGCTTATATGCAAGGTGTGCTCACATGTACACACACACTTTAAGTGAATGAATGAAGCTAAGTTTAGTAAGAAGGGGAGTCTTTGGGTGGACACTCTTCGTGAGTTTAGATGAAGTGTCTAGTAGAAACCTCACTATTCCTAATGAGCTTTCCAAGATAGGTCGGAGGATGAATGCACTTCGTGAGTTGAGATGTGGTATTCGCTAGTTATCCTTAACCTATAGTCTATAATGTGAGAATCCGTGGGGAGTTATGCCTAGGACCGAGAGGATAGGAAGAAGAGGCGGAATACACTTCGTGAGTTGAGATGGTGTATTCCATTGTACCTCTTGAGATGAGTACTCCTCGTTACTACAGAATGAGTTACTTAGAAGCAACCTCCCTACCCCTTAACTATGTGCCCGCATAGGTGTAGCAATTGGGAAAGCCATGTAAAAGCTAAGAAGTATGAACTTACTCTAGGCAAGTGAGGATCCCTCATACGATAGGGGTTAATATCGGGATTCCATGCCTAGCTCTCATGGTCTTTGTCGATTAAGTTAACCCCCCACAAAAGTAATAAAAATAAGGAGTCGTCTAATTAATGTGATACCTATGTGAATTGATTGAACTAAGTCTTCTAAAAGAACGTGCTACTTAGGGTAGGTGGTGGTATGGGACGCTACCTATCCATTGCACTAAGTAGGGTCTTCCGAAAAGGGAAGACTTGGTGCCAAACTTTCTAAAAGAGTGTACTACTTAGGTTAGGTAGTGGTATGGGACGCTATCCTACTCATTGCACTAAGTAGGCATTCCGAAAGAGAAGTCTTTGGTGTTTTGTTGGGTGTTCTTCTAATGTCTTGTCTTTGAGTGGTTACTTTTTCTCCCGAGGTGAGTAAGCTGAACGGGGTAGTCTTGAGGATCGCTTGGGTGTGCATTGAAGGAAGTGTTTGGACGTTTTCTTCATGTCTTACCTTAGAGAATCTTAGGATTATCCTTAGGTAGGGAAACTCCTACGGAAATGGGTTCACTTCCTCATTTGCAATACTTTTGAAGTTCACCATTGTTGGAATCTTTAGTTCAATGTAAAGCTTTTAAACTTACTATAACGTCTTAAAAATGATTCACTCTAATGTTAAAGAATAGCTCGCTGTAAGTGCAACTTTTTGGTTAAATTGTTGTAACGTGCTCAAATCCTTGGGAATCCATTAGAAGCACTAGTGGAAGTAGTAGTATGGGATGCTACTCTCACATTGCACTTGGTGTGACCTAAGAGTCCTATTGGAGGAGAGTACTTTTGTGAAAGTCTTATACTTGATTAGTTTACTGTAAAGTCGAGTTAGGTTACTGTAAAGTTTGGTATGCTTAATGTAAAGTGTGTCTTTAAGTTAAAGTTATGGAAATACTTCTTTAAATGTTAAATGATGCTTCTTATGATGTTTTGTTCCTAAGTTCCTGAATGTTTTATTAAATTGGCATGAAAGCTTATTTTTGCTAAAATGTCCCTTTTTACATGTTTTTGCATATGCCATACTTAGTACATTGTTTGTACTAACCCCATACTTTTCTATACCTTATAAGTATAGGTTGGAAGCTTTTGGAAGGTTGAAATCGAAGCTTGGGAATTCTACTCTCTCAAGATTTGGTATGTCCTCATATATTCGAGGACATAGTTTATGTTTCCTAGTTTTATTATTAAGACTTATTTTGTATTTTCCTTTTTTATTGTAAAGGGCTGTGTCCCGAAGATTCTAAGTTGTGCCTTTAGGTTGGCTTGTGACGATGAGATTTCCTAGTATCTATGAAAGACTTCTTTTATTTAATTATCGTAAAAAGGTTTAAATTTCGCACTACTTTTTATGTCTTATGTAATTAACGATAGTTGAAGAGCTTGTATGAGTCCCCAAAGGGTAAAGTACGCCTTGCCACGATCCGGGAGGTGTCCCTAGCTTCTAGGGGGTGCTTTTGGGTCGTGACAGACTTGGTATCAGAGCATAAGGTTTTGGAAAATAGTTTAGGTTCTAAAAGTCTCACAAGCCACATCTAGTAGTATCTTGGTCATTGATGTGAGTTGCGACACATCCATGGACAAGAGGCTATAGGATGCTAGAAGTTTCAATTCCTTCTCTATTCTAATGTTGTACCTTAGAGTTGAGTTATATAATGTGTCTTTTCTCAACCTCTTCTCTTTGTGTTTATAGGACGTGAATACAAGGAGATCGACCATGAGAAGTGAGGAGGAAGGTGTAGCTAATGAGAGAATCCCTCCCCGTGTTGACCAGGTTCCTATTAAGGGCCTAGAGGAAGAGAATTGGAGGTTCTCCTTCAAGAACCTCAAGTGCCTCCGGAACCCCAAGGGCCTCAAGTGCCTCTTATGCCTAAAGTTCCTTTTGTTGAGGGTGATATGACTAATGCGGAGTTGAGGGCTGCCCTAATGAATTTGACTCAACTCATGACGGCTCAAGCTCATGTCGTCAATAATCACTTTGTGGGCCAAGCTAATCAAGGAGATAGACCCCAACCAAATGCTAGTACACCCGCTTCTAGGATTCGTGATTTCATGAGGATGAACCCTCCAACTTTTCATGGCACTAAGGTGGATGAAGATCCGCAAGGCTTCATAGATGAGGTTTTCAAAGTGGTAGATGTTGTGGGTATGACCCCTAGGGAGAAAGCGGAATTGGCCGCTTACCAACTTAAGGTTGTTGCTCAAGTATGGTATGAGCAATGGAGAGGTGAGTGACCCTTAGATAGAGGTCCGGTGGATTGGGAGGAATTCAAAGAGGCTTTCCTAGATAGGTTCATTCCTTTAGAGTGGAGGGAGAAGAAGATGGTTGAATTCATGAACCTTCGTCAAGGGGAATGAGTATGCAAGAGTACTCTCTCAAATTCACCCAACTCTCTAAGTATGCCCCAACCATGGTAGCCAACCCTAGGGCTAGGATGAACAAATTTGTGATGGGAGTGTCTAGATTGGTGGAAAAAGAGTGTCGTACGGCAATGCTTCTTAATGACATGGATATCTCTAGACTCATGATTTATGCCCAACAAATTGAGAAGTCCAAAATTAGGGAGATAAGGCAAGAGGGAAAAAGGCCTAGGTTGGATGATTCTAGTCACCAAAATCCAAGGAAGAGGTTCTATCACAAAGATTCTTCCATGACAAGGATAGGGCTCCAAACCAACATTCTCATGGTGGTGGTCATACTTTTGAAAGGGCTAGGTGTCCTCTTGTGGAAAGAAACATTCGGGTAAGTGTCTTGCCTGAACGGATGGGTATTTTAGTTGTGGTAGCAAAGGCCACAAGATGAGGGACTGCCCTAACCTCAAAGCAAGGGGAAAAGATGTCAATCAATATTCCCTAGATCCTAATGCTCCCACGAAGAACCCTTCATATGGGATGGGAGCTAGGAAGGATAACTAATCCGGATTTGATGATCTTGGTAAGTCTTAACCCTTTATGATTGTTGTTTTTATGTTATGAAATGAGTTTATGTGGTTTTATAGTTCATATGATCATGTCATCTTGATGAATTGCTCAAAAAAATGGATTTTTGAAATTTTGAAGTATGTTGGCAGTGATACAGTGATGTTCACTGTAGGTTTTGTGAATTTTGAGAAAATTTGTTTTGTCTTGAATTGAAGTTTCAATGTGTGCAAAAGTGTTGTATAGGAGCATTTTTAATGTTTGAGAAGGTATTTCCTCCATAAAATAAGGTTAAGAATGAGTTTTGAAACTTGTGAAGTTTGGTAAAAGTTGCCTAAGTTTGTAAGTGTTTGAAAATGTGAAATGATGCTCTTCGTTAGTTGATGCCTTGATTTTTGATGTTTTGATCATGATTGTGATGTGTTATGTGATTCTAAGTGATTACTGGTTGTTCTTGAAGTTTAAGTGTTATTCGAGGACGAATGTTATCCCAAGTGGGGGAGAATGTAATGCCCTAAAATGAACTAAGGTGAACTAGAGATTCATAAGTGTTTCTTGAGTGTATTTTGTGTTAAAGCAATTTACTTTAGTGTCCTTAGGCTGTGTGTGAAGTTTGATTGAGTTTGGAGGTCAATCGACCAAAAACGTCCATGACATTTGGAAGGTGTGCCCTAGAATGTACTCGTGTGTCTTGTTGTGTTTGGGTGAGTTTTACATGTTCGTTTTGCTTGAAACTTGTGTGAGATGTTCCTAAGACCTATATTACCATGTTTAGGGCTTTAAGTTCGGGCATGACCCCACCTAGGACCCGCAAGGGGGACCCATAGAAGGGCCTATGACATGGACCAAACTGCCAAGGCAGTGGCCAAACGACGGACCATGGGACCTTTGATGGCACCTGCAAGGTAGAATGTCCAGGCCTAAATTGTGGCTAAGTCTCAACCAACGATACCTAACCTACGGACCGTCGATTGAGAAATGGTTCGTCGGTTCTGTTCGTCGGTGGAGGCTTGAAAACCTGCAGTTTGGGAGGGTGCAGTCCCAAACGATGAGACCTCACCTACGGTCCGTCCTTTGACAAACGGACCGTCGGTTGGTCCGTCGATGGGGGCAGTCCCAAAAGCTGCAACGTGATGGTCAAGTCTCAGAGTGTTTTGGGAAATTCACCCCAAGTCTTTTGGGACCCTAGGATGATACTTTTAGGGTTTTTAAGTTATATTAGGTTAAGTTTTAAGCCCTGGACCTAGAAAATACCCTCACTTCAAATTCAAACTCTTTCTCTGTCTAAAAACAAACTCTCTCAAGTTTTCATTGAAGCTAGAGGTCAAGAAGGCTAGGAGGGGTTGTTTGGACGTGGTTCTTTACCAAAATCATTGGGTTTGCTTGCATTTGAGGTATGGTATCCATTTTGGAATACTCTTTCATTCAAGGAGCCATTTCCAATAAATTTCCAAAAAGGGTTTTCAACTCTAGTTTTGTTATCTTCAACCCAAACATGGGTCTTGCATGAAAATGTTTCTAATAGTTTATTAATGATGTTTCTAATGTTAGTTGGTGATTTTAATGCTAAAACCTTGATGAAATCATGTTGAAGTTTCCTTTCAAATGGTGGTTTAAGAAATGGGTCAAATGAGCACGTTTAAGTGTAGGATGAACTTTGGTTTTCTAGTATTGTAATGTTTGTTTAGCTACTGCCCTAAGGGCCTTATTATGATGAATTAACGATAAAAATGATTATAGGTTTTTATGGCTTGTTAAATTGAAGAGTAGTTTATATTGTATTGTTTCTTATTATAAATTGATTCTTGAGTGGTACGGTCCATATTATTGGTGGCGGTGTTTATTTGATGAATTGGTTATGTTTAGTATGTATTGAGAATGTGATCTTAAAGGTCTAATATGTAGAATGAATAGAAATTGGAAATGAGTCTTGTATTGTGGTTGTGAAGCTTGAATTGTATGTTTGACCTAGGTTTTGGTCTAATTAAAGAATATGAGTATGTGAAGTATGTAAAGTGTGTGAATTAATGGATAAAGGTCTAAAGCATGTTTAGAAGTAATGTATATGAAATGATGCTTATATGCAAGGTGTGCTCACATGTACACGCACACTTTAAGTGAATGAATGAAGCTAAGTTTAGTAAGAAGGGAAGTCTTGGGGTGGACACTTCGTGAGTTGAGATGAAGTGTCTAGTAGAAACCTCACTATTCCTAATAAGCTTTCCAAGATAGGTCGGAGGATGAATGCACTTCGTGAGTTGAGATGTGGTAGTCGCTAGTTATCCTTAACCTATAGTCTATAATGTGAGAATCTGTGGGGAGTTATGCCTAGCACCGAGAGGATTGGAAGAAGAGGTGGAATACACTTCGTGAGTTGAGATGTTGTATTCCATTTTACCTCTTGAGATGAGTACTCCTCGTTACTAGAGAATGAGTTACTTAGTAGAAATCTCCTACCCCTTAACTATGTGCCCGCATAGGTGTAGCTATTGGGAAAGCGATGTAAAAGCTAAGAAGTATGACCTTACTCTAGGCAAGTGAGGATCTCTCATCCGATAGGGGTTAATATCGGGATTCCATGCATAGCTCTCATGGTCTTTGTCGGTTAAGCTAACCCCCTACAAAAGTAATAAAAATAAGAAGTCATCTAATTAATGTGATACCTATGTGAATTGACTGAACTAAGTCTTCTAAAAGAACGTGCTACTTAGGGTAGGTGGTGGTATGGGACGCTACCTATCCATTGCACTAAGTAGGGACTTCCGAAAAGGGAAGACTTGGTGCCAAACCTTCTAAAAGAGTGTACTACTTAGGTTAGGTAGTGGTATGGGACGCTATCCTACTCATTGCACTAAGTAGGCATTCCGAAAGGGAAGTCTTTGGTGTTTTGTTGGGTGTTCTTCTAATGTCTTGTCTTTGAGTGGTTACTTTTTCTCCCGAGGTGAGTAAGCCGAACGGGGTAGTCTTGAGGATCGCTTGGGTGTGCATTGAAGGAACTGTTTAGACGTTTTCTTCATGTCTTACCTCAGAGAATCTTAGGATTATCCTTAGGTAGGGAAACTCCTACGGAAATGGGTTCACTTCCTCATTTGCAATACTTTTGAAGTTCACCATTGTTGGAATCTTTAGTTCAATGTAAAGCTTTTAAACTTACTATAACGTCTTAAAAATGATTCACTCTAATGTTAAAGAATAGCTCGCTGTAAGTGCAACTTTTTGGTTAAATTGTTGTAACGTGCTCAAATCCTTGGGAATCCATTAGGAGCGCTAGTGGAATTGGTAGTATGGGATGCTACTCTCACATTGCACTTGGTGTGACCTAAGAGTCCTATTGGAGGAAAGTACTTTTGTGAAAGTCGTATACTTGATTAGTTTACTGTAAAGTCTAGTTAGGTTACTGTAAAGTTTGGTATGCTTACTATAAAGTGTGTCTTTAAGTTAAAGTTATGGAAATACTTCTTTAAATGTTAAATGATGCTTCTTATGATGTTTTGTTCCTAAGTTCATGAATGTTTTATTAAATTGGCATGAAAGATTATTTTTTGCTAAAATGTCCCTTTTTACATATTTTTGCATATGTCATACTTAGTACATTGTTTGTACTAACCCCATACTTTTTTATACCTTATAATTATAGGTTGGAAGCTTTTGGAAGGTTGAAGTCGAAGCTTGGGAATTCTACTCTCTCAAGATTTGGTATGTCCTCATATATTCAAGTACATAGTTTATGTTTACTAGTTTTATTATTAAGACTCATTTTGTATTTTCCTTTTTATTGTAAAGGGCCGTGTCCCTAAGATTCTAAGTTGTGTCTTTAAGTTGACTTGTGACGATGAGATTTCCTAGTATCTATGAAAGACTTCTTTTATTTAATTATCGTGAAAAGTTTTAAATTCCGCAATACTTTTAATGTCTTATGTAATTAACGATAGTTGAAGGGCTTGTATGAGACCCCAAAGGGTCAAGTACGCCTTGCCACGATCAGGGAGTTGTCCCTTGCTTCTAGGGGGTGCTTTCGGGTCGTGACACATAATCTCACACCTACTTAGTAAACCTGTCATAAGACCACAAGCCTTAACATATACTTCATATACCAAACATAATACTATAGTCAACTACATACACTTCAAGTAGGACCTTAGTCACATAGTCATATTAGAACTTCATATCATGCATATCATCATATCATGTAGACACTAACACAATGTCATGCAAGATAACCATAAACATATGTGTCACATCCCGAAACCATACCCTAAAAGCTAGGGTGCAATCTTGGATTATGACCGGCGTATTCGAACTCTCGGAGGTCTTATACAAGTCTATCATATCATTCATCGCATATACATAATGAAAAGTAGTGCGGAATTAAAACTTTTCGTAAAACAATATAGAAGTCTTAAACTCTTTCATATATGAAAATAGGGAAAAACACTAAGTCTTGAATCATCATCTTAAGACATGACAATACTTGGGTCACGGCACATACGAATTTAAAACATACTACTATATAGTCTATTACAAAACTTCATGAAAGAAACATAAAATGACATATATGCCCTCGAGTCAAGTGAGGACATACTTCAACTTCTTCTTGAACGATCTCGTTGTCCAAGTCTTCTTCCCCAAAGCTCTTCACCTACCAAGAACTAATAGATAGAAAATAAAGCATGGAATTAGTACAACCACATGTACTAAGTATGGCATTATGCATAAAAATCATGAAAACGGACTTTATTGGAAATATGCATCTTTTTGTTCAAACATCATAATATCATCAACGTACAACATTTAGCAACATAGAATCACATAAGAAAATATTTAAACCGAAATCATAAATTTAGAGCTCACTTTACAGTGAGTTCACTTCACTTTACAGTGAAATCCATTCACTGTGAAGTCCTAGCCTTCCTATAGCCCTAATGGACCTTGCTTCGGTAGGGTGAATGTGATTGGGTCATGAACTTGATATGGGACCCATTTGTATGAACCTTAATGTGAATTGATCTATGAGAACTAAGGCTATCACCGAGTGAGTATGGTAAGGGAAAGTAGTTCTAGTTAAGTGTGAGACTAGAATACAAAGTATGCCCTTCATATTCCTTAACCATGTGCCTACATGGGATCTCTATGTTCTACCATTGGCAAGTAGAACACCTCATTGAAGTAGGATAGAACTTCGGATTCCATGCTTTGCTACCATGGTCTATGTCGGTTATTGCCTATTCTCATCATACGGGATACATATTAGCATTAGAGAAGTTCTATGAAGCTTAGGTGGTGGTATGGGACGCTACTTAGACATTGCACAATAGGCTTTGAAGATGTTAATAAGAGTCCCTAGGTCTTGTCTACGACCATTATTTGAATGTCCTTTATGTGATGTATGTCTCTTAAATAAACTAATGAACTAATGACTTAATGATAATGAGCATGTAAATGGATAAGTACCTAATCTAAAGTGACTTAAGGATTGCTTAGTTAAAATGTGAAGAGGGCATAAAGGATGATCTCTTCATGTCTTATCTTTGGAAGTCTTGAGAATGACTCTAGTTAGGTAAGTTGCTTGATATGTTTGACATGATCTAAACCTAGGAAGTCTTAAGGATTATTTAGGTAGCCTTGAAGTGATGTATGGGCGTTCTCTTCTACGAGTACTTGAGTAAGTCTTTTGATAGCCTTGGTAGGGGAAATTGTCATATTATGTATGTCTTGTATGTTGGTGTATTGTAGGTGTGTATGTGTCTCATTATGAGTAATCTTGAGGATCGTTTAGGCACATCTAGAGATGGTGTATGGGAGGTCTCTCTTTATGTGACTTAAGTGAATCTTAGGATGGCTTTGGTGAGAAGAATACATGCTAGAAGATGTTCAAATCCTATAGGGTGGTTTGAGGTGTGTGAAGTTTCCTTGATAGGACCTAAGTTAATTCATGAGTCTATGGAAAAATTTCATCTTACTAGAGAGAGGTTGACAACATCCCAAAGTCAACAAAAACCCTATGTCAACGTTAGAAAAAAGACCTTGAGTTTGAGTTTAGTAATTAGATCTACTTAAAATGTAACCTATGAAGGGTGTGATGATATTAGGGAAGAAAGGGAAGCTTAGTCAACGATATATAGGCTCGTATCAAATCTTAAGACGTGTTGGAAAGGTTGATTATGAGCTTGATTTGCCGAATGATTTGTCAACGGTGCATCTGGTGTTCCATGTCTCTATGCTAAAGAAGTTTGTCGGAGATTCGACATCCATAGTTCCCCTAGAAGGCTTGGGATTGATGATAGTCTCTCTTATAAAGAGTTACCAGTTGAGATCTTAGACTGGAAAGTTAAGAAGTTGAGAAACAAGAAAGTTGCTTTCGTGAAAGTTTTATGCAGGAATCATTTAGTTGAGGGTGCTACTTGGAGGCTGAGGCCGATATTAAGTCCCGATATCTAGCTTGAGGTAATGAGCCTCCTCGTTATATACTCCTTGTTCGAAGTCATGTGTATTTTAGATGTTCCCATGATTTCCTTATGTTTTGCATTTATGAAAACTTGTGCTTTGAAAGAAAATGAATTTGTATGATTGATTTTCCTTATGTTGTAGCGCATTAAGTATGAGCTGCCTATAGACTCCATAAGATGAATTGATGAACATGTTTTATCTATGATTTTTTAGGATGAATTGCATATGAGCTCCATGAGATTGTGTTGAGCATGCTTTTAGCTTGGAGAAGGTAGTTCCTCCTTAAACATGAGAAATTTTGAAATTCATGCATATTGGGTTGCAAGATGTAGTTCCTACTTCCTTATGATGCATTTGAGTATTTTTAGCTTTGAGTTGATGTTTCCTCCTTGTCTATGTGCATTGCATGCATGATGGGCTGATAGAGTTTAGTTTCTCCCATCTTATGATGTTTTGAGAACGTCATAACTTGGAGTCGATAATTCCTACTTGGTTGCATGCATTATATTATTAGGTTGGGTAGTTAGTTCCTCTCCTAATCTTTTAGAACCAATTTGAATCTCATTCAACGAATGAACCCAAGGGGAAGATATTGTAACACCCCGAATTCGAGAGAAAAAAGCCTAGCAAAAAGCAAAACTCCAAGGTGCCATCCACAAGGGCCAACCATGGTCCATGGTGTGGCCAGAACCGTAGGTGGGTTCGAGGATTGGTCTTTCAGAAGTTTTGTAAGGCAGGATCATGATTGAACCTACAGATCATATGTGGGTCCGCATTCCATGGTCCAGGGGTCCGCTGATTTGACAAAATTCTCTGACCACAAATCAGTGTCCACCGGGACAAGCTATGGGTCAAACCACGATCTGTCGACTTAGTGCTCGGTTGGCAATTCAGTGATAGTTGACAGTTAGTTCAGGGTAATTGGATCTTTTCCTAATTAATTAGTTCATATACTACGTCCTTTTACACCCCTATATAAGTCATTTTAATACTAAAACTCACACATTCAAATCATTGTTTCCAAAAACCAAAAGAAATTCAAAAGTTCTTCTCTCAAATATTTCTCTCTCTAGAACTTGAAGAAGAAGGAAGAGTTGAAGCTAGGGTCAAGTTCAAGTCTCCATTCCTCGAGAATTTTTGGGCTTTGTAATCAAGGTATGATGTCTTTTCATCTATAGATTCCTTCCATCCATGGAGTCCCTAAGATTTCCCAATTTGAGTTAGGGGTATTCTTTTAGGATTGATAAGATACATTAGAATCGAAGCTTATATGATGAATCATGATTAGGATTGGTGTTCTAAAAGACTTTTTTGGGACTCGCCTCGGGGCTCGCCCTGGGGCGGGGCTCTAGCAAAACGCCTCGAGACTCAAGTGTGGGACTTAGTTCTACATGACTTACGCCCTAAGCGCCCGACTATACGCCTTAAGAACGCCCAACGCTCGGAACTCGCCTAACAGATCTTACACAAATTATGTGTTAAAATCTTTAATTAACATTGTTGACCCTCATAATTCTTGAATAAATAAATGATACATAAGTTTTCAATCTATAAAGGTAACAAGATTGAGAGTAACTCAAACAATAAATGTAGTACAGATATTTACTATTTGGTAACACTATGAAGTTAATTATGTATTACGTAACATTTCTCTTAAAAATATGTAGCGAAATTTTGCTTTTTCACTTGTCATTGGTCTTCATGATTTTGTCATATGTCTCAAAATTATCATATTTTATATAACTATTGAAAGTAATTTTATTTTTATTCATGAAAGAATGATGTTTATACAATAATACTTGTAAGTTTATTGATTATTTTTTTTTAGGGTTGGGGGGGGGGGGTTAAATTGTATAGTATGATATATATATATATATATATATATTTAGAAATAATGATTCTTTTATTATTAGAAAGTTATGATATTAGATTATTTATACTTGTATAGTCATGTTTTATTATTATTGATGTAATGATATTTTTCAAATAGTAATTATAATACGTTTTTTCTTTATTATATATTATCAATACTTATCTCAAATAAAAATCATAATATAATTTCTATATATTATAGGTTTTTCATAAAAAAATTATTTGTAAAATCATTGAAAGAAATTTAATTAGTAATAAAACTATAAAACTGAATATACATGAGACTACGCCCCGTAGATCCATGGGACTTACGCCCCGTGTCTCGAGGCTTATGCCTCGCCCCGTACTGTATAAAACGGCTCGCCTCACGCCCCCGCCTTTTATAACACTGATTAGGATTGATTTGAGATTGACGCTTATAAAATGATTATGATATTGAACTGTTTGAGATTGAGCATATAGAATGACTATGAGATATAGTGCTATGAGAGTAAAGCTTATGTTGTCAATTGTTTATTATTGATGTAATTGTTGTGGAAGGGGTAGTTCCCACATGACTTACTTATGTTACACATGTGAAAGACTTTCTCACATTAAATGATTCTAGGTTAAAAAGATTGCTCACCAAAAACAATTCTAGACTAAAGACTAAAATTGATGAGGCAAAAGGTGAATACCCATGACCTCTAGATGAGAAAGATATGAGGCGAATCCCCGTATTCTTTAGAGGAGAGTAAGAGGTGACTAGCCTTATCCCCTAATGTTTGAAATGGATGTAAAAGGCCCATGGTCCCTTATTTTGAAAGGACATGGAGACGAATACCTATGACTACTTATAGAATGATGTGGAGGCAAATACTTGTGTCATATAATGTTGGGCATGAAGGAGAATACCCGCAATCCCATAAGATGGACATGGAGGGGAATACATGTGACCATGTAAGCAAGGCAAGACGCGACCACCCATTAGCTTTTATAGAAAGGCAAACGACATTTACCCATGTCTATAAAAGATAAGCTAATTATATCTTATGATAGCAATGAGCTTGGATAATGGCTAAGGTCACCTTAGTAAGACTAATTGAGGATTATCCATGTCTTGGTTAAGTATTGCTTTGAGGTTACTTGAGAAGTATCCCGTATATGTTAATGTTCTCTATTATGTGCATTGATTATGCTTATGACTTATATTGTCTAACTATTATGTTTATGTTAGATGTTTATGCAAGTTGCCATATTTAGTACTTTTTTTTTACTAACACATACTCTTGCATACATTTCTTATCCAAATGTACGGTTTGGCGGTGTCGACTCTCATCCCCGTGGCTTGGACCTTAGTAGAGCAAGACTTGAAAATTGGTGAGTCCTCATAGCATTTGAGGATTTGGCCATCAATTTTCTTATGCTCTTTCTTTTTTATGTTTTGAACACTATTGTATGTGTTGTGTCCTAAGATATTAATGTTTTAGATGGTCTGAGACAAAGTGTAATAAACTTCCACTTTTTGATATACAACTTTGATGTTGGTTGAAAAATGTTTTAAATTTTCGCTCATTTCTATTATATTATGTTATTAAAGCTAAATGGCTTATATGAGGAATCTCGGGGTCTTGTATGCCATGTTACGTCTAGAGTGTACCCCTGGGTTGTGACAAAACCCTCATTGAGATCATGATTTCAAGATGTTTTAGGTAGATAAAAATTGAAGAAATTAATAAGGAATTGATAGGTTAAGCTTACCCACACGAGTTTACTCAATCAAAGCTCCCAAGATTGACTAACCTAAGCTTCGATTGAGTAAAAAATGGGAAGAATTCCCAAATTTACACTGCCAAATCTGTAAAATGGGGTCTACGATGCGGCTCATTAAACTGCCTAGGTTCGCCAATGCAGTAAGTGTGCCACCTCAACGACACAAATGCGCTAGGGGACTCGCGATAGTGGTCCTATTTGCACTAGATAGTAGAGAACATGAGAAGCCCTAAACTAAAGTCTCCAATCGGATCCTCGAAAAATTGACCCGTGTCAGAATAAAATAACTAGAGAAGTTATCTCACTAAAAATCTATATTTCGAATTCAATGGGATCGTCGAATTCCCAAAAAAGAAGAAGTTTAAATGACGAAATTACCCTCCCGAACATCTCTTTAAGCCTAAAGCTCAACTTCTCGTCTAAACACCCAACTCTCAAACCTAATGCCTCGGAACGGTAACTAACCACCCAAACTCAATGTTCCGAACGCAATAGAACTATCGAATTTTCCACCCAATGCTTGCATATCTAAATATTGACCAAAGTCAACTATAACAATATAATTCTACTCAAAATCACACCGGATTGCATTAGGGACCACACTATTTATTGTGGTAGTACAAAGTAAGTATGAAATGCTAAGAGGAAGGGCAAAATTGTCATTTCACAAATAAAAATAGTTTGGCAAGAAATGAGACATTAGCGTTAATTTAATAAAGTGTGTTAAGTTTAAAGAAACTTTTGTGTTTAATTAAATGATGAGATAGAGTAGAGGAATAATAGAAGTTAATTTGGTGCGTATATGATACAGAGTATTTTACGGTTTTCCAATGTGAAATGCGTAGATACCCTCTTGACTCAACCGCTAATTTTTTTTTGAGTTTTTCTTTGGGTGTTTGGTATTTCATTAGTTTTGAATTTAAGTAATGTTTTTTTTTTTTTTTTGAGAGAGCTTGTTTGTGGTACGTACATACAATAGATATGATTGGTGCAGAAGCCACCTACCGTTCATCCAAAAAGTCAACATTGTTGAAGGTTTCAATATTTTATTGATTCTGGTGGCTGCTTCTTTCATCAGCCAGTAGGCGACCAAGTCAGTCAGCATCTAAATAACTCGGGTTGGTGTTCTTCTCTCTCTTTAGTCTTTACCAGCATTTATTTATGGACTTACACTGTAGTAAGTTAGATAGAGATAGAGGAGAGTAATAAATAAATACTTAATTCAACTCTTTACTCTAATTTGTTTGTGCTCCATCCTTCTCCCATGTCTGCTTCAAAGCTTTCAATTGTTGGGATCACCTTGCTTCCATGGTTTTTCTGCTCTTTGCTACTATTTACCAAGGCAAATAGCCAAACTACTCATCCAGATGAAGGTAACCTTTACATAACTTTTTCTCTTGATGGTATTAGATACATACGGGGTTTAAACAGAAATACAAAGCAACAACACTTGTTCTTTACTTTGTGTGACAGTAAAAGCATTGCGTGCCATCAAAAATAGTTTGGTTGATCCAAATGGGAATCTCAGCAACTGGAGGAGAGGAGATCCATGTATCTCAAATTGGACTGGGGTTTTGTGCTACAATCAAACAAACAATGATGGTTATTTTCATGTTCGAGAACTGTAAGACACTTTTCAAATTGAACTGCATCATAAGCATGGATCGCTTAATTTTTCCAACACACTTCTAAATCTATGGATTTCTCAACGATATATATCTGCTCTCTCTAATTTGCTTCTCATATTCTCCGGAATTTATGCCATTTTGCCTTTATTACTTACTTTCTAATCTGGTACTTAATTGGGTATTGGTTGTTGAATCTCTTTGTTCCTCTGGTAGTTAGTTGCTACCTCACACTGAAAGATGTTCACTCCCTTTAGTCAAGTAGGTAAAGTAAGCATATAAACCACTTCTGAAACAAACAAAGAAAGGTGGCAGAGTAGATAATTGTCAAAGGATTTAATCCAAAAAGTCATGACCTATCGGATCCTGACGTAGCTGTAAGTATCAGTTGTGATCGATATCTTCACTGTAAACCATGCTAAATTAGTCTATTCCAATTTGCCTAATCTAATAGGTGGGTGGCATGATTTTTTATTTCTATTTTGGATTCTACAGATATTAGTAAAGACAAGGCATCAGAACTGAACTTGAAGAATTGAAATTGATTTAGTAACAAAAAAGTAACGATTGAGGGAAAGCAAGGCCATCATGTCATGCCTCAAATTCACACTTAGATCCCAAGAAGAAATCTTAGAAGTTGCTTTAGACTCTCTTTCAAATAGCTGGAAGTAGAAATAATTCTAGTGATAATCTATTGAGCATCCCACTATCTAATATCATACATTTTCTAAGATCTAAATGGGGGAGCCTGCAATTCATCCTGCTCTGTTCGTATGTACTAGGTAAATTCATGCTATGCGCGTAAACATACAAGCTCTATTCTATCTTGTACAGCTCTCACCATATCACATGCTTGTATTTGAGGATAGGAGATTCACTGAAGAATTGGGATAAACCTCATCAATTGGCCTCGGTATCTACTTGATGTACCATGGACATCCAAAAATCACCAAGCACCTATTGTCTAGGATGCATATTTTGGGACTGGGTTTGTAATAATATTATCATTACATCAAAGTTTTTCTGTGTGGCATAAAAGCAAAGATTATGGCCAACAGCGAGACTATTTATTTGACAAGTAGTTGGTTTTGTTCTTCCAGAAATATGAACTTTCTAGTTCTGTTGAAAAATTAAATCCGAGTCGTCTCAAAGTACATGAATTACCTAGTTCATGTATAAAGAAGTTAATGCTAAGATGCATGTATAGTTGAATCATGATTTTGGAAAACAAAAAGTCTAGAATATAAATTAGATATTAAGAGCCCTGCTTCCTAGATTTCCAACATTTGCTGTTAGAGTTACTTGTCCGGAGGGATCTGTAGCGAACCCGAATTCTCGAATATTTGGAAGAATGATACTTCGGGGTGAAATGAATGTGAATGAGATTAGCTACTATTGCTATGAGGATGATGGGTTAGAGAAGCACCAACTTGAAGATATTGTTTTGGTACATGGAACTACTAATAATTCGAAAATTAAAACAACTTCCAAAGATAATTTTGATGGCAAGGAGTCAAACAAGAGTTTCAACTCATAACAAACAATTGCTTATGGAGTAGTTGTATGACGAGGAATCTTGAGTAGAAAGTTAGTGGATGATGTGACTTTCACGAAAATGATAGATATGAAACACGGTTGCATCTATCAAAGGATTGATGACATGATATTTGAGAAGGTTTCTTTTTATAAAACCCAAGTAAAGATGAAGAGACGAGCATGAATAAGATTTGCAGGATGATCAGATCATTGTAAGAGTTCTACGATCCTTGAATTCGTGATTTAATTTTATGGTTGTAATTGAGGAGTCCAAGACTTGGACACCATGATCATTGATGAACTTACCGCCTTTGCAAGTCCATGAAGAAAAATGAAATGACCTGTAACAAGAATTAATCAAACAAGTTTTGCAAACATTGGTTTTCTTAAAGAAGAAAGATGAAAAGTGTTGCTCGCATAGAAGAAGTGGTGGACATGGACGAGGTAGAGGAAGATCATAAAAATGAAGTTGAGCTTGAGATCTTGAAGAAGCAAGATCAAGTTGTGGATGCCTTGCCTTTATAATCCATAAAGATTGACGTCTTCCAAAACACTCTTTTGAGTGATGAATCCATTATTAAAGGGGGTGTTGAAAAAATAACCTAGGTTCATCTCAAGTACATGAAATTTCCTAGTTCATGTATTTAGAAATTAGATATATGTATAATTTAATTCATAACTAGGAAAAAAGAATCAAACTAAATTATGATAAGATTAGACTAGGTACATGTTAAAAGAATACCTATTAATTCCTAAGCACTATAGCGGTTATAAGGAAGCAAGTTGAGTGAAGGAAAAAATAATATGTTCCTCCACTTATCTTCAACAGAATTTGAGAGATTGAGTGTTCTCCTCCCTAAAATTTCCAACAAGTTCTACACACGTAAATGAATTAATAAAATAATGATAAGTGGATGTATGTACTAGCAATTTTTCAATAGTTGGACAAGGAAGCTTTGAAGTGTAGAAATTATTGTTGAGAAGCCCTCTTACCTAATAGGGTTGTAGTTGTCTAGAAGAAGCACAGAGAAGCCCTCTTACATTATAGGGTCCTAGTAGTCTAGAAGGAGCACAAACTTTGAATACTAATTTACCAACTTTTTTTGCGTAGGAAGATGACAGTCTCACATGAATTCTAATGTCTGATTTAGTTAAAAATAAATAAAAAGATTAATGTCTGAAGTTTTATTCTTGACCTCAGCTGTTTTGCTTGTTATGATGTTTGTAAACATTTTAATGTTGCTTGAAACAAGTGGTGGATGATCATTCTAGAGATTGATGACATTTCAGTAGAGTATGTTTCAATAATCTGCAATGCGATGAGTCCTTGTGTTTTTCCTCTTAATAGGCAATTACTGGATATGGATCTGTCAGGAAATTTGTCACCGGAGCTTGGTCGCTTATCTTACATGAGAATATTGTAAGTTTGGATATTTAACAAATGCTATTCAAATATTTTCTGCTTTGCAATTTTTTCCCACTAATAGCTTCTGTTAAAATCCTACTAGGAATAGGAATTGTATATAGAATCATATTTATAATAGGAATAAGAATCCTTGTTGGAAAAGGATTCTAATGTAGTGTCTATAAATAGGGCCTCAATGTAATAATGTGGACACACAATTCGATAATATTGTTTTCTCTCATATTTCTCCTATGGTATCAGGGCATTGGTGAGAAACTTGATTAGACAGTTCACTGTGCATCAATTTCCGATGACTGTCAGACATGGTATCAGAGCATTCGCGAGAAACTCAACCAGACAGGTCACTGTGCGTCAATTTCTGATGACTGTCAGGGCTGATTTGCATCAGTCTATTTCTATCAGTTTTGTGCTTCTCTTTTCCAGTAGGGTCGTGCCATCATTCTGACCCTACTCATATGATTCTTTTTTTTTTCATCTTTTCAGTTGTTAAATTTAATAATCTGGCAACCTCTGTCAATTTTCCGGCAAGATCTGTCAAGACCCCTTTCAATTTTTTCTCCAGCCATTCAATACGAAATTTGTAAACGTTCATCACTTAGTCCTATGATTAAGTCGGAACCCTTAATGAGGAGATAAGACAATCAAACATCACTGTCCATGAAGAATTGACGAGGGGGAGGTCGATTTGGAAGATCTCGACTTAGGTGTAGTTATTGTAAGAGGCTTGGACACACTCGTGACATATGTTATTCTCGACCTAATTGTAGTTATTGTGATAGGCTTGGACACACTCGTGACATATGTTATTCTCGACCTATTGTAGTTATTGTGATAGGCTTGGACACACTCATGAAACATCTTATTCTTTGCATAGTCAGCTCCCCAAAAATATGCATGTAGTTCAATCTAACGTCATAGGTAATAAACGGATTATTTATCTCAAGAGGAATATAATGAGTATCTTCAATATCAAGCAAGTAAGCTGATACCTCTACCAGTTGCCTCAATTCCACAGTCTCATACTTTTGGATCATGGATTGTGGACTCTAACGCTTCTAATCATGTTTTGGTGATAAATCACCTCTATCAAATATTGCTTACTCATAGTCGGTAACCAAACAAAGCAAAATGAGTTGGACAAGATAATCCCCTATCCTCTGTCACTTTAAATTTCGTTCTTTATGTCCCTAGTTGTCCTTTCAATCTTGCATTAGTCAGTCGTTTGACTCGTGCCCTAAATTGTGGCATACTATTTCTTGAGGACTCAATTGTCATGCATTACCGTAGTACGTGACAAACCATTGGTGTATGATATGAATCACAAGGTTTACTACCTCATCTCTCCTAACTCCTGCATAGCACGTCAGTCACATTTCTTCCGACTTAATTCACAAACGTTTGGGACATCCTAGTTTGTTCAAGCTACTAAAGATGGTGCCTATTATGTCCCGTTTATCCACACTAGATTGTGAGTCATGCCAACTTGGTAAACACACTTAGCAACCTAACAATGTAGTGCCGAGAGTCGTGCAGAGTCTATCTATTCCTTAGTTGACTCGGATATTTGGGGTTTTATAGAGTCAGTTCACCCATGAATTTTGTTATTTTATTAGCTTCATTGATGATTATTCAGTCTACATGGATTTTCATAATGAAAGATCACTCTGAATTATTCCTCTATTCAAGAGTTATAGTGCTGAAATACAAAGTCAAATTGGTGTCTCTATTCGTACCTTTTGTAGTGATAATTCCTTAGAATACATATACTCCTAATTTCAACAATTTATGACTGATCAAGCAATTATTTATCAGACTTCTTGTCCATACACTCAACAAAAATGGAGTAGCAGAGAGGAATAATAGGCACCTTATTGATGCAGCTTGCACTCTTCTCATTCAATCCAATGTTCCGCTTTGTTTTTGGGTCGATGCAGTTCTCGCATCTTGCTTTCTAATTAATAATGTGCCCTCATCTTCCATTCGTAATCAAATTCCTTATTCAATATTGTTTCCTTAGTCACCTCTCTACTCTATCCCCCCTCATGTCTTTGGGAGCACATGTTTTGTTCACAACTTAGCCCAGGAATTAGCTTCTTGTGCTCTCAAATGTGTTTTCTTGGTATTTTCCTGATCTTTATCGCAGCTTTGTGTTTGTTGATGTTACATTCTTTGAATCTTAAGCTTACTATTCTTTTTCTGATCATCCTGATATATCTGAAGTCTTACCCATACCTCAAGTCCTACTTGTACCAACTTTAAAGGACTCTACTATTACTTCTACATCTCCCATGTCCATACCTCAAGTTTTACCAACACCGACTTCTGAAGACTCTATGGTTAATTCTATGTCAACAGTAGTACTGCTACCACTCATAACTTATAATCATCGTCCGCATCCAACATTAGTCATAGATGATTACCATCATATTATGCGTTGGGCCCTGTTTCTATTAGGGGCTTGCCTCCTCCTAGCCAACCAATTTCACTTCAAAAGAGTATATGTTCCACTCGTAATGCTAACCCACATTATATTTTGTTGAGTTATTATCGTCTATCATCATCTCCTTATGCCTTTGTATCATTTTTATCGTGTATTCCCATCCCTAACTTTCTCATCCAGGAGAGAAATGACTGCTTTACATACGAGTGGTACTTAGGAGCTTGTTTCCCTTCATGTAGGTAGATCTATTGTTGGTTATCATTAGGTTTATGTGATCAAAGTTGGTCCAGATGGTCAGGTTGATCGACTTAAGGTTCGCCTTGTTGCCAAAGGGTATACTCAAATATTTGGGCTAGATTATGGTGACACTTTCTCTCCAGTGGCTAAAATAGCATATGTCCATCTTTTTCTATCCATGGTTGCAGTTCTTCATTGGCCTCTTCATGCTTTTCTACACGATGATCTTGAAGAAGTCTATATGGAGCAACCACGTGATTTTGTTATTGAGGGGGAGTCTAGCCTTGGATGTCGATTGCACAGGTCACTCTATGGTCTTAAACAATCTTCTTCAAGACTGGTTTGGTAAGTTCAACACAGTAATTCAGGATTTCGGCATGACTCGTATCGGAGCTGATTACTCTGTGTTTTATCGACATTCTGCACCAAATCTATGTATTTATTTAGTGGTCTATGTTGATGATATCGTTATCCGTGGCAATGATTAAGAAGGTATCACTAATTTGAAACATCTTTTTCAGCATTTCCGTACTAAAGATCTTTCCAGACTAAAGTATTTTATAGGTATTGAGGTTGCTCGATCTAAATCAGGTATTGTTATTTCTCAACGCAAATATGCCTTAGACATTCTTGAGGAGACAAGAATGATGGGATGTAGACCCATTTACACACCTATGGATCCGAATGCTTAACTCTTGCCAAGACAGGTGGAGCCACTTAGCTATCTTCGCCAAGTCCCTCACTGATCCTCGTATTAATTACATCTGTAACAAGCTAGGTACATATGACTTGTATGCACAAGGAGTGTTAGAATCCTAGTAGGTATATGAATAGAATATAGAATCCTATTTAGAATAGAAATAGGAATAGGAATAGGAATAAGAATCCTAGTTGGAAAAGGAGTCTAATGTAGTGTGTATAAATACGGCCTCAATGTAATAATGTAGACACACAATTCTATAGTATTTTTTCCTCTAATATTGCTCACAGCTTCTTTACATTGTAATATTTCTGCTAACTTTTTGTTTCCATTTGTCCTAAAAAGGGATGTAATGTGGAATGCGATTAGCGGGACAATCCCAAAGGAGATAGGAAATATCAAAACACTTGAATTATTGTAAGTTAAACTTGTTTTTTCCCATTCCATTGTTTTTACTGATATTATGACTTCCTTTAGATTGTTCGCTCTTTCCTTGTGGCTTTACTCATGAGGGAATGAGCGAATAGCTGTGGATGTTTGAATAATTCCCATGTGTACTTATTCAGGAAATATTACATCTTGCTACCTAATAATTTTCTGTGGTTGTTATTTATATATTTTTAATTTTTTTTTATGGTTTCAGGCTTCTGAATGGAAATGAATTAACGGGTTCTTTGCCTGAAGAGCTTGGTAATCTTCCCAACTTGAACAGGATACAAATTGATCAAAACCACATATCAGGACCCTTACCTGTATCATTTGCAAATTTGGAAAAAGCAGCACATTTGTAAGATATTTCTTGAGATGGATGATTTACTAATTTCCTTACAGCCCGACACCAGATTTTTTGGTTATTTGATGCCACATGCATCGTTGTCATCAGATTTTCATTTCTTATTTACTGATATATGTATTTCCATAATGTGATTTTTGTTTTTCTGTCAGCCACATGAATAACAATTCGATAAGTGGACAAATTCCACCGGAGCTATCTAAACTTCCAAACCTACTTCACTTGTAAGTGACAATATGATTCTTCGACGGTTTTACTGCCTGCACAGTCCTTCAGGTGGTGTGAATTATGATGTTTGCAAGACTTAAGTAGAAATGTCGCTTTTAAGAATGTTGCATTTGGAGTCCTTTCCTATCAGGAAAAAATAAAAGGATTCCCTTGTTTCTCATCAGTAGTGGTGGAGAGTATTATTACTGGGTTCAACTGAAAGCCAGTGTTCTTGACACAGAATATGGATAATGGATAGATATGTACACAACCATTAAATTTTCAATTGACATTTTGATTTTGAGCCCATAATTTTAGTAGTGTAAGGGGCTCACTGCTAAGAACATAATGGTTGAACCCATTAAATTAAAATCCTGAATCCGCCTCTGTCTCTCATGGCTTATTCTTTGTTTGTTCAAGGAAAAGGTGGGTACTGGAATGATTATATCTATCTCTTCTTAATATTTGCAAGCAACTATGCTTTCTTTCTTTTTGATGAATTAAAAAACCCATACACTCTTACTGAATGACTTATTTTTGTGTTATCACCAAAGAAGTATGTCGCTGTATCAAAATTCATTTGATAAATACAACATGCGACTGAGACCATAAAGACTTAGCAGAAAATTCAGCTGAAATCAAACCTTCATTATCATGATACAAAGGCCTCATTAATATCAATTGTTGCGCACTAATATTGTATATAGAAATGAATTTTTCTGGATAGACTAGATAAAGATGACTTGTTAACCTTAGAATGTAGTGTCGTTTTGATCTATATCAGAAGAAAAAAAGATTCGCCTGGTGCACTAAGCTCCTGCAATTTGTGAGGCCCCCAAAGGGCCTGACCACATCGGGTCTATTCTACACAACCTTACTTTGCAGTTCTCATGTGTTTTTGATATATTAATTTTGATGAATATCATTTAGAGGTGTGTTTTGCTTTATAAAGTACTTATCACCCTTTCCCTTTATCTTCCAGGCTTCTTGATAATAACAACTTATCGGGTTACCTTCCACCAGAGCTTGCTCAAATTCCAAATTTGCGCATACTGTATGCTATCTTTCTTTGCTATGTATATAATACTTTTTGGATTACTGATATTAGAATATCTTTTCATTGTCGATAGTTTTGGAGCCGAAGTACTTTTATCTTGATTGTGGAAGAGGTTTCCCTCATGATGAGTTTGGGAAAGGTGACGTAAATTGAAATTCTGTTGCAGATATAGAATGGGGACAAGGCAGTTGCAACAAGTTACGAAATTGTCGAACATATCCTTAGTTGAAGCTATGTTTGTTGTAGTAGCTAGTGATTATGAAGTGTGACACTCAGCATATAAGACTATTCTTCATATACACAGATGACAATATTATGCTCGAAGTATCAATACATGATCTCTCAGATCTAGCTTTTTGATCTTTGGTAAAGCAAGATTTGGTAAAGTCAAAAAGAAATAATAATCATGAGAGTTGCCACTGGAATAATATGCTGAATGCAATAGAAAAGCTTCATGACCTGTCATTGCTGTGAAGACCACTAGTATCCCTTAAGCCAATCAAAAGATTTTATGGTACATCAAAAGATGAAAACGTTTTAATTATTGGTACTGAGGCTTTATTTATCAAGGGAATAGTTGAGAATTGTTTCTTTCGGGCATAAAATATTAGAGTTCATCATGAATAAAAGATTAGCATCAGTATGAAACTGAATCAATTTTCTGGGCATAGTTATCACCTATAAGATTTTTCTGTAGATAAGAAATGTCATGTTGTGTATGCACGTTAGTTCTGATTTTAATATCAACAGGAACCATATTTTTAGTGGACTTTTGACATTAAAGGGTTTCAGCTCATATTATGGACTAAACCTTTGTAAGAGATGTCTATGTACACATCTGTTTTCGTTTGTTCTTTCTGAGAAGTTCTTTGACTGTCTCAATATTGTTCTTTCTTCCATAACTACCTTCTATTCTGTAAGCATAAATGTCTCATATTTGATTTTACTCTTGTTTTATAGTCAACTTGATAATAACAACTTTGAAGGAAGTCACATTCCTGATTCATACGGGAACATGTCACGTTTGTTGAAACTGTAAGTCCATTAAAATCTCTTGTCTATGCTGAGTTGGAATTTATGGCATAAGGAACAGGAGGTGCATGAACCATAACTTCAAAAGATTTTCTGTCATAGCTCTTCTATAATCATCCTGTGAATATGCATACCTGTTTTAACACTATTCAATCAACATTAGTTTTCTTGATTTTTTATATCTACTATGGGACTGAATTGGGTCCATACACACGTACATATATAATCTTTGATGGTTAGAACTCCTATTTAACTTATTATAGAGTTGGTAGCATAAATGAATGATAAAACACATTATCCTCAAATAATAGAAGTAACACAACCTATAATTTCAAGTAATTGTGTCATTAGAACAATCATTCAAAGTTGATTGCAATTTTCTGTTGGAGATTCTTCCAATGATGATGCACCTTGTTACTATTCGGCAACAAAGGAATAGCCATTATTTGAAGCAACCAGTGGAATAACATTGAAGTTACCAATCGAAGGAAATAAAAAGGGGACTAAAGAACAGGATGAGAAAACTACCACTAGTTGAATTATTAAACTATTAAGACTAACTGAAAAAAGGGTACTACTCTTCTTCCTCCACTACTGATATTGACTGACCTGTTGATAGGATAGCAGGGAAGAAAGGATTAGTTCATCCTAACCTCTAATAGTAGTTAAAAGTAACAGGAAACAAATACTATAAGAGATAATTTAATCACCTGTTACCTGTAAAGCTTACATATATCTAGTAAGAACTTTTAGAATAGAGGTTCTGGAACCACTGAATGTTTTCACAATTTCGATAGCTTATATGTTTGCTTCTTCCAGATTGTAAACAAGTTTTTTTGCTTTTTATGCTTCATTTTTTCATAGTAGTAATAATATCATCTGTTTCAAGAAAGTATTAAAAACCTTGTATTGTAATTAGTACGCTTTTTTGAGAGCTTATATTGATTTAAAGTGATTCTGCTTTTTCATTCTTCCAGAAGTCTGAGGAACTGTAGCTTACAGGGACCAGTTCCAAATCTGGGCAGCATACCTAACCTTACTTACATGTAAGAATATATCCAAGGTTCATGCATACTATAAGGACATTTATACACTTCTTTATATTACAATTCTGTTTCCATGGAGAAGTCAAATGTTAATAATCACTTGAGGGAACACAGATTATTTGCTTTAGGCTAACAGCGACATCACTTAAGATCAATATTCAACATAATCACCCTTTTTGGTTAATAGTTGCATTTGTAACATGCATATTCTAATTAATTATTTTCATATTTCAGAGATCTCAGCCTTAACCAGCTAATTGGGTCCATTCCATCGAACAAGCTTAGTGACAATATGACGACAATGTAAGAGCTTGATACAATTTTTCTGTAAGCTTTAGCATGAGTTATGATTATCTACTACTAGTTGCTAAAGTGATATTGTCGGGTCCATGATACTGTTTATCTGATATTTTCTGAAGCAATATCTTACTTCTGATTGTGGCAGTGATCTGTCATACAACAACCTCAACGGAACTATTCCTTCAAACTTTTCAAGCCTTCCTCATTTGCAGAAACTGTGAGAATTATTTCCTCTGCTCTTTATCATTTTTGTTACTCTATTTTTTTTTTGTTACTCTAGAGACACGTCTTTTATTAAATAGTTTGTCAGTCGTTTACCACTCAACTGCATAAATAGTTCGCTACAATTATCCATTAATTCATTATTATTTTTTCTGCTGCCAGGTCGCTAGAAAACAATTCATTAAGCGGTTCTGTTCCATCCATAATTTGGCAAAATAGGACACTCAACGCAACGGAGAGACTTATCTTGTAAGAACTGAAATTTTGAGAGATCCACATTTGCCTACATGAAAAAAAAGATTTGTTAACATAAGGCCATCTTTGTTATTGCTATCCTATGTCTTAGTTTTTCCTAGCTGTCTATTCCTTGATTTTTCCATACTTTGAGATCAATACGACTGTAGTTGAGATGTATCTGCTGCAATACTGCAGGGATTTGCGGAACAATAAGCTTTTGAATATCTCAGGAACTCTGGTTATCCCACAAAATGTTACTGTTAGGTTTGTATAATCATCATCTCAATAATTCCTCTCTGTTTAAAGATATTAACTTTTTACATTCCCATTTCATTGTTCTAGTCTTCAAGGAAATCCATTATGTTCAAATTCTATGCTATTCAACTTTTGCGGACCTTACAATGGAGATGCTGGTGGTACCTTGCAATTAGCAAACAACACTGATTGTCCTCCTTTGGCGTGTCCTCCCCCCTATGAATATGCCATGCCATATCCTTCTTGCTTTTGTGCTCTACCGCTGCTTATAGGATACAGGCTGAAGAGTCCTGGATTTCGGGATTTTCGATCATACATGGATCAGTTTAAGTGGTATATCACGATTGGTCTTAAACTGAATGTATCTCAATTACACCTGAACACATTTTCATTGGAAGCTGGTCCTCGGGTGAAGATGTATTTGAGGATTTTCCCCATCTTTGATGATAACAACAGCTCTCGTTTGTTCAATAAAAGTGAGGTTCTAAGACTCCGTAGCATGTTCACCGGATGGCTGATTCCTGATAATGATCTTTTTGGACCTTATGAACTTCTCAATTTCACCCTACTTGCAGATTATAGAGAATGTACGTATGCCTCCTTTAATTAAACATAGTCTTCAAGGAGTAATCATTGAAGAGGAATTTATCCCTCCACATCTTGATTGATTTACTTTCTTCAGATATGTATCTGATTTTGTTTCTCTATGATTTACTCTTAGCTGACACTACTCTGCTCGATTGAACTTTTAAGAAATCTTTAGCATGACCTAATCTGTTCTCTTCCTTTTGTCAGTAAAAGATCATGATATATAGAGAACTTGACCATGTGATTAACTTATTTTGATGGTTAAATATTTTTGTATATATCTTGCTTCTTCTTGTACTTTTGTTTTTGTTGGTGTGTGAATTTCCTTTGCTGATGACTTAATCATTGGGCCATATTGAATTTGGTGACTTACCAATCCTTTGTGCAATTGTAAAACACAAGAATAGATACCATATCATATCATATTATCGAAGCATTTGATGGGGTGAAGCCTAGCTATTTGTGCCCTTGTGATATATAGTGTTTATTGTTCTTTTGCAGTCATCCCCCCTCCCTCATCATCTGGTATTAGCAAGGGAGCTCTTGCAGGCATCATACTAGGGGTAATTGCTGGTGCGGTCACAATATCGGCATTTGTATCACTTTTCATACTGAGATTGCATATGAAGAAGCACCACCGTGCCAGTTCAAAACGCAGCCTATGTGAGTATACTACAGTTACTGATCTTGAAGTTTGTGTTGCTTTCTGCGACTGTAGCATTTTGAATCATTGTAGACTATACATTCTCATACGTCTTTGCTACTTGGATTAACTTTTTACCTAGATACATCAATCATGAAAATGAAAGAGACAATTGAATATTATATAGAATGATGAAAATACAATGACATAAGATTAGATGTAGAACGATGGAATAGTCTCCATTTGAAAATACTGCAATTTCATAGAGCATGCTAATGAGTGCGTTATCTCTGCAAAGGAATATTACATGTAAGAATCCAGCTAGAGTTTTCATTTGGAAGTATCCCTGAAAACAATATACTCTCTCATCTAGAAAGTTGTCTAGTTCATGAGCTTACTGATCAACAGCATAATCATCTCTTGTTAGTGTATCGTATCTTGCATATCAATTACTTCACATTTGAATAACACATTGCTTTTAGGCCTGCATGTTATGTTAACCTCAATCTCAACTCTGATGCCATGAAGGTGGTGAGTATGATATAGATATATTGTCTCAAATTAAAGTTGTAAGCCCGTGTCTTTGCATTGCAGTGTCGAAAATCTCTGTCAAAATTGATGGTGTTAAGGAATTCAATTTTGAAGAATTGACACTGGCAACCAAAAATTTTGATAACTCCAGCATTGTTGGTCAAGGAGGGTATGGAAAAGTTTATCAAGGTACTTTAGCTGATGGGACAGCTGTAGCCATTAAACGAGCTCAAGAGGGATCGTTACAGGGCCAAAAGGAGTTTCTTACAGAAATTGAACTATTATCTAGGCTACATCACCGAAACCTTGTGTCTTTGCTTGGATATTGTGGTGAAGAAGGAGAACAGGTACCTTATTACTTCAATTGTCTTATCATCATGAACAAAAGTCAAATGGAGCAGTATGCTAAATTTTGTAATACCAAAAGTTTTTTTTTTTTCCGTAAATGCTGGAAGGAAAAAAGGAATGTATGATCTTTCTTATACCTTAAAATGGATCCTACACACACGTGCACTCACATGCTTAAAGATTAGCAAAGGGATACAGATCCAAGAGATGATTTTTTGCTAGCAGATAATTGGACTACTTTTTCTTTCTCTTCCAACAATTGCTGGACTACTTTAATATTGTGATTACTGATATTATTTCGCCTCTGGCCGATTATAGGTCTTTTTCTTTTTTGTCTTCTTTCTACATACACACGTGCCTTTCTGTCTTTTCAATTCCTAAATTAGAACATTTTGTCAATTTTGTGTTTTATCTGCAGATGCTGGTTTACGAGTTCATGCCTAATGGTACTCTGAGAGACCACCTATCTGGTAAATAACTATATAATTCACATTGTTTTTGCCTCCATTTATTTGTGCAAATCTTTTCCTTCTAGCACTTTATTTTGATAAGGAAAATATTTAAGTATGCAAACGATTAACTAATCCACAACAAGCCTTGCCCCCAACCAAATCACTTCTGATGAAAATTGTCGAAATTCAATCTTTCTGCTGGTTAGTGTTGGGGGATTGCTTGGGGGAAAACACTAGCAGAAGTCAAGTCTTTGACCATATCATATGGGATTTAATGGGTTGACTTGTGGTGTGACAGGTAAATGTAAAGAACCTTTAAGTTTTGCTATGCGATTGAAAGTTGCCTTAGGTTCAGCTAAGGGCATACTCTACTTGCACACAGAGGCTGATCCTCCCATATTCCATCGAGATATCAAGGCAAGCAATATATTGCTAGACTCTAAGTTTATTGCAAAGGTGGCTGACTTTGGACTTTCACGGCTTGCTCCAGTTCCAGATCTTGATGGGACTCTGCCTGCTCATGTATCAACAGTTGTTAAGGGCACTCCGGTGAGCATTGATTGTTCAAGGAAGTGGATATTTTGACCGAAATATTTGTGATCCTACCTTGTGACTTTAATGCTTGTTCTCTGCAGGGATACCTTGACCCAGAGTATTTCCTAACTCATAAATTGACTGACAAGAGTGACGTTTACAGCCTTGGTGTTGTATTCCTTGAGCTTCTCACCGGGATGCAGCCAATTTCACACGGCAAGAACATCGTTAGGGAGGTACTGTCTTGTTAGAAAATATTATATCTTATCGTTCATATTTATGTGTTAAAACATAAGGGATTTGAGTAATAATCTAGTTTTTTGTTCTCCATTAGATATAATTCAGTCTGTGTTGTATGATCTCATGGATATATATGTACAGGTGAACCTTGCGTATCATTCTGGTATGATATTCAACGTGATTGATGATCGGATGGGATCTTACCCTTCGGAATGTGTAGAGAAATTCATAAATCTGGCTCTGAAATGTTGCCAAGAAGAGACAGAAGGTCGGCCATCGATGGTAGAAGTGGTTAGAGAACTGGAAAACATACGGGTGATGATGCCTGAATCTGACTCTATAATTAGAGATTCGGTTGTCACGGATAGTGAAAAGGATAGCAGAACCCCATCTTCAACCTCAGCTATGAAATATCCTTTTGTTTCAGCTGATGTGTCTGGTAGTGACCTTGTCAGTGGAGTCGTTCCCTCCATTCATCCTAGGTGATAGATATTTCACCCTCTTCTCCTATGTACAGTCAATTATATCTGCAAATATTTTTGTCTATATTTCTTACACTTGTAACATATATATCTTATCCAATATAGTTAATGGTGCTAAAATATTAGTAATATTGAACAACGTAGTTATGCTTTCTTTCTTTCTAATCTTTACAAAAAGAGTGTTAACGGCCTCTAAAAAGTATATATTTAGTGTCAATTAAATTATAATCGTTAATTAATTACTGCTTAAAATTATTTTTAGTGTAACAAGTAATGATGATTTATGGTAACTATTGCTAAAATTGTAAAGTATGTACTGAACACTAGAAATTGCACAATAGTATGTAAGTGAATTTATAAAACGAAAAAAAATTGTTTTTGAAAGAATAGATTCCAGGGCTATGGATTATGTATCAATTCAGATAAGTTGTCCACCAAAATTGACTATATAGATGGTTTGGTTTATTAATCAAGAGTTAAAGTCATGAAAGCTTTTGGGTTCTTACTCGCCTAATCAAGGCATCTTAAACCTATATTCCTATGGAGTTAGAATTAACAAGAATGCAAGAATATTTCTTGTATCATGACTGACTAAGCAAAAATGATAGCTATATATTCCTATTCTAATTACAAGTTCATTCTCGAGGCCTAGATTCAAGAACTTGCCTTATTTGATTCTGTTTCAATCAAATTACTTTTTAGCGAGACAATGAAATAATTAAGCAAGATAAAAGAATAAAGAAGCCAACATAATAATTAAAAACATGTCAATTCAAAATTCACTACAACATCGTTTGACTCCCAATTCCCATAGCCCTACAATCTAATCATATGGGTGTTGAAAATTTAAAAGTTACCAAGAAAAAATGAAGGTAATAAAAGTTCGATGAATCTTGTTGCTTGAACGCCATAACCGAGCTCCTTAGCTCCAAAGAATCAAACTCCACATAACAAATTAGGTTCAAGACCTTTTATATTGTAAGAACTTTTACGACAAAAATATCATTTTTCATAAAGCTAAATTTTACAATTTGAGCAATTGGGCCAGTGCAACGTGCCCCAAATGCCTTGGACAAAACTCCACTCCTAGAAACATGGCATAATACATAAATATGAGCTTTAACTTGAATTCAAATTTTAATTTTGACATTTACAAGGTGCACAAAGGGGCATTTTAACTATCCAACTCTTAAACTAAAAAAAACATTTAATATTCTACACGACCTAGATTGTTTTACTTTTAACTGACTTTACTTAAGTGAACCAAGTTGAATGCAACGACAATTAATACAAAGGGGCACTTTACTAACGTGTTTCAATGATAATGCAAAGAAAGTAAAGTAAGAACACAATATTTTACGTAAAAACACCCGGCTCAAAAGGTGTAAAAAACACGACCTGTTCAACAACAGGAAGTACCCCATCTTCACTAATCAACTACGAGCCTCCACAAAAGATAGATTACAAACTTTGAAACCTACCTTAACTTCAAGTTATGGATTTGGACTACAACTCTTGTAATCCTAGGAACTAACTCTAATTTCTAACCTTCAACACAAACCTCCCAAGGTGTGTGTTCCCAACTCTTCTAGTTATCACAACCTAAAGACAACACTCCTAATTTAGTTTATAGCTCAGTGAACTAAGATTACATCAAGACTCATTCACAAAGAAAAACTCCTAACACGTAAACTCTGTAAAAGGATCAGGTTCTTCGATGTGTTCCTTCAGTTCGCTGGTAGAACTTGCTAAGTAAATTTCTCAATCGCTCTTTTGCTCTGTAAGTGTACAAGTATTTTGAACGACTTCACTTCTATTTAAGCACAATTCTTCATAGAGTTATTGTTCACTTCAAACTCTTTATTGACTTAAACTCTCCCGACTTAGAGTTCTACTTCAAATAAGACTCCTACTTCAATTTAAACTCCTTGCTTCTTAGACACCTTCTTCAAATTACATTTTTAATTCTTTTGTATGGTAGTCAAACTCCAACATTTCAATTCAATTCAATTCAATAGTAACTTGAAGAGTTCTACTTTAAGTTAAACTCCTTCTACAATTAAAACTCCTTGCCTCTTTAGACTCCTCCTTCAAATCAAACTCATTGATTCTTCAATTAATCAAATTTTTATTTTCATTGTTTTTTCTCACAAAATTAAAATTATCCATTTCTTTATTTATGCACTCTTGTCTTTATTCATTCGAACAACTTTCTCGAATTCAACTGCTCGTGACAGTGCACCTTTGGATCATGTTGACTGACGTGTTTCATCTTTCTTTGTCAATCATCAAAATTGCATAAATCCCAACAAAATTTCCCTTTTTGATGATGACAAACCTCTTTTCTTTGTGCATTCAAAACAATTTTAGAAGCATGAAATACTAACATGAAACAAGTTAGTCAATGGGTTATAAACACTACACAACTCTTATCTTCCCTCTTTTGACATCATTGAAAAGTTGGGTCAAGCCTATAATATACGAGCTAGATTGATCAGTTAAACTATTCATGACCACTGCCTATCACCAAGACAATCAGATAACGACTTCATGCAACATAATAATGTATTATAGAGAGTAAGAACATGAGTCATTAAGCAATAGATAATCACTCAATTAAACTTTCAGATAGTATTCTATATCAAATCGAAGTCATACTGAATTAAGCACAAACTATTGAGAATTAATCAAAAAACAAATACTTGACATGAGTAGAATAAAGTCAGAGGCACTAACATTGAAAGTGGAGAGAAGAATGGAACAAGTGGAGATACCAACAAATAATTTTAGCATCTTCAACCCTTTCTTTATCAATAATAGTCTATAGAGATTAAATTCATATATGATTTTTTTATAAGCAATATGACCAACTTCCAGTTCAGCAATATTATCAACCTTTTCATAGGAGTATCAATTTCCTTACTGAAGCATATAGATCAACATAGTTCATCTATTCAATAATTTTTTTTGGAAGACCATGCATAAATTGAAATTGAGTATTCCTAAAACTTACAATGACGTGCTATCATTTTTTCATGCTAGCTTTAAGATCTTCTTTGATAATGACATCTTGTTGATACTTCTGATTTCTAGATGAGAGTTCACGGTGAAATAAAAAAAAGTTTTTTAGGAGTTGATTCATATTCATGAACTGAAAATGAGAAACCATGTGCTTTAAACTTGCAAAAAAATTCAAGAAGACAAAGTGAAAGAGAACAATTTGAAAGAATGAGACTCTTGCGCTTGGACGAATATTTTATTTTGTATTAGAACAATTAATACATGAAATATGAGTGCTCAACTGTTTCACTTTAGACAATATTAACCTCCATCAATATATAATATACCTGATAAGAGCAATTTTGTGATCATCATTGCTTGTTTTCACCGTTTCTTTCCATAATCTAATACAAAATTAGGTTAAAACAAGTCAAAGATTTGAAATTGGGACAAAAACTAAATGTGTAAGACTGAATTGAATAACATTTTAGCTCATAAAGATAAGGAGAACAATTATTCTATCCAATCATTGAATGAAGTTCATGCAATCTTAATCATCTCCAAGTCTTACTTATTCTTTTCATAATTCTCCCTACTTAGTGTCACAATTCATCAAATGTTGTTTGACAAAGAATAACGTGAACCAGTAATCACATACTTTTGTGGATAAATTATTTCAAGATTCATTGTTCCCCCTATCAATATGCCCTTAGTTTGTTCAACAAATGAAACAGGTGGTACAACGTGTTCCAATGCACTCTCATCAGTTTCACTTTAACTCTCTTCTTCTTTTCTTTCCACTTATTTTTTTAAAAAATAATCTCACTTTCTTTCCCTTACACATGCATTATCTCCACATTTTTTTCTATATATATTTTTAGAATCACACATTCTCCCTTTTTGTGAAGTGAGCGAAAGGAACTTTTGTTTGTCTTCATTCGTATCACTTAAGCAAGTAATAATTATCACTTACTTCCTTTCAGCTTCACTTGCAAAATAACTTAAGGGTTAGTCTTAGGAACCCAGACAATCTTGGGTCCTTTCTTATGATCAAAAAGGTAAATCAATTTTTTTCTCGCCCATCTAGGCAACTGATTAGTGGACTTTTTTTTCCTGCCAATAGGCATAAATCTCTTTCCATTTGCGAATTTAGTATTTCTTTTTCTAAAATCATTAGCAACTGGACACTCAGTAGTTGGATGAATAATTTTCCACAAATATAACATAAATTTTCAGAGATAATATTTTTTTTATGGAATCCTATGTCAGCCTTCTCATTGTGAACCCTACCACTCAATTTGTTAACAATTCTAGATGAGAGAGTCCATCTATTTGCCTTCTCAAGCTTTACTTTTATCTGAGAGATTTCTATATATAATTTCCTCACCTTTTCTTTTTCAAAAAATAGTCATTTTTACATTTTTTCAACTCTTTTTCTAGGTTTTCTTCATTTTCACTCATTTTTCCTTTTCCTTTTTCAATAACTATCATCCTTAAAATTTCAGACTAGATTTAGGTTAGATGACTCAAGTTTTTCAACATGTTTCTTCATACAACTGTTTTGCTTATCATTTACAGTTATGTCATCTTTGAGTTCCATGTACTCAAATTTTTTATCTACAAAGACTTTAAATGGCTGATCTCTTTCACATTTTAATTCTTCAAAGTCATCAATTAACCTATTCAACAATCCGATTAATTTAATTTTTGAAAAAAGATACAGTTTTTCTTTAAGATTAATAGTACTAACCTCAGAGTTTTCATCATCTTCGATGTATGAATATCCTACAACCATGAAATTTGTTTTTTCTACTTCATCATCGGATTCTTCATTTTCTGAAACCCAAGCAACAACCATTGCACATTCCTCTTTTTTCTTTATTTCCTTTTCTATCTTTTCTTTCCTCCAATTAGCTTCCCATTGTGGATTATTCTTAACATGATGATCAGTTTTGCCACACTTGTAGCAACTATTTTGAGATTTATCATTTACCCACTTTTTCTGATTGGTTTCCTTCTTTTCATTTTGCTTATCCTTCTTGAGATACTTCCTAAAGCCTTTTGCTAGAAGTGCTATTTGGTCCTCATCATACTTAGTATATTCTACATCCGACACTTTCAAGGTGAGTGTCTTATCATTAAGCATTTTCTCCTTCTTTAAATCATCCTTGTTCATCTCATAAGTTCTAAGATTTCCCACAAGTTCATCAAGTGTCATGCTGGAGATGTCTTTAGCTTCTCTTATAGTAGTAACCTTTAAATACCATTTATTCTTTATAAGGACCCTGAGCACTTTGTCAACCTGTTCTTCAGTCGTAAGAACTTTTCATAATGATGACAATTCATTTATCAACTTAGTGAGTCTAGTAATCATTTCTAGCAAAGACTCATTTTCTTTCATTTTGAAAGTTTCATATTCATTAAATAGCATAGCTACTCTGAATTTTTTTACCTGACTGGTTCCCTCAGGAGCATTAATCAGTGCATCCCAGATTTTCTTGGCAGTAGTACAGTTTGAAATTCGGTTGTACTCATCTTGTCCAAGACCACAAACAAGAATATTTTTGGTCTTAGCATTTTTCTTGAGGGATTATAAATCATCCGCAGTGAAGTCAACACTCACTTTTGGTACTTGAACTGCATCAAAAGTCTTCATAGGAATGACAGGTCCAATCGTTATCTTATCCCACAGCTCGTAGTCTTCCAGTTGAATGAAATCTTCCATGCGTGCTTTCCACTAGCCAAAGTGAGACACATTGAACATTGAGGGTCTGAAAGTTGACTGTCATTCGCTGTGACCAATAGGTGGTACATATTTCATCTCGATCTTTTATCCTAGGTGTTAACCTGTAAAAGACAACCTGCTCTAATACCAATTGATATTCTACACGACGTAGATTGTTTTACTTTTAACTTACTTTACTTAAGTGAACCAAGTTGCCTAACGTGTTTCAATGATAATGTAAAGACAGTAAAGTAAGAACACAATATTTATGTGGAAACACCCGGCTCAAAAGGTGTAAAAACCACGACCTTTTCCACAACAGGATTTACCCCAACTTTACTAATCAACTACGAGCCTCCACAAAAGATAGATTACAAACTTTGAAACCTACCTTAACTTCAAGTTATGGATTTGGACTACAACTCTTGTAATCATAGGAATTAACTCTAACCTCCCAAGGTATGTGTTCCCAACTCTTCTAGTTATCACAACCTGAAGACAACACTTCTAATTCAGTTTATAGCTCACTAAACTAAGATTACATCAAGACTCATTCACAAAGAAAAACTCCTAACACATAAACACTGTAAGATGATCAGGTTCTTCGATGTGTTCCTTCAGTTCCTGGTAGCACTTGCTAAGTAAATTTCTCAATCGCTCTTTTGCTTGTAAGTGCACAAGTATTCTGAACGACTCCACTTTTATTTAAACACAATTCTTCATAGAGTTATTGTTCACTTCAAACTCTTTATTGACTTAAAATATCTTGACTTAGAGTTCTACTTCAAATAAGACTCCTTCTACCTGGAAAAACACGTGATGTGCACTCAATTTTCGCGCGTCAGGAGTAAATTTTGAGGACCGCAACGGAAACAAATATGTCGTTGGATTCTTATGTGTTGATTTCATGGTCTGCAAATAATCCAAACCATTAGTTAAATAGGACAAAATTAAGTATACCTGGACTTAATTGAGGAAGATGAATAGATAAACATCAGAGCATATGAACTTTTATCACAGATCTTGAACAATTTTTCTCTTGATTCACGATTTTGGTTGTTAATCCCTAGCTAGGGTTTCACTATTTTGAAAAAGAAATAGGGTAAAACGGAAGAGTCTTTTACCCTATACCATGCATTAATTTGAATAATATTTTTTTTAAATTCTAATATTTGCGTGTAAAATTTTAAATGAGTTGGCAGCCATTGAGTGATTCACTAATCCACGTTGGAGAGTCCGCATTTCACGTGTTTGGGCTATAATATTTGAGTGTTTTTTTATTTAAGGGTTGGATAGTTAAAATGCGTCTTTGTGCACTTTAAAGTTTAAGGTCAAAGTTAAAATTTGAATCCAAGTTAAGGGTTCTATTTATGTAGTCTGCCTAGAAACATTAAGGTAGACACCATCACGATGGACAAAAGTTTCTCTTTTTTTTCCAGCACAACAGGCCTGTATCGATGTGTCATGTGCGATTAACTTAGTGGCTCTCAATTATTTCATGTTTTTGTTCCGTCTTTACATGATTTCACTATTTTCATATCTTGTTTCTTACTATATCTATATAAATACAATATAGCTAAAATTTCCATGGTGAGTTCTACAATGAAAATAACATACTAAAGTGAGAGACCATTATTATAGGCTTAACGACAAATTTAGCCAAACAATACCACCTCACACATAAGTCAACGATCTTGCCCCAAATAGTTATCAACCTTGTTGAAATGTTGGCCTCCATGAGGTTGGCATAAAATTCCCTCATGCATTACTCATTTGCGTTGCATAGTTCAGGAGAAAAGCAATTCCATCAAGAATTATACAACTTCTGGGAAAAGTTTGGAAGCATCTCGTCCACTTAAGCAAGTGTTATGCCTCTCTAGAGCAACAATTTCTTCTTGATCAGATCAAAATAGTAGCTCTCCTGAGCTTTGAGATACACAAATCAATATTGGTCATATTCGACCGCAACTTCCTCTTCAAAATGAAGTTGTTGTGTTATTCTTGATTGTTTAGAAATCTGAAATCCTTATAGGATGAAAGTGTAAGAAATATGTGTTAAACAATGTTATTTTATTGGTAGAAGTCAAAGAAAAGGGTTAAGAACCAAACCAGAACAAAAAATAGGCCTACTAAGAAATTGAAGATTGGCAGGAAATGGTCCAGGGAAATGGTCTCTGATCTCGCAAAGGTGAGACCATATTCTCTTAAGTGAACAATTAGAAAAGGGACCAAGAGGCCGCTTATGCGAAATAGCAAAAGTTAAAAGGGATCTTTAAACCTAGGTTTTCTTTTGTGATAGCTAAGTCACTTTCATGACGTTGCCTCCTGAACATGAAAAATCAAATCTTTTTATACATTTTTTGCACAAGAATAAACTTCCAACAGTGAAAATCCAACAATAACCAAACATGAAATTGAAAAACTCAATCATTTTGCCACAAAAACTTCAAAATCATTTTTTGAGTTCTGATGAGTATTTTATCTACACGGGGTGTACAACATTTTTTTAATCAATTTGATCATGAATTGGGTACTCAAGAATTCCCCAAATACAATAATTCAACCCACAAACATGCATTCAGAAAATAATAAGCAAGATTCGTCCAACACAAATACAAATTTAATCCCCCAAGTTTGAGAAGGTTTCTTCCCACTGAATACCCCCCAACTTTAAACAAAGTCGCAAGAATTTAAGAACAAATTTACCATTTTAAGGGAATAAAACTGAGACAAACATATCGAATTGTGCTTTCACAATGAAGACCAAGAGTTTTAGAGTAGATTTTGAGATACATTAGGAAGAGATCAAGAAGTTAGACCTTTTTTTTTGTTTCTAACCATTTGACTCCAGCATTCTGACCTTTTAAATCGTTACTTTTGCTTAAGTGATGTGTGCTTTGTGATATTTCATTAAAGAGTGGGGTTCACATTTGTGAATACCCCTACACTTAAACGATGTTCGCTTAAGCGAGAGGGTGCCGCTTTTGGGAACTTCACTTAAGCGAACCTGTGCTCATTGTTGCAACTTCAAAGCCCTTTTTCAACAGGTTGTTCACGGTCTATTTTTGAAAATGGAAGGCATATTGGGAAATCCGCCCAGCCTTTATTGGGTGCACTTGGGTACCTAAAAAGTTCTTCAAGTCATATTTTGAAGGGGTTTGACCCCCCAAAATTCATTTCCATCAAGATCCTTTCCTTCGAACCTATTCAAATTGACTCCAAACACTAAACTCACGAGGATTAGTTAAAGAAAAAAAAAAGCAAATCTACTTTAAATTCTAAATTAAATGATAATTTAAATTTATTTGGATACCAATGAGTTTCCTCCCATCAAGAGGATAATTTAACATCATGGTGTGATGGCGCGTACATCACTCTTTGTGTTTCCACTTCGAGGCAATGAACCTTCTTTCCAATTTTAGATTAATTTCTCTTCAAGGAGAATTGGAAGTGCATGAGATCATCAAGAGTCTTAATCGATCTCTCCAATTTAAATATTTTAATTTCTTACCCAACTTCACATCTTTTCTTCGTTGAGAAGAATTGATAAGAGTAAGAGGATCACTAGTCCATGTTTGTAAGACCCCCAAAAAAATGAGATAGGGTGTCTAGAGCCTAACATGTTTTCTTAAGGTTATAAGTTCCTTGAATGTCTTGTAATATGTATTGGAGGCAGTGTGTAAAGTTTGAAGTGATTTGGAAGTCGAACGTCAAGGGACGACCAAGACGTTCGACGACTAGTCACCTATGTGTCTCCTATGTATATGCATGCTTATATTTGTATTTAATGAACTTATGAAGTCTTTAAATTAGTTATAATGATGCTTAATGTTGTTATATGGAGTTTCTAGAAGTTTGGAGGTTAAACGACCAAGAACGTCCAAGGCGTTTGAAAGATATCCCTTTAGACGCTCAACGTGTGTCTTGATGGGGCTTGGCCTGTTTGGACGTCTTGCAGGTGTTAGTTTTGGGTGAAATTTATGTGGAAGGTCTAAAACTTGTTAAGGGGTTGTATTTACGTTGGAAACGTCCGGGTAATACTGCTAAAGGGCCCCACAAGAGGCATCACAAGAAGGACCCAAGGCTGGTCGAGACACTGCCTTGGCAGTGTCAATCGACGGACCAAACGATGGCCAGTTGGTCAACCAACGGCCCGTAGGTGAGGTCTCTTCGATTTTCACTTACCTTGGTCAGGTCTCAAGCCAAAAATTGTCTAAGTACCAATCGACGGAAGCCTATGCACGGCCCGTCGACTGACCTACGGCCAGTAGGTGCTTCCGTATGGTGGCCTGTAACCTGCAACTTGCGACTGTTTTAATTAAGGGGTGAATGGGAAATTCACCCCACGTCCTAAACTGACTCTAATAGGTTAGTTTAACTATCTTAGGGTGTATATAAGTTGTCCAAAACGTGACCAACCCATTCCCAAATCAACTCACACGTTTAAAGCCTTTCCTTCCAAAAATATTCTCTCCAGAAACTGATACGCTCAAACTTACTTCTCAAATAAGAAGTAAAGCGGTCGTATCAAGTAAAGAACCCAACTAATGAGGTTGAGATCGATCCCACAAGGAAAATAGTTCAGACTTAATTTTATTCTATTATTACTACTATTTAGCCAACTATTTTCCGAGAAACAAAGAGACAAAAAGGGGGATTTTATTTCTAAATTAATGAAAATGATTAACTAAATAAAAATGGACAACTAACAGATTCAACTTTCGAAGTTTAATCAAATTATAAAAGTAACTAGGACTTTAGTGTTCCCCACAGGTTCCTAACTTGGTAAATCTAACTATAACAATTCTATCCTAATATCTTGCATGTAAAGTGATAAGTTACGTATCTCTAAATCCTTGGTCCGGCATCTAGAGAATTTCACTCCGCACCTTGGTCCGGCTACGTGTGTTGCTATACTAACCCTTATCTTTACCTCATATTAAGCATCGTATTTGGTATTTGACTAAGTTATTAACTCGTACCAACCAATACTAACCTATTAGATAGTCTACACTAAATCTATGTTGATAATTTTTTTCCTATTATCTACCTCCTTGGTCCGGCAAGTAGCATTAAGGCGAGTTCTAACGTTGGCCACCGTTAAAAAGACTTCTAAACGAAAGCATTATCAATACATGCAAGACACCACTCTAGAATTGTTATTTAAGTTAGATTATTACCTTGTTATTCACCCATGGTTCCCACAACCCTAGCTATGAGGTTTAGTTACCCATGTTCGTCATTACACAATTCATATTGTTAATGGAAGAATTCATGCACTTACTTCTATGAAAATGAATAATTCCCCAGAATTTAACTTGATTAATCAACGAAATCACCAACAATCGATTCCCAAAAAATATATTAATTCCCAAAATCGAGTATTCAATACTATAATAGAAGAACTATAAACTAAAAATTATCCAGAAAGTCTAACCTCAAAAACGAGGTTTTTCCAACTATTTATAATAAAAAATGAAACCTAATCAAATAAGAATTCTATTTACTAAAAATCTGTCCAAACGCGTCTGGGTCGACGGACCACGTGACGGACCGTCATGGACACGATGGACCGTCATAGACTCCGTCGTCCCATACTTCACCATTCTTCTATTGCTTTCTTCGTTCCCCTCGACGGACAAGTATGACGGACCGTTTCAAGCACGACGGTCCGTCGAGGGTCTTCGTTCCAAAATACTTCAATTCTTGGAATTTGGGTACTGGGACTACTCTCTGATCATTATGACGAACCAGCAGGACGGACCGTCGTAGCTGTGACGGTCCGTCATGGACTTTCGTAATCCCACACTTGGTCAGACTTCCCCAAATTTCCTTCAGCAACTTCTTCCTTCACTACGATGCCACCTACGGACCGTCACAGCCGCGACGGACCGTCATAGGTGGTCTCTTCTGCAATTCTTTCTCAAAAACTCCCGCGTTCATCCTTGGACAGATTTTCTACAAATAAAGAGAAACTTATATCAAAATCAACACAAAAAGGCTCTCGACACACACTAAACTTAAGGAAAAAGCATTAGAAAATACCGTGAAACCACGGTACATCAACACCCTCAACTTAAATTCGTTGTTTGTCCTCAAGCGACGCACTATGACTCACTACAAGATCTTTGTACAAAAGTATCCATATTTTAACTTCCGCAATCATTTGGCTATCAATCCCGATTATTCTAATTATGTTCATGCATGGTATCACTATTAGGCATTGACTTCTGTAGAATCAAACCATGACCCAGACTCACTACGCAATGATGCCTGTCCTCTTCAATTTCTCACCGAGATGCTAATATTTCTGGTATTACAACTCTTGTCCTCACTTCAAATAACATCCTCATTTTTCATAAAAATGATTTTAGTTTGAGTATAAGGATCACTTTTCGACACTCACTCTCAGAACAAATTAACCACTCATTTATACATATTGCCATAGGCTTGCCCTTATTTTCACTACTTCAAGTTCATCATACGCACTTAGGATCACAATAGGACTTTTTTTTTAGCTTGTAACATAGGCTCAGGGTCAGGTAGGGTGTATTTAGGTATACTCTAGTGACTTGTTGCCCTCCTTGACATATCGGCTAAGCGAACCACCCTTTTATCATCTTATTTCGCCCTATTACTCAATTTTCTTTTCACTTTGCTGTTTTCCATTTCTTATCCTTATGTGTAAGTGACTTTTCTCTATTCTTGTGTTTATTTTGCTTTTTATTCATATATATTTTTTTTTCTTCAAAATTTTGTTTAGTCACTTTTGTTTTATTCTTTCTTTCTCTTCATTCTTTCAACCCCACTTTCAGGGGTTTTCCTTATAGCAGCCACCCTCAACTCATGATTTTGCCATGAGTCAAGGTTCACAATACCCATGGTTGGGTCAGGGCCAAAACAAGGTTGCTTTCTGCATTAGCCACCCTCAACTTATGCTTTTGGCATAAACTGAGGTGCACATGTCCAAGAAGGGACCAGGGCCAACACATTGTTCCCAGAGAAGATCATTTGGGGTGAAAAAGAAAGATCTATTTTAGGCTCAATTCATTTGGATCAAAAAAGGGATTAACTTCATTTGGTTTTCTGTTATTTTTAGGCTCAAGATTGACTCTTTCGAACAAGGGCCTATGATCCTTTCCTAAGTGATTGTTTTGACTCACTTTTAGCAGGACTAACCAGGCAAGTTCTAGCTCAGTATTAATGGTGGACATTCAATTTAACCTCACACTCTCTTGACATTCCTTGCATTCCCAGATTATTCGACACCTAGTTCAAATCTTAGATTCAGGATCATGCAGTAGTTTATCTTTATTTCATGTTTCAAACCACACAATTTTCACTTACTATGCCTAGTCATGCATAATTTTGATTATCGAGATATCATATTTATTTTAGCCATCATGCTTCAGATTTATGCTATGTACATAAGATATAACATGCCGGTTCAACAATAAAAGTAATCAGTCTTTTGGGGAAAAAGAACACAGGCAAGAAAACCCCAAAAGAGGATCGTGAACTTGAGCTACTCAGAATTCACCCAAGTATTCACTTTCCATTTACCCCACCCCCAACAAAAGATATGCAATTGTCCCCAATGCATAAAAAAAAACTAAACTACGCAAAAGGGAAGTGAAGCAAACCTGAGGCGCTAAGCGCCGGCGATCAGCAAGCTGGTGGGTCCGGTTCACCGGAACCCACTCCCTGCGTGGTCTGGACATCCTCAGTAATGTCCTCAGCATCCACAGCACCATCAGTAGTGCCTCCCACAGAATCTACATTTTTGGAGCTAGACGCCCCGGCAGCTACTTCTACAGCCCTCAACTGTCGGGCCTCCTCATCAGTAATCGAGGCTCTCCTCGCAGCTTCCATCTCACGGCGCTCCTTCTTCCTCGCCCTAGCCTCATCCTCCTCTCGACCCCAGCGTCGCTTTACATGCTCACGTGGGGGAGGTGGTGGAACATCGGAAGTGGCAAAAAGAGCAGCCATCACGGTGTCATCAGCAGGCTCTGCAGAAGGGGCCTCAGACTCAGGCACCCTTGCCTCTAAGATCGTATCAAGATCAGCCCGCAGACTCTCAACCGTAGCCTTAAGGGTCGACATGTCCACCGGAGGTGCTGGTCGGGCTAGCACTCGCAACTTAAAAGAGTCTAAACGCTGATGAACCTCTGCAATCTTCCTTTCTGTGTGCTGTACCATCTTGCGCTCCATGCGCTCCTCTGCCTCAGCAATAGTCTTCTGCATCCAAGGCTGGATGTGATGCAGAAGTGTAGCCATCTGTGCCTCGAGTTTCTGGACCCTAGCAAGTGGGACCAGAGTGGCGGAAGGAGCCGAGCGAGAGGAGCTCTGGGCAGTGCTACTACCCGGGATAGACTCGACCGGAGTAGTGTCAGTGTGTGCAGCAGCAGTCTGGGAAGCAGCATGGGCATGCTCTATGGTATCGGCCAGGTTCTCACCAAGTGGGACCACCTCAGGGCGGGGCCCTCTGCGTGGGGCCAACTCATTAGCCTCATCCCTGATGAGGCCGATGTCAACATTTCCTTGCGGGGTCCTGAGCAGGTCAATGTGCCAAATGGGCACACCTGCTGATCTGCACAAAGAAAAAAATCATGCAAGGAAAAGGGTAAGTCGTGGTGACCTTGAAGGCCCTCTCGTGCATGATCGCTTGGAGAAGCCAAGCGAAATCGACCTCGAACCCTGCCATCATTGCGGCCATCAACACTGCATGATCCTAGGTGACTATATTATCAGCAGCAGTGGGGGAGAGACAACGGCGGACGATCAACCAAAGAAACTTGGCCGTAAAGGTCAAGTTGGCCTTCCTGATGGCTCCCTTCGGCTCCATCACCCAATCCGCAGCCTCTCCATCAATAGACAGGTGCTGTGCCATCCACCTCTTGGTGGTCTCTCTCAGTGAAGGCTCGCGTAAGAACCGGCCCTCTTTAACAATTTGCCACCGGTAATCAAACTCGGCGGTGAGAGGTGTGCTGGTGGAGTCAAAATCCGTGCCGTACAGATATCGGCGGATGGCTGGTAGTGAGATGTCGACCTGGATGCCGCATACTCGGACATGCTCAAGTGGGGCCTGTTTGGCGGGGGCAGACCGCCATTCGATCTGTGAGCGAAGAGTGGCCACATAAGAGGCACAGAACTCGCGAACTAACTCCTCACTTTATTGGCCCAAAGAACGAGCCGTCCAATCCAGCCGGTGTCTGGTGAAAAGGGTGTGAATGTCAAGCATGGTGGGGAGACTTCCCGTGAGGACCCGCCTCTCCAGTGTGAGGGTCCGTGTCATGACGCCTTTGTCATTGAGCACTTTGGCGTCTAAGTATACTTTATATTGCCCGTCGACACACCACCGGTTGGGCTGATCGGCAACCTGGGCAGGGACTCCAGTTGGTGAGCCAGGGGTGGAGTCAGTGCTGTCAGCCTCATCATCCGAGGCAGACTGCGTAGCTGTGGCGGGGGCAGAGGCTTCTGCGGACCCGGAGGCTTCCTCTGACCACGAAACTCCTAAGGAGCCAGATGCTCCTTCGTCTTGGGCAGCTGACCCAGAAGGTGTGCCGGTCAGTGTGCGCTCCTCATCAGACTGGGAGGCAGTGACTACGTCGGGCGCCACCTTCTTGGGCGTGACTCTCGGTACACGTGGAGCTCGTGCTGTAGTAGCAGTGCCTGGGGGCACGTACTCTGGATCATGCTCATCATCAGAGCCTATCACCAATCGGGCAGACGGGGCGACAGATTTAGAACGCCCACATGCATAAACGCGATCTTGTTTAGGTGCCATGAGAGGTAGTACCTGTAACGAATCATCATTAGTACTTGAAAGATAAAACATGACAAAAGAAAAATGAGACAATAATACACAGAACTCAAACCAGTGATAACAGTTCTGAAGTAGCAGTAAGGCACGACGGACCTGATGACCGTCTTGAGGTCCGTCATGTAATACTTAGCAACAAAGAGTATCAGAAGAAAGGTCTCAGACTGATACGACGGTTGTTCAGGACGGGCCGTCGTGGGTATGACGGTCCGTCACATGTGTCCGTCAGTGGACACTTAGTAAAAGTGTGGAGACCCTTAGGACAGGGGTCTCTGACCGATACGGCGGTTATGCAGGACGGACCGTCATGGGTATGACAGTCTGTCACATGTGTCCGTTAGTGGACACTTAGTAAAAGTGATGAGACCCTTAGGACAGGCTTCTCTGACAGTCACGACGGTTATGCAGGACGGACCGTCATGGGTATGACGGTCCGGCACATGTGTCCGTCAGTGGACACTTAGTAAAAGTGATGAGACCCTTAGGACAGGGGTCTCTGACAGTCACGACGGTTATGCAGGACGGACCGTCATGGGTATGGCGGTCCGTCACATATGTCCGTTAGTGGACACTTGGTAAAAGTGATGAGACCCTTAGGACAGGGGTCTCTGACCGTCACGATGGTTATGCAGGACGGACCGTCGTGGGTATGATGGTCCGTCGCATGTGTCCGTCAGTAGACACTTGGAAAAAGTGTTGAGACCCTTAGGACAGGGGTCTCTGACCGTCACGACGGTTATGCAGGACGGACCATCGTGGGTATGACGGTCCGTCGCATGTGTCCGTCAGTAGACACTTGGAAAAAGTGTTGAGACCCTTAGGACAGGGGTTTCTGACCGTCACGACGGTTGTGCAGGACGGACCGTCGTGGGTACGATGGTCCGTCATTGGGTTGTCGTGCTGTCATTCAGAGACAGAACTGGGGGATGCCACATTCACCCCATGTGAGTCAAAACAAAGACCCAACAATTCTCTAACACTCTTGAACCTAAATACCTATCAAATTTACAAGTTTTAAAGCCCTAATGTCTCTAGTTTTATCCAGGCATTTTGTGGAATTAATAACCTTGGTTGATACTATATATTCAAAGAGCAAAAGACCCATATGCTAATAGTAAAGAAAAACAAAACAAACTAAGTAAATGGGTGGAGTTTGCAGGAACACATACCTTGGAAGAGGAGAAAATAAGACGAAAGTGATGGCACCCAACAGAGAAGACTGAGAAGCACAGCAGCAGACTCCGACCAAGAAGAGAGATTTGGGAGGAAAATGGGAGAATGTGGGAAATTTTAGAGGAGAAGGAAGTTGAAAGGGGAGGAAATGGGGGGAAAAAGGGAAAGAAAACTGTTAATTGAAGGGGTGGGGGGTTTTTAAAACGTTTAAACTTTTGAACTTCATTAGCCGGGTCGGGTCGGGTAGCCGGGTGATAATGTGACGAAACCTCGATGACGGTCCATCGCAGTTGTGATGGTCCGTCATACGGTCCGTCGCATATGCCCTAATTTTTAAAAAAATACTAGAGAGCGTACCTGGAACGACGGAGTCATGTGATGGTCCGTCACAGGCGTGACGGTCCGTCGATGAATCCGTCAGTGAATGAGGCAGAGTAACTTTTCTGCAGACTTCCTGTAGATGTGCTACCTGAAAATTTATAACCCATTAATAGAAAAAATGCTACCACTACTGGAAAGAAAAACTATAAAGTGGTTAGATGATAAATATTGGGTTGCCTCCCAACCAGCGCCTGATTTAATGTCGCGGCACGACTAAGGACACTCGATTACTCAGACTTCATCAAGATGATATGCCTCAATCACCTCATTCGCCGATTCCGCATGACCTATATAGATTTTTATACGTTGTCCATTCACCTTAAACCTCACACCTTCCTTTTTTTCCAACTCAACCGCTCCATGAGGGAATAATTGGGTGATCGAGTAAGGGCCAGTCCATTTAGACTTGAGCTTGCCCAAAAACAAGTGCAATCTAGAGTTGAATAAAAGCACCGAATCCCTAATTATAAACTCTCGTTTCTCGATCTTTAGGTCATGGTACTTATTCATCTTTTCTTTGTAGAGGGCTGAGCTTTCATAAGCCTTTAGGCGAAATTCATCAAGTTCATTTAACCCATTTAACCGTTGTTCTGCAGCTTCATTCCAGTCCATTTTTAGCTTCTTCATAGCCCACATGGCTTTTTGCTCTAATTCAACCGGAATATGACATACTTTCCCATATACTAGTTGGTATGGATACATACCTATGGGAGTCTTATACGCTGCCCGGTAAGCCCAAAGAGCATCATCAAGCCTCCTTGACCAATCTGTTCTACTAGCGTTCACTGTTTTTGACAAAATCTGTTTGATCTCCCTATTTGATACTTCAACTTGCCCACTAGTTTGAGGATGGTAAGGAGTGGCCACATTATGGCGAACCCCATATTTCTCCAATAATCCCTTGAACAATTTGTTGCAAAAGTGGGATCCCCCATCACTAATAATCACCCGTGGGGTACCAAATCGAGAGAATATATTCTTCTTCAAGAATGCAGTGACACTCTTCCCCTCATTGTTAGCGAGGGCGATGGCTTCCACCCACTTGGATACATAATCAACTGCTACTAAAATATACTTCATTCCATGAGAACTCAAAAACGAACCCATAAAGTCAATACCCCAAACATCAAATAGCTCAATTACAAGAATGGGGTTTAGAGGGAGCTCTTGCTTTCTTGAAATGCCGCCATCTGTTTGGCATCTATCACATGCTTTGGCGAACTCATGAGCATCTTGATGAATAGTTGGCCAATAGTAACCACTTTGTAAGATCTTATGAGCAGTCCGGACACCACTATGATGTCCACCAAAGGGTAAGGAATGGCATGCCTCTAAAATACTCAGCATCTCAACTTCTGGCACACAACGCTGAATAAGCCCATCAGCACAGCTCCTGTATAAGTATGGTTCATCCCAAAAGAACTTCTTCACATCGTACATGAACTTTTTCCTTTGATGAAAAGACAGGTCCGATGGAACAATATCACTAGCTAAGTAATTCACAAAATCAGCGAACCACGGAATCAGGTCCTGTGAGGCAGCCAATACATGCTCATCGGGGAACGTGTCATCAATATCAGTATTATCCCCCAACTCTGTCATAGCTTCATCTTCTAAACGGGACAAGTGATCAGCAACTTGATTTTCGGTCCCTTTCCTATCCCTTACCTCAAAGTCAAATTCTTGTAGTAGTAATACCCAATGAATTAACCTCGGTTTTGCATCCTTCTTCGCCATCAAATATCTCAAGGCTGAATGGTCAGTATGCACTATAACTCTAATACCTAGCAAATAAGAGCGAAACTTTTCAAAAGCAAATACTATGGCAAGGAGCTCTTGTTCAGTTACTGTATAGTTCTTCTGAGCTTCATTGAGGGCTTTACTAGCATAGTAAATGGGATGAAGGATTTTGTCCCTTCTTTGTCCCAATACCACTCCAAGGGCAACCCCACTCGCATCACACACCACCTCAAATGGATTGCTCCAATCCGGAGAAATAATGATAGGTGCAGATACCAGTTTTTCTTTGAGATCGCCGAATGCTTTAAGACAGGATTCATCAAAAGAAAATTTACAATCTTTCTCCAACAGTTTGCACAATGGATGTGCAATTTTAGACAAATCTTCAATGAATCTCCTGTAAAAACCTGCATGCCCAAGAAAGCTTCTCACACCTTTTACAGAGATAGGTGGAGGAAGTATCTCTATCACCTCGACTTTGGCTCGATCAACTTCTATGCCTTTTTCTGAAATACGATGGCCCAAAACAATACCTTCTTTGACCATAAAGTGGCATTTTTCCCAATTGAGAACTAAATTGCAGTTTTCACATCTCTTAAGAACTTCAGATAAATGGCTCAAACATTTCTCGAATGATTCACCAACCACTGAAAAATCATCCATAAAAACCTCAATAGTATCTTCGACCATGTCGGAGAATATTGACATCATACATCTCTGAAATGTGGCGGGTGCATTGCATAGCCCAAACGGCATTCTCTTGAACATAAAGGTCCCATATGGACAAGTGAAAGTGGCCTTCTCTTGATCTTCTGGTGCAATAGAAATCTGATTATACCCTGAATAACCATCAAGAAAACAGTACCACCCTTTTCCAGCGAGTCTATCCAACATCTGATCCATGAAGGGCATGGGAAAATGGTCCTTTTCGGTCCATGCATTTAATTTCCGGTAATCCATACACACCCTCCATCCAGTCACCAGTCTCAGTGGAACAAGTTCATTCTTTTCATTGGGGACCACAGTCATTCCCCCTTTCTTAGGTACACACTGAACAGGGCATACCCAACTACTATCGGCGATCGGATATATTACTCCAGCATCCAACCATTTTATGATTTTCTTCTTCACGACCTCTTGCATAGGTGGATTTAAGCGTCTTTGGTGCTCAATACTTAGCTTATGATCGGGCATGAGTTGGATTTTATGAGAACAAATACCAGGAGGGATCCCAACAATGTCCGCAATGGTCCACCCAATAGCTCTTTTAAACCTTTTTAGCACTTTGACCAAACTCTCTACTTGTTGTTTATTCAGATCTGATGCAATGATTACCGGCAATGTGTCACCATTTCCTAAGAATTCATACATGAGATGAGGTGGGAGAGCTTTTAGTTCTAGCTTTGGAGACTCCTCTATAGATGGTTTAGCGGATGGAGACTCGCGATTCTTCATATCTAGCTCATATTTCTTCGGTTTAAACCGAACATTACCACGATCGAGAGCAACGATTAATGACCCAAATTCTTCAATTCATTCATTATCAAAATTCATTATCACTGCTTCCAGTGCTTCTACACCTAGACGTTCTTCTATTTGTGTCTCGGGTGATTTGCCAACTTTGTAGGATATGGCAGATACCGATTAGAGCTCACCACTCTGCCGCATGGATCTACAAATGTTGAAAGTCACTTCTTCATTGTTCAATCGAAATTTCGTCTGCCCCTTTTCCATATCAACTAAGGCTCTACCCGTAGCAAGGAATGGCCTCCCAAGAATAATAGGCACCTCAAAATCGACTTCACAATCAAGAATAACAAAATCTGTCGGAAATATGAACGACTCCACTTTTACTAGCACATCATGGAGTATCCCTATAGGCCTTTTTACTGTTCGATCGGCCATCAGTAGCCGCATCGCAGTGGGCTTTGGGTCACCCAAACCCAACTTCTTGTAAATCGAGAGGGGCATGAGACTTATGCTTGCCCCCAGATCACATAATGCTTTCGCAAAATGTAATAACCCGATTGTATAAGGAATAGTAAATGCACCCGGATCTTCTTTCTTTTGCACCAAAGACCTTGTAGCAATAGCACTACAATGCTGAATTCTGTCATCATCCTCAAAAGTGACCGATATTTTCTTTGTAACCAAATCTTTCATAAACTTGGCATAACCGGGCATTTGTTCAAGAGCTTCTACCAAAGGGACATTGATAGAAAGTTGCTTCAACATTGTTATAAAACGCCGATATTTGCCATCCTCGGTCTTTTTTACTAATCTTTGAGGAAAGGGTGGTGGAGGTCTAGGCATGGGAGTTACCTTTTTAGGCACTTCAGCATCTTTATCAGTGTTATCTTCTACTTCATCACTAACCTCTACCACTTTATCATTATCTTTCATCACCTTTTCCACAATAGACGGCATAGGTGGGTCAATAGTTTGTTTTCCACCACGAGTAGTAATTGCCATACAATGTCCATCATTTTTCGGATTTTGGACAGTGTTGCTAGGAAGAGTGCCCGGTTGCCTTGTGTTCACAGTTGCAGATAACTGAGCCATTTGCAATTCAAGCTGCTTAATTGATATGGCATGTGTATCAACTTTCTGTCCAATACCTGCTATATCACTCCTTAACTCTTTGGTGTGCTCATCACTAGCATCGAACCTTCTCATCATCTTGCGCAACATATCCTCAACTCGCGCCATACTACCTCCACCATCCCTAGAAGCAACTTCACGATTCTGAGGAGGAACATAGGGCCCACTTCTCTCATTTCTGTTACCATAGTTACCCCTGTTGAAGTTGTTGTCACGGTTGTAATTTCCATCACGAACATAATTACCCTTACGGTTGTAGTTACCATAGTTCCGACCTTGATTTCCTTGACCTTGGTGCCAATTCTCCTGATTGGAGCCTTGGGCATTCAGTCAGAAACCCCCCGTCTGATCATTTACTGCATAGGAATCTTCCTCATAATAATATTCATCAGTTGGTGGTGGTGGTTTAGACAAGTAGTTCACTGCATTTATCTTTTCTGCACCCCCAGTGACATGTTTTAACACCAACCCAAGCTCAGTTCTCATCTGTGCCATCTCTTCACGAATCTCATCTGTGGCTGGGTTGTGTGTGGATTGCACTGCAAAAGTATTTCTCCCTGTATCTGACTTCCTAGTACTCCATGCTTTATTGTTCCGGGAGATTTTCTCTAATTTTTCGGCAATTTCAGCATAAGGACACTCCCCATAAGAACCACCTGCTATAGTATCCAATACCGCTTTATTATTATCATCCTGTCCCCGGTAGAAGTATTCTTTCAGTGACTCATCATCTATGCGGTGATTGGGGACACTTCTCAAAAATGAAGTGAACCTATCCCAAGAACTACTAACTGACTCTCCTGGTAGTGCCACAAAGTTGTTCACTCTGTCTTTGTGATTTAGTTTCTTGGAGACCGGGTAGTAACGTGCTAAGAAAACGTCCCTTAGTTGGTTCCAAGTGAAAATTGAGTTATAAGGGAGTTCAGTGAACCAAATAGCAGCCTCTCCCGTCAGTGAGAGAGGAAATACTCTTAGCCCTATTACATCCAAATTCAAATCAGGCCTCCCTACACAGCTTTTACACACTGCCCTCACCTTAGCTATATGGGCATGTGGGTCCTCAGATGGTAGTCTTGAAAACAAACCTCTAGCCGTGAGCATTTGCATTAGACTACTAGTGACTACAAAGGTGTGACCTTCTGGTAGAGGGGGCAAGACAAGTGGCCCATCAGAATCTGCAATATTATCATAACCTCTGTAGTATACTTGAGGACGTGGAGCGGGATTTTGTCCCCTTTGTGCACCTTGATCAGGATTATCAGGTAATTGTCACGACCCGAAAGCACCCCCTAGAAGTTAGGGAAAACCTTCGAATCATGACCGGGCGTACTTGACCCCTTTAGGGTCTCGTACAAGCCCTCTAACTAGCATTCATAACATAAAGCATGAAAAGTAGTGCGGAATTTAAAACTTTTCACAATAATAATAATAAAAGGAGTCTTTTCATAAATACTAAGAAATCTTATCGTCACAAGCCAACTTAAAGACACAACTTGGAATCTTAGGGACACGGCCCTTTACGATAAAAGTAAAATACATTTTCTTAAGTATTAATAAAGAAACTAAGAAACATAAAACGATGTCCTCGAATATATAAGGACATACCCAATCCTTGAGAGATAGAATTCCCAAGCTTCGACTCCGATCCTCCAAAAAGGCTTCCAACCTATACTCATAAGGTATAAAAAGTATGGGTTAGTACAACAATGTACTAAGTATGGCATATGCAAAAACATGCAAAAAGGGACATTTTAGTAAAGATAGCTTTTATGCAATTCAAATATAACCTTCATGAATCTAGAAGCAAACCCACATAAGAATCAACAATTAACACTTTATGGCAATCTTACCAAACTTAAAGTAAACAAAAGGAACATTTCAATTAACTTTGCTAAACTTGCAATAAAATTGAATAAAGCATCATAGTGAACATTTTGAATTCTTACAATGAAGACCTTACAGTGAATGGCACGGTCTAAGTCATATGAACCCTTTTCCTTTGAAGTTGCCCTAACCCAAGGTTATCCTAAGACTCCCTAAGGTGAGCCAAGAAGGGACTCTCATTACACCTCCCTTCAAAGCACACCAAAGCGACCCTTAAAACTACCTAATCTTAGGCTTACTTCGTTAGAAATCAAATCCACGCCCTTGGCTAACATATGCAAAACACTCATAGAAATATAGGTCATACCAAGTGCAATTTGAGAGTAGCATCCCATACTACCACTCCCACTTAGTACTCCTAATGGATTCCATTTACTCAAGTACTTCACAATAATCCTCCATAACACTACACCATAGTACTCATTCACACGGATTTCATGACGGTACTCTTCTCCCATAGTAGGTATAGGTCACACCAAGTGCAATGTGAGAATAGCATCCCATATTACTACTCCCACTCAATGCTCCTACTTGGTAACTAATGTGGATTGAGCACTTCACGACATACATACACAATTTCAACAATACACAAGATAAATTAGTTTCAAATCAATTCTTTTTGTGGGAGTTAGCTTAACGACAAAGACCATGAGAGCTAGACATGGAATCCCGATATTAACCCCTATCGGATGAGGGATCCTTACTTGCCTAGTGTAAGGTCATGCTTCTTAGCGTTTACATGGCTTTTTCCAATAGCTACACCTATGCGGGCACATAGTTAATGGATAAGGAGATTGTTACTAAGTAACTCACTCTCTACTAACGAGGAGTACTCATCTCAAGAGGTACTTTGGATTACAACATCTCAACTAATGAAGTGCAATCCACCTCCCCTTCATATCCTCTCGGTGCTAGGCATAACTCCACACGGATTTCTCAACATAATAGTCTATCTTAGAAAGCTCACTAGGAAATGGAGAGGTTGTTACTAGACACTACATCTCAACTCACGAAGTGTGTCCACCTCAAGATTCCCCTTTTTGCTCAACTTGACATAATACAATCTTAAAAGAGTGTGTGTACATGTGCACACCTTGCATATAAGCATCATTTCATTATCATCAAGTTCTACTCATACTTTAACCTTGATTCATCAAGCTACACACTCTACATACTTCTCATAATCATATACTTCATTTAGACATAAACTAGGTCAAACATGCAATTCAAGCTACATCAAACACAACACAAGACCCATTTCCAATATATCTTCATTTCACATATTAGACCTTCAAGATCACATACTCAAACCATACTAAGTAACATCAAGTTCATCAATTAGCACCGCCACCCATAAGGTGGACCATACCACTCAAATAGCAATTCATAATAAGAATTATACAATGAGAGCAACTCATCAACAAATCAAACCATCATTACCCATAAGCAATTTATCAATATTTCACCATATTAAGGCCCTTAGGGCAGTAGCTACACCAACACGACAAATACAAGAAGACCCAAGTTCATACCCTACTCAAATCATGCTCACATAACCCATTTTCAAGTCAAAAATTGAAGTATGCATAAACAAGAGTTTCATGGAGTTTTAACATCAAAATCATCTATTCAAACCAAGATAAATACATCTAAACCATTAGAACTTAGTTACAAGAAGATCCATAATAGAAATCAAAGTTTAGAAGAAGTTGAGTTTAAAACCCCTTTTTGAAAACCATTTTGGAAGTTGGCTTCTTGAATGGAAAGGTATTCAAGAATGGATACCATACCTTTAGGAGAAAGAAACCCACGAATTTGATGAAGGAACAAGCCCAAATCAGCCCTCCTTTCCCTCCTTGAGCCTTGGCTTCAATGGTGACTTTGAGAGAGTTTGAATGTTGAAGTGAGGGGGTCTTGTCTAGGTCTAGGGTTTAAAACAAATTTAATATAACCTAAAAATACCAAAATTATACACCTAGGGTCTTACATGTGCACACCTTGCATATAAGCATTATTTCATTATCATCAAGTTCTACATAAAACACCCCAAGTTGGCAGCCTTAAGTTGTGCACTGGCAGGCCTCGTCGATGAGACCTCCTCGACAGACCGTCACGTTCACCACGGACCGTCATGGGGGTCTCGTCGAGGAACACTTGGCTCCAACTGGAGCCTGTCCAAGTTTCCACTCTCTGTCACTCACGACGCCCTGGATCGACAGACCGTCCTGAGTCCAATGGACCATCGCCATTGTCGTCGTGAGCCACTGATGGGCAGACTTTGCCCAAGTCTTGGGCCCTTCATCTAGGGCCCCTTGTGGGTCCTAGGTGGGGTCGTGCCCGGACGTCAAACCCCTAAACTAAGTCGTCTAGGTCTAAGGAACATCCGACGCATGTTTCAAGTAAAATGAACACATAAAACTCATCCAAACTCGCCAAGACATACAAGTACATTCTAAGGCATACCATCCGAACGTCATGGACGTTTTTGGTCGATTGAACTACAAACTTAACCAAACTTTGCACACTGCCTAAGGACACCAAACTAACTCCGTTTAACTTAAAATTAACTCAAGAAACAACCATGAGGATCTAGTTCACCTTAGTTCATTTTGGGGCGTTATATCACCTTTCTCTGATTGAGTTTGCCTACAACAATAGCTACCATTCCAACATTCATATGGCCCCTTATGAGACTTTGTATGGTCATAGATGTAGGTCTCCTGTTGGTTGGTTTGAAGTAGGTGAAGCAGCTTTGATAGGGCCAGATTCAGTCCTTCATGCTATGGAGAAAGTGCAACTCATTAGAGATAGACTTAAGACAGCCCAAAGTCGTCAGAAATCTTATGCAGATGTAAGGAGAAGAGAACTAGAGTTCCAAGTTGATGAATGGGTTTTTCTGAAAGTCTCACCTATGAAAGAGGTGATGAGATTTGGCAAGAAAGGGAAGCTCAGTCCTAGATATGTAGGCCCTTACAAGATCTTGAAAAGGGTTGGCAAGGTGGCATATGAGTTAGAGTTACCAGCAGACTTAGGAGCAGTGCATCCGGTCTTCCACATCTCACTCTTGAAGAAATGTGTGGGTGACCCAGCCTCTATAATGCCATTAGAGAGTGTGGCGGTGAAGGATAGTCTTTCTTATGAGGATGTACCAGTTGAGATTCTTGACCGTCAGGATAGAAGGTTGAGAAATAAAGAAGTCGCTTCAGTCAAGGTTTTGTGGAGGAGTCAGTCCGTAGAGGGAGCTACTTGGAAAGTAGAAGCATCCATGAAATCGAAGTATCCTCACCTCTTTCCTTCAGATTCATCTCCAGTTTGAGATAATAGTTCCTCTTCAGTTTTCCAGCCATTCATGCATAAATTCAGTCTTAGAATCATGTTCCCTCAGTTAGTACTTGAATTTTCAGCGTATTTGCATATTCTTTGAACTCAATTTAGTCAGAAACTCAGTTCTCAGCATTTAGTGGTAGGGTTTGCAGCTCTCTACCTCTATTTCAGCTAATTTAGTCTTCATTCAAGGACGAATGTTCCCAAGGGGGAGATAATGTAACACCCCGTAGCCAAAACAAAACAAAAACCAGCTTTTCAGAAAAATCTACCGATGCAACCAACGGTGGCATCGACGGACCATAGACTGACCCACGGTCCGTCCTGCAATCCGTCGATGGGGTCAGAAATTCCCAAAAATCTCAGCCCAGGAAAATTTGTTAAGTCTTGGTCGACGGACGGACCTATGGTCCGTAGTCTGTGACCGTCGATCGAGACCCCATTCACCCACTCTTTGACAAGAACCACGGATGACCAGCATGGTCCGTAGGTGGACCCACGGTCCGTAGGTCTGACCGTAGGTGGGAACTAGCAGCCAGTTAGGGGGGAAATGCTGTAGGGTCAACTTCAAATGATTATAACTATTAGAACAAAATGAATTAGGTGTCCAATGACATATCATCACATAGATAATTATATTTCCATAGCCACCGACCTTGCTAAAATCAGAGCTCCAAGTAAAAAGTTATGCCTGTTTTAGTAAAGGCTCGCGAACAGGCCCAACCTACAGACCCAAACGACGGACTGTGGATTGAACGACGGACCGTCTGTCCAGGCTGTCGTTTGGTCCGACAGCAACTTATCCAGGGGTATTTTGGTCTTTTCCCACTTTGTTTAAACTCTAAGATACGTCGTTTTGACCCTAAATCATCAGATTTTAGTTAGTTTAAGCCTAGAAACATAACTAAAACTTACCTAAGTAAAATCATTAATCAAAAGTTAGTAAATTAGAAGCAAGAAAGGAGAAAAAGCTCATGAGCCTTAGTTCAAGAACGCAACAAGTTTCCAGCAGTTCCAGCCACGAAATCTAAGTATTTTTCCGTGAATTTCATCACCAGGTATGTGGGATTTCACTAGTGGGTTCCTTTCACCCATTGAGTCTCTAGTTTTCAGTCAGTTCTTGATTCTCTTATCATGATTAAACCTAGGGTTCCTAGAATTTCAGCAGAACTTCATTATTTAGTTAAAATATATGTTCCAAATCAGATTATCATGTTATTACTCAGATTATCGCATGAATTTCAGAACCCTAGCTTTGTATTTATTTAGTTCTTGAATTACAAATGCTAGGTCAGATATTTCAGTTATGCAGTAATACATGCTTCTGTTTTTAATGCATCATTATCAGATTAAATGTTGCATTCTCAGTTTGCATGTTAATTTTTGAGCTATCCAGTATTTACAAAAAATTCAGACACAATCAGTTAACTACATAAATCAATGGGAGTAGCATAATACTGAGTTGGACTAGGGTTCATCGTACCCAATTAGTCCCAGAACTACTAGCCAAGTAGGTTGTAAGTCCCCTCTGTGGGCAATCAGTTTGGTGATCATGCCAGCATGCCTTTATACCTTTGGCAGGGTATATTGGCTCCTCTCGATGGGGCGTATACATCGGACTCCACATTTTGCTTATGTGGTTTTATTATCGGTTATTAGTAGCTCCCACAGTTCAGTCAGACTCTATTGCGTTGACCATTTATCAGTATATTCAATATTCAGTTCCAGCATGTTATAAATTGGTCATTGCATCCAGTTAGCTCAGAATTTAGTATATCATGTTCAAATTATTATACTTACTTTTGTGTTTGTTCAGTTATGTTTTATTTGAGCTTTATTCTATCCTACATGCTCAGTACCTTCAAGTACTAATGCATACGTGCGCTACGTCATCTCGTGATGTAGGTTCAGGTTCTCAGCATCTAGATCACGCTTAGATCTATTTCCGATCTCCAGTTCATCAAATTTAGTGGTGAGTCCTCATTCTCCGAGGATAATAGTTTTGAGTTTTATTTCAGTTTTTTAGTCATTTAGATTCAGTTTTTGCTAGATTTAGCTGGGGCTTGTCCCGGTATTTCTAGTCCAGTTTAGAGGCTTATTTCAGACATAGTTAGTTTCAGCTTAGCGTTGAGTTGATATTTTCTATGTATTAAACTCATCATTTTTCATATATCTCAAGTTTAGCATATGGGTATTCCCCATATTCTCATTTTAAGTATGATTTAGCATCCGCAACAGTTTATTATTCTTTAGTATGCTCATGATCATGCCAGCAGGGTTAGCTTGGCAACACTTGTGGTCCTAGGTTTCGTGTCCGCGTCTCTGGGGTAGCTCGGGGCGTGACAAAACTTGGTATCAGAGCACTAGGTTCAAGAGTCCTAGGATGTCTGAAAAGCCGCACTAAGTAGAGTCCTTTTCATGGGTGTGAAGTGCACCACATCTAATGAGAGGAAGGCTATGAAGTATTTTCGGAAAACTTCACTTTGTTTTTACTCTTATCGTGCGTAAGGTATGATCTAATTCCATTCTAATTGATGTTCTACGTTTCAGATCATGCCTCCTCGTAGAGCTAACGCTAGGAATGCGAATGCCAGGAATGCAAACGCAGCTCCTCCAGTCCAAGATCAAGAAGTCTCCAATGCTGAGTTCAGGAATGACATACATATATTGGCTCAGAGTATGACACACCAGAACAATCGGGTCCATGCTCCCCTGAATGAAAATGGTGGATCATCAGCAGTAAGGGACCGTGACTTTGTTAGGATGAATCCTCTTGAGTTCTTAGGATCGCAGACTTTGAGGTAATGCAAGTCACTGGGAATGATCGGGTTGAGTTGGAATCATACTAGTTGAAGGATGTTGCTCATATCTGCTACACTCAGTGGAAGGAGAATAGGGGTGTAAATACAGATCCTATCACTTGGGATTATTTTAGTAAGACTTTTCTCGACAGGTTTTTCCCAATAGAGTTGAGAGAGGCAAAGGCTCAGGAATTCATGAACTTGAGGCAAGGTAACATTACAGTCCAAGAGTATGGGCTGAAGTTTAACCAACTCTCCAGGTATGCTCCTCACATGGTTGCTAACTCCAAGGCTCAGATGAATAAGTTCTTGTATTGAGTGTCGAATTTGGTGAAAACTGAGTGTAGAAATACTATGTTACTTGGAGATATGAACATCTCTAGGCTTATAACCCATGCTCAGCAGGTTGAGGGTGATAAGATTGGGGAACAGTCTAAGGAGAATAAGAAGGCTAGGACTGGGAAATATGACTATTCTCAGCAGAAATCGGGTAGTGGAAATCGGTCGCAGATTCAGTAGAAGTTCTCATCTCCAGCCCCTTCATCAGCTAGTGTTCCATCCTCTAAGAACGGGTATGACCAGAAGGGTAGAGCATCAGGCTTTAAGTCTCAGGGAAGTGTTTCAGGCACCAAGACTTACCCCACTTGCCCTAAATGTGGTAAGAACCATCTGGGCGAGTGTCTTGATGGAAAAGAAGGATGTTTTGGGTGCGGTCAGTCTGGTCACAGGTTGAGGGATTGTCCTTCGAGACAGGGTCAAGGAAGTTGAAATGGTAGAGCTTAGTCTACAACTTCATCAGCACCAGCAAATCGCCCGACTCAGCAAGGTAACTCATCTGGTACAGGTGGCGGCCAGTGCCAGAACAGGTTGTATGCTCTTCAGGCTCGCCAGGATCAGGAAGGTTCTCCTGATGTAGTCACTGGTACGTTATAGTGCAATGATTTCCTTAGTTTCTATAGTGAAGCATTCGGGTTCATTAAGACCTTAGGTTAGTATTTAGTCCTTGTGGAATTAACATAAAAGTTCCTTTGTTTAATTGAGACCATGGCCGAGAGTCTTAGAGTCCAAACAATCGGCAGCCTAACATTTTGTTAAGGGACCATAACTTCATTTTCTTATTCATGAACATCACGATTTCTTCTTGCATGTTAAACACACAACATTATGTGACACATAATTCATATTTTCTTCAAGTAATCTGTAACAACATAATCACGAGAAAACAGCATACTTGTGCATATATAACCTTCAACATTCGGACGTACATAACAACATCATAATCAGTCTGAGAACACACATTGCACACAATCACAATCATTCCTAAAATCATCTACTAGAATTCATACCAACGCATGCATCAATCGTTCATAGGATCTAATGACAGGGGCATGCAACGGGGACAACCTTGGTTTTTAGATTGGAATTGAACTGAGCCTTAGGGGACTTTTGGGAAAGGGACCAAGAGAGAAGAAAACCCATACCTTTTCAACGTTGACAACCAGCCACTAACACTTCCTAACCCACGCACAAAACCTCTCTTCTGAGCCTTGGTTCTTGCTCGCAAGTGAATTCTTTTACGTGATTTCTTAAAGAACTTAGGCGAACAATTTCTTCTTTTCATTTTTTTGATTGATGAAGCCGAGAACTTTTTGAACTAGAAGACTTATTTTACTTTTCTGTTTTTTGAAGTGTAAGGTAAAGATGAAAACGTTGGTGGATATATAAGGAGTTAAGAGTGCACATTGAGTACACTCCTAGTGGGAGTCGTACGCCTCTTGCTTGGGGAGTTTGTTGTTGACTTATTCAACACAATTTAAATGATAAAATCAGATTATAATATATATTTTTAGTTACTATAATGCCCCTCCTTATTTTGTCTAATTAAAATCATTTAAATCGCCCCTTTTTGTGCCTCCAACTCGATTTGAACCCGAGTGTGAACATCCGGTCAAACTTGGGTTTGACCATCGAGCTTTGACCCATTTTGACTAATTAAAAACATTATTTAATTAATTAAATGTCATCCTAGTGTAGTTACTATACTACCCCTAGCCCCGAAATTACCTTTTTACCCCTAGAACCCTTAACACCTAGGACTAGCCCTCTAAGTCTGGTTAAGACTCGCCCTGGTGAATCCTAGTGTTCGGGGACCTAACATGGCTGGAACCAACCATGCCTAGCTCAACCAACTCACAAAGTTGGTTGTCTTGGCTGGTGCATAGGTTCAGGGGTCCGGTTCCACGCGCATCAAGCTGTGTGAACCCGGTCTAACCTAAGCATTCTAGGTACGTTTAGGCCTTACTTAGCATAGTCATTTTCGGATTGTTATAAGAAGTGTTTCCAAAAGATCTTCCCAGAGTTCCTCCCGAAAGAGAAATTGACTTTGGAATTGATCTCCTTCCAGATACCCAGCCTATTTCTATTCCTTCTTACAGAATGGCTCCAGCAGAGCTTAAGGAATTGAAAGAGCAGTTGAAAGACCTTCTAGATAAGGGTTTCATCAGACCTAGCATTTCACCATGGGGTGCACCAGTGTTGTTCGTAAAGAAGAAAGATGGTTCTCTCAGAATGTGTATTGACTATAGACAGTTGAACAAGGTCACAATCAAGAATAAGTATCCCATCCCCAGGATTGATGACTTGTTTGACCAACTTCAGGGTGCTAGTCATTTCTCAAATATAGACCTCAGATCGGGTTATCATTAGCTTAGAGTCAGAGATAGTGACATTCCGAAAACAACCTTTAGAACTCGGTATGGTCATTATGAATTTGTAGTTATGTCGTTTGGACTAACAAATGCTCCTGCAGTTTTCATGGATTTAATGGACAGAGTTTTCAAACAGTACTTGGACTTGTTCGTTATTGTCTTCATTGATGATATCCTCATTTACTCTAGGAATGAGGAAGAACATGCAAGTCATTTGAGAGTTGTTCTGCAGACTCTCAAAGATCCCCAGTTATTTGCTAAGTTTAGCAAATGTGAGTTTTGGTTGCAATCTGTTGCTTTCCTTGGTCACATTGTATCTAGCGAAGGCTTCCGAGTGGATTCACAAAAGATAGAAGCAGTGAAACAATGGCCCAGACCTACCTCTGCTCCAGATATCAGAAGTTTCTTAGGTCTAGCGGTATATTACAGAAGGTTCGTGGAAGGATTTTCATCCATAGCCTCACCATTGACTAGGTTGACACAGAAGATGGTCAAGTTTCAATAGTCAGATGATTGTGAGAAAAGTTTTCAGAGTTGAAAACTAGATTGACTACAGCTCCTGTTTTGACTCTACCAGAGGGGTCAGATAGTTATGTGATCTATTGCGACGCATCCAGAGTTGGCCTTAGTTGTGTATTGATGCAGCGAGATAAGGTTATAGCTTATGCTTCTAGACATTTTAAGGTGCATGAGAAGAACTATCCAACTCATGACCTCGAGCTTGTAGCAATGGTGTTTGCACTCAACATATGGAGGCACTACTTGTATGGCGTTCATGTAGATGTGTTCACTGACCATAAGAGCCTTCAGTATGTGTTCACCAGAAAGAGTTGAATCTTTGCTAGAGGAGATGGCTTGAGTTCCTTAAGGATTATGATATGAGTGTGCATTATCATCCTGGTAAGGCGAATGTAGTAGCAGACGCTCTTAGTATACTATCTATGGGTAGTGTAGCCCATGTTGAGGAAGAAAGAAAGGAGCTAGTGAAGGATGTTCACAGGCTTGCTCGCTTGGGAGTTCGCCTTATGAGCATATCAGATAATGGTGTAATAGTTCAGAATGGGGCAGAATCTTCTTTGGTAGTGGAGGTTAAGGAAAAGCAAGACAGTGATCCAATCTTGCTTGAACTAAAAGGTGCAGTCCACAATCAGAGAGTGGAGGTTTTCTCCCAAGGGGGAGATGGTGTACTTCGCTACTAGGGTAGATTGTCTGTTCCTGATGTGGGCGAGTTGAGACAACATATTCTTGCAGAACCCATAACTCCAAATATTCTATTCACCCAGGTGCCACTAAGATGTACCATGATTTGCGGGAAGTCTATTGGTGGAATGGCATGAAGAGGGATATAGCAGATTTTGTGAGCAAGTGCCCCAATTGTCAGTAAGTCAAAGTAGAACATCACAAACCAGGGGGTATGAATCAAGAGATAGACATTCCTACTTGAAAGTGGGAATTAATCAATATGGATTTCATCACAGGGTTACCGCGCACTCGCAGATAGCATGACTCTATTTGGGTGATAGTTGATAGGATGACTAAGTCTTCTCGCTTTTTGGCGGTCAAGACTACAAATTCCGCAGAGGATTATGACAAGCTTTACATTAATGAAATTGTGAGGTTGCATGGGGTTCCTTTGTCTATCATCTCAGATAGAGGTCCTCAGTTTACCTCTCATTTCTGGAAGTCGTTTTAGAAGGGTCTTGGTACTCAAGTTAACCTTAGCACATCATTTCATCCGCAGACGATTGGACAGGCAGAGCGTACCATTCAGACCCTAGAGGATATGTTGAGAGCTTGTGTGATCGATTTCAAGGGTAGTTGGGATGATCACCTTCCTATGATTGAGTTTGCCTACAATAATAGCTACCAATCCAGCATTTAGATGGCCCCTTATGAGGCTTTTTATGGTCATAGATATAGGTCTACTGTTGTTGGTTTGAAGTAGGTGAAGCAGTTTGTTAGGGCCAGATTTAGTCCTTCATGCTATGGAGAAAGTGCAACTCATTAGAGATAGACTTAAGACATCCCAAAGTCGTCAGAAATCTTATGCAGATGTAAGGAGAAGGGAACTAGAGTTCCAAGTTGATGATTGGGTTTCTCTGAAAGTCTCACCTATGAAAGGGGTGATGAGATTTGGCAAGAAAGGGAAGCTCAGTCCTAGATATGTAGGCCCTTACAAGATCTTGAAAAGGGTTGGCAAGGTGGTATATGAGTTAGAGTTACCAGCAGACTTAGGAGCAGTGCATCCGGTCTTCCACATCTCACTCTTGAAGAAGTGTGTGGGTGACCCAGACTCTATAGTGCCATTAGAGAGTGTGGCGGTGAAGGATAGTCTTTCTTATGAGGATGTACCAGTTGAGATTCTAGACCGTCAGGTTAGAAGGTTGAGAAATAAAGAAGTCGCTTCAGTGAAGGTTTTGTGCAGGAGTCAGTCCGTAGAGGGAGCTACTTGGGAAGCAGAAGCAGCCATGAAATCAAAGTATCCTCACCTCTTTCCTTCAGATTCCACTCCAGCTTGAGGTAATAGTTCCTCTTCAGTTTTCCAGCCATTCATGCGTAAATTCAGTCTTATAATCATGTTCCCTCAGTTAGTACTTACATTTTCAGCGTATTTGCATATTCTCGAATCTCAATTCAATCAGAAAATCAGTTCTCTGTATTTAGTGGTAGGGTTTGCAGCTCTCTCCCTCTATTTCAGCTAGTTTAGTCTTCATTCAAGGACGAATGTTCCCAAAGGGGAGATAATGTAACACCCCGTAGCTAAAACAGACCAAAAACCAGCTTTTTAGAAAAATCTACAGGTGCAACCAACGGTGGCATCGACGGACCGTAGACCGACCCACGGTCTGTCCTGCAATCCGTCGATGGGGTCAGAAATTCCCAAAAATCTCAGCCCAGGAAAACTGGTTAAGTCTTGGTCGACGGACGGACCTACGGTCCGTAGTCAGTGAACATTGATCGAGACCCCATTTACTCACTCTTTGAAAAGAACCACGGATGACCTTCACGGTCCGTAGGTGGACCTACGGTCCGTAGGTCTGACCGTAGGTGGGAACTAGCAGCCAGTTAGGGGAAAAATACAGTAGGGTCAACTTCAAATGATTATAACTATTATAAAAAAAATGAATTAGGTGTCCCATGACGTATCATCATATAGATAATGCAATTAGCTTTCTATATCCACTGACCTTGCTAAAATCAGAGCTTTGAGTAAAAAGTTATGCCCGTTTTAGTAAAGGTCTGTCGAACAAGCCCAACCTACGGACTCAAACAACGTACCGTCGATTGAACGACGGACCGTCTGTCCAGACCATCGTTTGGTCCGAGAGCAACTTACCCAGGGGTCTTTTGGTATTTTCCCACTTTGTTTAAACTCTAAGATACGTCGTTTTGACCCTAAATCATCAGATTTTAGTCAGTTTAAGCCTAGAAACATAACTAAAACTTACCTAAGTCAAATCATTAATCAAAAGTTAGTAAATTAGAAGCAAGAAAGGAGAAAAAGCTCAAGAACCCTAGTTCAAGTACGCAACAAGTTTTCAGCAGTTCCATCCACGGAATCTAAGTATTTTTCCTTGAATTTCATCACCAGGTATGTGGAATTTCACTAGTGGGTTCCTTTCACCCATTGGGTCCCTAGTTTTCAGTCAGTTCTTAATTCTCTTATCATGATTAAACCTAGGATTCCTAGAATTTCAGGAGAACTTCATGATTTAGTTAAAATATATGTTTCAAATCAGACTATCATGTTACTACTCAGATTATCGCATGAATATCAGAACCCTAGTTTTGTATTTCTTTAGTTCTTGAATTACACATGCTAGGTCAGATATTTCAGTTATGCAGTTATACATGCTTCAGTTTTTAATGCATCATTATCAGATTAAATGTTGCATTCTCAGTTTGCATGTTCATTTTTGAGCTATCCAGTATTTACAGAAAATTCAGACATAATCAGTTAACTACATAAATCAATGGAAGTAGCATAATACCGAGTTGGACTAGAGTTCAGCGTACCCAATTAGTCCCAGAACTACTAGCCAAGTAGGTTGTAAGTCCCCTCTGTGGTCAATCAGTTTACTGATCACGCCAGCATGTTTTATACCTTTGTCAGGGTATATTGGGTCCTCTCGATGGGGCGTATACATGGGACTCTACATTTAGCTCATGTGGTTTTATTATCGGTTATTAGTAGCTCCCACAGTTCAGTCAGACTCTATTGCATTGACCATTTATCAATATATTCAGTATTCAGTTCCAGCATGTTATAAATTGTTCATTGCATCCAGTTAGCTCAGAATTCAGTATATCATGTTCAGATTATTATACTTGCTTTTGTGCTTGTTCAGTTATGTTTTGTTTTAGCTTTATTCTATCCTACATGCTCAGTACCTTCAAGTATTGACGCATACGTGCGCTACATCTTCTCGTGATATAGGTTCAGGTTCTCAGCATCCAGATCACGCTTAGATCGATTTCCGATCTCCAGTTCAGTAGATTCATTGGTGAGTTCTCATTCTCCGAGGAAAGTAGTTTTGAGTTTCATTTCAGTCTTTTAGTCATTTAGTTTCAGTTTTTGCTAGATTTAGCTGGGGCTTGTCCCAGTATTTCTAGTCCAGTTTAGTGGCTTATTTCAGACATAGTTAGTTTCAGCTCAGCGTTGAGTTGATATTTTCTTTGTATTAAACTCATCATTTTCATATATCTCAGATTTAGCATATGGGTATTCCCCATCTTTTCATTTTAAGTATGATTTAGCTTCCGCAACATTTTATTATTTTTTAGTAAGCTCATGATCATGCCAGCAGGGTAAGCTTGGGATCACTTGTGGTCCTAGGTTCCGTGTCCGCGTCTCGGGGGTAGCTCGGGGCGTTACAATATGCTTCTTTTTGTTTTCTATAACATGAATTGCACCGATGATACTAAAAGCAGTAGACTTGCATGCATACATAAACCAAAAAATATACAACCATCACCTATCTCAAATCAAGCCTCTTGGAAACTCTAAAGAATTCGAGTTATCCCCTTTCAAAGTGTCTAGACTTGATATTGGTCGTAAACAACAAATAAATGCAAGAATCAATAAAAATGGCCTAATAATACCATATTATTACCAATTTCTAACCGCAAGCCGATGCATAACCATCCCCACCCCTAACTTCGGGCATTTTCGACTATGAAATCAAGTCAAAGCCATGTCCCAAGAGTAATATTCAAGATTCTAAGGATTAATAATCAAATAACAAGATTGGGGAGTAACGAACTTACTTTTATTGATGAAATTCATGGAAAATTGAATACATACAGCCTTAAATTACCACTTCTCCCTCGCTATAGCAGTCGTGCTATAGTTTTCTGAGCAACGCTATAGCGCCTGCACATAGTCGCTATAGCATACGCCTCTCACTATGTCAAATGATGTGAACTATAGAGTTCAAAAATTCATGAAAAACTCATTTTAACAGCATACTTCTCTTCCCTTCATGTCCCGAACTATCACCTTCACACCGAATTTGATGTCAAAAGTTTTACTCACCCAAATTTGATTCTGTGAAACCCTATAGGTTCATTAATGTCTTGTCTACAAGAAAATATCAATCAAGTCAGGACATTACACTCTACCCATTCTCAGATAGTCGTAGGCCGCACATAACCCAGATACTGTTGAGGTTGGCCTAGCCTAAAAAAATTCAAGTGACTGCCAGAAGTTTTCTATCTCGATATCTCTCACCATTGGCCTAGTCATATCGATCGAGAAGGATCATTACAGATACGGAAATGGCCTTCGCTTTGATTTTCGGTCTTATGATTACAAATTGGGAGAAGTTCCTAAATGGACCTTATAAGGGATGGCCTTGATATATTATCCCTTATAAAAAATCTTACAAAAATATTCTTCATTTTCAAAAAAAAATGTGTATCTAGACAATCATCCTATGGGGGAACATAGATAAGAAATAAGGAGAATTCTACTAGAAACCCAGCCTCAACTCGGGAGTGATTTCATCTCAATATCCTCTCGGTGCTAAGCATAAATCCCAAGGAGTAGTTATTAATCTTAACTTGTCTCATGATCCAAGTAAATGCACAATTAATTAACCAATCCAAGCTAAATTCATATTAGGATAGCTCCTTAGACCATGCGTGAGAAAACCTTTCAATGTCCATGATCTTTTCATAATAGTTTTTAAGGCTTATAGACATTCCCTTCATGCTAGAATTGCCCCTAATACTAATGGAAATAGTTTTTAAATCGTGGTCTCTAATCATTAATGGAATATCCAGATACCATACAAATCAATACTTAATTTAAGAAAATCTCCCGAAAAGCATTGATAGAATATCCATGTCATTCATGTCATGTGGCAATGCTTCACAGAACATATAAAAAATCTCATCTATAAGCTTTCTTGAGTCATAAACATACTTTCATGAACATGCATCATTTTCATTTATTCATAAGTTTCATCGTGTTTTTTCAAAGTCAATGCATCCTCAACTTCATTTCATAAATCTTATCAAAAAGGACATGCAAATCTTCATAAATTCATCTTTCATGGTTTATCATCAAAATCATAGGTTATGCATGGTTTCATAAGAAATCATCTTAAAAACATGTAATTACTTCAATATATGCATAAAAAGTCATAAATCAACATTGAAAGGAACCCATGCCATGGAAGAAAACTCTAACATCAATTGGAGAATCGAACTTTAAAAAATTGGAGAATTTGGGAACTCCATGGAGGAAAGGTCTCAATGGATGAAAACTATCATATCTTGATGCCAAAGGCTTGGAAGCAATGGACGATTAGAAGGCTTGATCTTGAAACCCTAGCTTTCTTCAACTTCTAGAGAGAGAAATATTTGAGAGAAGGATCTTGATCTTCTTTTGAGAGTTTGAGAGAATAAATTGAGTTTGGGTGATTTGGGGTTTAAAATTATTATATAGGGCTTTGAGTGAAGGCTAAAATGACATAGTATTAGTCTACAATAATTAGGAAAAGACTAGAAATACCTTCTAAAAATAATTGTCGACTCCTATCGACGGCACGACCTATAGTTCATTGGCAGAGCATGGACCGTATTGATTGACCGTTGATGGAGTTTAGAGGCTCTTAAAATGGGACCCCCTATGATGGGCCATACCACAGCCAATGGTCCCCTCGACAAACCATGGACCACGGTCGTAGGTCCCTACTCTTGACTTCAAAATTTCTCTAAGTTGGACTCACCTACCAAACCTATCTATGACGCGTGCAATGTAATGACATATCGTCCTGGTGAACCGTAGAAAAGTACTGAAATTTGACATTTTGGAAAACTTTTAACTTACTGACCACACCACCACTTATGGACCGTCGTCCCACCTACGGTTCATGGATGGTGTTGTTTGTGATGCCACAAAGTCTTCAAAACACTATATTTTCTCCCATTTTGAAACTGGGGTGTTACACTATGAATTTGTGGTTATGTATTTTGGACTAACAAATGCTCCTGCAACTTTCATGGACTTAATGAACAGGATGTTCAAATAGTATTTGGACTTGTTCGTCATCTTTCTTATTGATGATATCCTCATTTATTCTCAGAGTAAGAAAGAGCATGCGACCCATCTAAGAGCTTTCTCAAAGATCGCCAATTTTTTGCTAAGTTCAGAAAATGTAAATTCTAGTTATAGTTTGTTGCTTTCCTTGTTCATGTGGTATCCAACGAAGGTATTCAAGTGGATTCTCAAAAAATTGAGGCAATAGAACACTAGCCCTTACCCACTCTTCAACTAATATCGAAAGTTTCTTAGGTTTGGTTGGTTACTACTAGAAGTTTGTTAAAGGATTTTCATCCATACTTTCCTAATTGACTCAGAAGAAGGTCAGGTTTCAGTGGTCAGTTGAGTGTGAGAAAAACTTCTCATTGACTACACCTCTAGTCTTGACTCTTCCAAATAGGTCAAACGGTTATGTGGTTTATTGTGATGCATCCAGGGTCGGCCTAGATTGTGTCTTGATAAAGCAAGGTAAGGTCATAGCTTATGCTTCTAGACACCTTAAGGTCTACGAGAAGAACTACCCGACTCATTACCTCGAGCTTGCAGCCGTAGTGTTTTCCCTACTTATTTGAAGACACTCTTGTATGATGTTCATGTTGATGTGTTCACATATCATAAGAGCCTCTAGTATGTGTTCACCCAGAAAGAGTTGAATCTTTATTAGAGGAGATATTTTTTTAATCCTAAAAGACTATGACATGAATGTGCTCTATCCTCCGAGTAATGCCAATATAGTGGTTGACGCCCTCAGCAGACTATCTATGGGTAGTGTAGCAAATGTTGAGGAAGAGAAGAAAGAATTAGCTAATGATGTTCACTGGCTTGCTCGCTTAGTATTTTGCCTTATGGACACGTTAGATGATGGTGTGGTAGTTCAAAATGGATCAGAATCTTTATTGGTAGTGGAGGATAAGGAAAAATAGCATAGCGATCCTATATTACTTTAGTTGAAAGGTGCAGTTCATTAGCAACGAGTTGAGGTTTTCTACCAAGAAGAGATGGTGGGCTTCGTTACCATGGTCGTTTGTGTGTTCCTAATGTGGGTGCGTTGAGTAAGAAAATCCTTATATAAGCACATAATTCCAGGTATTCTATTCATCCTGATGCCATTAAAGTGTAATGTGGTCTATGAGAAGTCTTTTGGCGGAATGACATGAAGAGAGAGAACGCAAATTTTATGGATAAGTATCATAATTGTGAATAGGTTAAAGTAGAACATCAGAAGCCAGGAGGTGTGACTCAGGAGATTAACATTCCCACATGGAAGTGGGAAGTGATAAACATGGATTTCATTACGGGTTTACCTCATACTCACAGACAACATGAATTTATTTGGGTGATAGTGGACAGAGTCACTAGGTCAACTCATTATTTGGCTGTTAAAACTACAGATTTAGCGAAGGACTACACCAGATTTTATATCACTGAGATAGTTAGTCTGCATGGGGTTCCCTTTTCTATCATCTAAGATAGGGGTCCTTAATTTACCTCTCATTTTTTAAATTGTATCAGAACGGTCTTGGTACTCAAGTAAATCTCAATACAGTATTTCATCTGCATAAAAAATCGGGAAGAGTGTACCATTCAGACCATAGAGGACACGTTGAGAGCTTGTGTGATCGATTTCAAGGGTAGTTGAGATAATCACATACCTTTGATAGAGTTCGCCTATAATAACAACTTCTATTCTAGTACTTAGATGGCCCTTATGAGTCATTGTATGGGCGTATATGCAGGTCCCCAATTGGTTGGTTTAAAGTAGGTGAAGCAACCTTGATTTGACCAAATTCGGTTCATGAGGCTATGGAGAAATTTTAGCTCATTAGGGATAGACTAAAGATAACTTAGAGTCATTGGAATTCCTATGAAGATGCAAGGATAAGGGACTTAGAGTTTGAAATTGATGATTGGGGTTTCCTCAAAGTGTCATCCATGAAGGGGGTAATGAGATTGGGGAAGAAATGAAAGCTTAGTCCCTGGTATGTAGGTCCTTACAGAATCCTGAAAAGGGTTGCTAATGTGTCTTATGAGTTAGAGTTGTCAGCGGAACTAGCAACAGTGCACCCAATATTCCACATTCCTTATTGAAGAATGTATAGGTGATCCGACATCAATGGTACCTTTAGAGAGTGTGGATGTGAAGGATAGCCTCACCTATGGAGAGGTTCCACTTAAAATTCTTGATTGTCATGTTCGTAGGTCGATAAATAATGAAGTCGCTTCACTAAAGGTTTTGTAGAGGAATTATTCTGTAGAGGGAGTTGCTTGGGAAGCAGAATCAGCCATGATGGACAAGTATCCTCACCTCTTTCTTTCCTATTCAATTTCAGCTTGAGCTAATAGTTCCTCTCCAGTCTATCAGCCTACTCTTATGTAATTCAGTATTAGTATCATGTTCCCTCAGACATCATTGTATTCCAGCATATTTGTATGTTCATGGAACTCAGTTCAGTTAAATACCAATTTCTAGTATTCAGTTGGTAGGGATTTCAGCTCTTTCCTCCAAACTCAGCTTGTTTAGACATTATTCGAGGACGAATGATCCCAAGGGGGAGATATTGTAACACATCAATAATCATAACTAAGATTGAACTAGAGAGAAGGGAAAACCAAAGAGGGGGTCCATGGGCCATGAAGAGGACCACGACCCGTCACCCTGCTCGTGGTTGTTCACCCAGCAAAAGGTGAGAGACCACAAACCACTAAAAAGTAAATGAACCTCCACACGGGTCGTGCAGTGGACCGTGAAGGAGACACAGAATCACCATGGCTACTATGAAGGACCACATACCACTATATGGTTTGTATAGCATCACACGAGTCGTGAAGTGACTCGTGAAAGAGGATCAATAGACTTTGAGGTTTGTGCCAACTTCAAACAATCATATCTTTCATCAAAAAATGATTTGGGTGGCTTACAACCTATAAAATTAAAGGTCTTTGAGTCCTCTTTCCAATGCCACCAAGTTTTTCTAATTTCAAGCCATGAGTAAAAAGTTATGTTTGTTTTTAGTGAAAATCGGGCAGAGTATCTTCACGACCCACTGGACGGGTCATGGTGCTCTAGCGGCTTGTGAATCCTATCTTGAAATCACTTCGTCAGCTTTTAGGTGATGTTTCACACCCTTAAGTTACTGGTTAAGCAACACGTACGTCTAAACAGTCCATGAAACTCCACACGAACCATAAAGTCATCCGTGAAGGGGACTTGTCACACATAGAGTTTAGGGTCAAATTTTAACAACCAAATCTTTCATAATAAAATTAATTAGGTGGCCTATGACCTATCAAATTAAATATCTCTAATTCCTCTTTCCAACGCCACCAAATTTTCTTAATTCCAAGCTCGGAGTAAAAAGTTATGCTTATTTTAGTAAATTCCTATCAAATAGGGTATCTTAACGAGCTTCTATACGGGCCTTGGTCATCATGACGGCCTATGAAGCCTGTCTTGAAGCCACTTCGGCAGCATTTAAGTCAGGGTCGCATTGTTGTTTTTCCTATGCGTTTGATACCTAAACTATGTCGTTTAATGCTTAAACTACGTTGTTTTACTCAGTCTAAGCTTAATAAACTAGTCAAACCCTCATTCTCCAAAAAATCACCCAACTTAGAGAGAAAAGTAGAGGAAAATGTTGATCGCTTGTCCCATGGACAAGCAGGAGTGATCTTTGAAGTTCAGCCCCGAAAATCCAAAGGATTTATCCGTAGGTTTTATCACCGGGTATGTGGGATTTCACTAGTGGGTTCCTTTCACCTATTAGGTCCCTAAAATTCGGTCAGCTCTTCGATTCCTCATAAACTGTTCATACGTAGAGTTTCTAGATTTTGAAGATTTATTGTGATTTTAGTTGTTAGAGTTACCATGATCTTAATAACATGATTCTTGGTGATTTAGTGTAATTTGCATGTATAGAATTTAGAACCCTAGCTTGTATCAACTATCAACTCATGAATTATACTTGCTAGGCAAATCAGTTGGAAAATCATGCTTTAGAAATTGAATGCCATAACTTTCAGTATATTAATGTGCATTCCCAGATGACATGTCAACATTTTTAGTTACTAGTATTTCAGTGCATTGTAACTTTTTATTCAGTTAGGAGTAGATTTGCACCAAGTTGGACTAGGGTTCATCATACCTTCACAATCCCAGAACTACGCGCCAATGTAGGTTCAAAAGTCCCCTCTGTTGGGCATCACTTTTTAGTGATCACGCCATAATGATGCCTTTATACGCTTGGCAAGGTATATTGGATCCTCTCGATGAGGCGTATATATCGGATTCCACGTTTATCTCACATGATTTATGTCCGTAATAGTAGATCTTACGGTCATACTCTAATTGCATTGACCATGTTATCGGTGTTTACTTCAATATTCAGTTCATCATATTAGTTACATGATTAGTACTTGGTCATTGCATTTAACTCAGATTTCAGTTACACTTACGTACATTCTATTTCCATATTCATTATTTTATTGCTCAACTTAGTATATATATCATGCATGCTCAGTACATTCTAAGTATTGACACATACTTTGTGCTACATCGTTTTATAATAAATGTTATGCACTCAACATCCAGATCACGCTTAGTTCAACTCTCAACTTATATTTAGTGGCTTCAGTGGTATTTCCTCATAATTTGAGGACATATCATTATGCTTAGTTTATTTAGTTACTTCCAATTTTTTTTCTGGTATCCTATGAGTTAGCTGGGAACTTGTCCCAACAACTCATAAGTAGTAGAGGATTTCAGACATAGAGTCATCATTCAGTTGTTTGGGGTTGTTTCCCCTTGATATATTCAGATTTATTTCCATTTGGAGTCCTTAGTTTAGACTCAATTAATAATTATGCTTTCGCTTATCTTCGTTATCTATTCAGTATGCTTATGATATACCAGACTCAGGGTTAGCCTGAGGACACTCGTGATCCTACGTCCGTGTTACGTCTAGGGGGTAGCCTCGCGGCATGACAAAAATATATGAATATATATAGTTAAACTGGTAGAGCCGACAACATTCACACCTCACCTCAACTCAGCTCAACATGAAAATAATGATGATATGATGAAATATATGTAAATCTTTTAAAACAGTAGATCATAACTCAAAAATGCATAAAAATACATGAGTAAACTCTTTTAGTCTAATCTGGGAGATTCACTAACAGACACCATCACTATGAGCTACGTGGTGATACATCATCTTGCCCACGGATCCAGAACTTTCCTATACCTTGTCAGGGTATAGAAAATCCTCAACTAAGTGGATCCACTAAGCTATTCTTAAAAGCAATAAGAAATCATCTAAAAAGTATGCCCCTTCACCGATGTCGGCATATGGTTTATGAGTCTTTTGAGTTGTCTGAACTCATCCCCATATCAGTGCTCAATACTACTACAATAATGTAACTCATGCTAATATGTTTCAAATATAACTCTTCCTCAATTCAAGATAATTACTCAAAAGATCCTCTTAAAAGAGGTGATGCTCAAGGCTCCTTATAAACTCCTTTAGAAATCAGTGTTTCTCTTGTTTTAAATGTAAAAGTATTACACTTGGGATTAATTATCTCCCTTTATTCTTATTTGAAACATTACATTAACTCTTCTATTTTTCATACTCATTTACTCAAGTCTTAAATCAAGTTATAAATTATTGCAAAAGGCTTCTCAACATAACTCAGAAGAACTTTCTTGAACTATCCTCTTAATTATACTTTAATTTGAAATGTGAAGTTAAGAGCTATGATTTGGATATTATATCTAATGAAGTCTTAGATAGTTAGTAATAAGAAGAGAGCGATGATACGGATTGAAAAACACCGGTGTTACGCAAGGAGAATTTTATTTTTGGAGGCGAAATAAATTTTGAGATAGGGGACGTCGTATCCCTTACGCAAGGAGAGGGGGGGGACTATATGAAGACTGAAACTTTAAAAAGCCTCCGCGACGTGGACCTAGGTGCAAAATATTTTCCGATCTTGTCTTCCTCTTCCAAACTCAATTTAATTCATGTCCAATGCAATTCCATGGTAAAATCTCATAAATCCAGAACATCTTCAATGAAATCCACACAAAATCCTATCAAGTGACTCAACTCATTCACAAAACCCTCGCCTCAAGAACTCAAAGACCTCCATTGTTAAACAAAATACAAGAACTTCTCAAGAACTCAATAAATCAACTTCAAGAACGAATTCATGGGTAAACTTTTACAGGATTGGCGTGAGGGCGAACATATCCAACACTAGGAAAGCTTGCATACCTCGAAAGAACTAAGTTCTTGGCAAAAATCCTCAAACCTTGAATGAACGCTTGAAACAATCTTATTTTTCTCCTCTTGAAACCCTAAGCATTTAAGGAGTGAATGAAACTGATCTCAATCATTTTAGACCTCTAGTTGAGTGAAAAAAATGTTTAGGCCTAGTGGGAAAAAGAAAATGACCAAAATACCCTTAAAACTAATGACATGCCTTAACTAGAGAGGCTGCACTCAAAAGGGCATAACTCCTTCATCCGAATTTAGAATTTACCAAACTTGGTGGCGTTAGAAAGAGGACTCAAAAAATTTGATTTGATACCTCATGATCCACCTAATTCCTTATGTGGTGAAAGTTATGGTCGTTTGAAGTTGATCCAAAACTAAAAACTAAAGTTTTACTTGTACGAATCTCTAGTGCCTTTTCGAGGTACCAAAATGTTAATTTTGTGATAACAATGAGTACATATTGATATATGAAATCAAAATAGCTTCACTAAAATATTTAGGATTTTTTAAAAAGGTGAAATGTTGTTGTAGTCTTGTAGTATACTAAAAATGAGTAATTTTAAAGGATACTTGTGTTCCAATTTTTTTTTATTTTTAGGAAAAAATAATAAATAAGCATAGTACATAAAATTTGTATTTTTCTCGTTCGTTATGGAAAAGCCAATGGAGAAAGAATTGGGGCCAGAAAACTCTTTCGTAGTAACTTGGAATTTCCCAACCTAGTCTAGATTTGGAAGAAATCATAGTCATTAAGGTGTAGGGAAAATCTACTAATGAATAAGATATCTAAATATGAATCTAATTACATGTGTGGATAGCTAAGACGATAAGGACCCGTACAAATTTATGGAATCAAATTTGAGCGAGTAGAACTCCATAAAATAATCTTAGCGTGAATGAATACATTCTGTCTCTGTTGAGGCCGTTGTAGTGGGAGTTTGGGCGCTATAGCGGGACGGGTCCGCTGTAGTGGGCCAAACGCAACTTAAAGTCATAAATAAACCCCTAAATGACCTTATTTGGCTCTATTCGGTTATTAGAGATAAGGAGGCGACCCTAGACGAGTTCTTGAAAGTTTTTATCATTCTTGAGGCTAAAGGTAAGATTTTAACACCCCCAATCCATTTTTTCAATTCGTAGAACCTATTTTATTGGGTTAATATCGATGGAAAAGGGTTCTGATCTAAGAATTATGGTTCAAAAAGCACTAATTTAAGTATTAGGATCTTGGATTTGGTCTAGGATTACCCCATATAGAATAGAAAATAGAAAAGAATGCTAGCAATAAGAGCAAAATCTTGGAGATAGAGCATATATTGAGCCAGCTTTGCCAGATCGAACCGTATTTTGTTATAATCCGAATGATTAAACATTTGATTGTTGATCCTTGCGTATATTAATTGTTGTAGACCTAGAACAAGCGGGAAGAATCCCGAAAGGGAAGATTCAAGTGCCTTATGGGATTCAAGCTTGGATTCGAGGTAGGTGAATGTTGTGATTTCATGTTGGTGTGCTATATGCTTGTAATTTCTTCATTATAATGAATGTATGTATGTGAATGTTGCATTATTGGTCACCATAATCGTAAATGAGGATAATTGAATAATTATATGTTATGAATCACCTCTTGTTGTATGATCTTGATGATGTAGTTGTGTTTGTGATTGTGGTGTGTGATTGGAGATCAGATTGCCACATTCCGACAAGCTAATTTGGATCAGGTTGTCACATTCCAACACAACTATTGGATCGGATTGCCAAGTTCTGACACAACTATTGGATCGGGTTTCCACGTTCTGACATAATTATGGGATTGGATTTCCACGTTGCGACAAGCTAACACTTTGGGTTTGGGTTCCATGAGAGGACCATTGGATTGGGTTCTGTGAGAGGACTATTGAATTGTGTTGTGTATCTACTTGTGATGATTACGTTCATACCTAATGATAATTGATATTGAAGGACTAATTGTTGCTCTAAAATAATTTAATTGTATAGTTTTGAGAATTGTGAAATTGTTCGTTGATGTGGGTGATGATGATATTGTATATGTTTGGTATATGCTTGATTTATAATGTTGTAGTTACTTATATATGTTTCACTTAGTGAGATAGCTGCGTGATCCTACCAGTACACTGGTTGTGCACTGATACTGCACTTGCTCTTATTTTTGTTGAGTACCGGGCATCTTTCGATGGTTATTGACAGACCTTGTTTAGAAGATCAGTGACCGTTCGAATTCAAGGGTGAGCTAGTTATTCTGGGCAGTCTTGAGTTCTCTTTGTTTAAGTCCGCTCTTTTCGGACTCAGACTATTGGTTAAGTTTTTAGTTTCGAGGTTGTACCTCCTGTTCTTAGATTTGTCTTTGGTAGAAATTTGATACATTGACTTTCAGGTTCTAAGTATTTAATTCCGCATTTGTTTAGTTAATTAAAATTGTTTCCGTAACTTTATTGTTTTAATTTTAGTTTAGTTACTTAGTTTGGGTTGTAGTAGTGGTTCTCCCACCGGATGGTTAGTGTGGGTGTCAATCACAACGGTTTGGGTCATGACAATTATTTTAAAAATTTTGGGTTCCTTTTTTCAAAAAACAACTCACAACAAATATGAAAATATGTGAATATTTATGAATCATTTAAAATTTATCATTAACAAAGTAAATTTTCTACTCAGTAATATGGAGTAAATATTTTCAATTTGTCTCTACACTAAATCAAAATCTAATAACAATAAAACAAAATAGTAGCATTAGTTGAATGTTCTATTTATTTATGTAAGTATAAGTTATTATCAATTAGTGCAAATGTTATTCACACTCTTTTACATTCTTTAGTTATAATATTACGGATTCTCATAATTATTACATTGATTATTTCTATCATACGTCTTTCCATATATTAATTAACTTTTGACCAATAATTTTTCATATTATTATACCGCTCATATATATGTGATAACATGGTGTTGTTATTTTTCCTTTGACGAATCATGATTGGTAGAATAAATTGAAAATTATTTACAAGTACATGAACTATATCGTTGTTGGGTGTAAGATAAACAAGTGATTATATAAATGATTTCATAAATAGAATATATTCTTTAATTTTTATTTTTGTTTTTTCAGTAAAAACATGAGAAAACCATTCTTCGTTAACTATGAACAGTAAGATTACTATCTTTGATATATATACACGGTCAATCGAGAAGTCAAATATGAGAGCCAACAAAAAAAGCATCATCTATTATGTTAAAACTTATAAAATAAAAATTAATATACAAATATATTTCTAAAATATAAAATGTATTTGTTCTCAACATGTTCATATGAGATCTAAACAAATTAAGTAGAATACACGTGTAAAACACATTTGGTTAGATGACAAGAAAAATATCAACAAATATCGTTTATAATGTAATATTAGTGAGATTTGACTAATTACATGATTGGACCTCATAATACTAAAATAAATATATATACTATTGTATTTAAATAATAAAAATTTCATTGACCATCTTTATAGGTTCATGTGAATAAGACATATATATATGACGATTCACATTGAACATTCACAAAATAATATGCAATATTATAGGGATAATGCACAAGTACCCCCTCAACCTATGCCCGAAATTTCAGAGACACACTTATACTATACTAAGGTCCTATTACCTCCCTGGAATTATTTTATAAATAATGTTTTACCCCTTTTCGGCCTACGTGACACTATTTTGTGGGCCCAACGTGTGTTGATATTTTTTTTTCAAACTAGTGCCACGTAGGCCGAAAAAGGGTAGAAAATTATTTATGAAATAAGTTCAGGGGGTAATAGGACCTTAGTACAATATAAGTGTGTCTTTGAGATTCCAGGCATAGGTTGAGGGGTAATTATGCATTTTCACCACTATTATATTGTGCGAAGCTTGTTATTCAAATCTTCACTTAAATTCTCTGAATTAATAATCATTTGAAACGCACGTGTCGGAAAATTAGTATATATATATAGTGTGGCACCTCTCTTTGGCCATGATTACCATTTATCTTTTTTGTCAATTTTTTAATTTTCTTTATTTCTTTAGATTTCTAAAATCTGCAAAATAGAAGATTTAAAAAAAAAAATATATATATATATATATATATATATATATATATATATATATATATATATATATATATATATATATATATATATATACACCTCCTCATTATTACTACAATTTATTACTTTTTTTTAATCTCTCTTCACAATCACTATAAATAACTAATTTTCAAGCAAATGCACAAATACCCCCTACACTATGACCGAAATTCCAGAGACGCAACTTAACTAAACTAAGGTCCTATTAGCCCCCTGAACTTTTTTTTTGTAATTTTGTGCACCTTTTTGGCTTACGTGGCATCTAAATATCTTTCACGCCCCTAATTGTGTGGAGTCGCGGAGTGTGCCACGTAAGACAAAAGGTGCACAAAATTATAACAAAATTAAGTTCAGGGGGTAATAGAACCTTAATTTAGTTAAAATGTATCTTTATAATTTCGATCATAATCTAGGGGGTACTTGTGCAATTTCCCTTAATTTTTCTTAAATTCCTCTTTTTTACCTTTTATGTTTATAATTTTCTAAAAAAACTAATTTCTCTCTCTTATTTATTATAATAATTTAAAATTTAATATAATACTTTTTATTTCTACATTTTACTAAAAATAAAAGTATCTTATTTATCTCCCTTTTACTTATTCACATAAAATTTTATTTTTCCCATTAATTTTTGTCTCAATCAATCTCATTTAATTTGTTGCCATAAAATTAGTAGGAAACTAAAAATATGCTTTTAATTTCATTACTAATACTAGCAGAAATATATTTTTTATAGCAGAATTTGTTTTTCGCTAATAAACTAAAAAATTAACAGAAAATATTTTTTATTTCATTACTGATTATAAGATTACTTTTTAATTAATTAATGCAGATTTTTTTTTTTTTTTTGCTACAAAATAAAAAGTTAGCAGAAAATATGTTTTTTTATTTCATTACTAATTAAAAATAGTTTAATTATTAAATTACCTAAGACCCTTCTTCTTCCTCCTCTCACATCTCTTTCGTTTATCAAAAGTAGATTTTACCGAAATTACATAGTTTTAATATGAAATTATAATTTATCCCTTTTTAGTTCGTAATTACATTGATCCCTTAAAAAGTAACACAAATCAGATACATTAATATGTAGCTCAGATATATTAAAGATATCTCGGATACATTATAACATAAACCAGATACATAATATGTAGCTCGGATACATTAAATATTGACTCTAATGCATTAAATACTGACTATGATACATTAATATGTAGCTCAGATATATAATAAGGAATTTCAGAGGTTGTTAAAAATAGAAGGGGATATTGGAAATAAGGGAAACATAAGTCGTGTATTTTAGTAGTTTTTCCTTATTGAAAAGCAAAATACTTTTTAAATTGGAATAAATTTCAATCACATTTATTTCCTATTAATTGAGTTTTACTAATTAATCATTATAAGTTCAAATCGGTTACAAGTCGTTACCTTTCTTGTTTTTTTATATATAATTTCATAAAATTCTCATAATTTTGTACTTTTTCATTTCTACCAGAAACTCATATATAAGCTAATTCTTTTTAATTTTACACTTTTTCTTTTGAGTTGTAGAAGCTTGGATTTTCTTGTGACAAAAATGAAGGAAAATGATGTCCTAAAAAATTCATAATGTCTAATAAGGATCGAGTTTGATTATGAGGTCAATAAAATCTATTGATGTCTGTTTAAAAGAATATCAAATCTGCCTTTTGGTCGTCTTCAAATTTCAACCATTGCAACAAGTAATTATTATATTGAAGTAACACTACACTATTCTGATATCATTGTATCAACTTATCAAATTTAGCATAAAACTATTTTGACATCGTTATATCAACTTATCAATCTTTTTATCCAAGTTTAATTAATTCCAACTTTGTATTAATTTTTCAATTGAAAATTTGCATTGTTTACGTTCTTACTTGATAAGGTATGTTCATTCTATCCTCTACATACCTCAATTATAAAATTACACTAGGTATGTTATTATTGTTATTATCATTCAATTTATATATGCCAACTTAAAAAGGAATCAAGGTCTCTTCATGAAGTTTGACTTTAGGTCCCCAATCTAGTTAAGAAAGTCATGTATAATCAAATGCAAGTATGATAACCAAGAATTTTTCATATATAATTTTGTATGTTACCTGCACAACTTTAATATCACATTTTTCCTTTACGGTAACAGCGAGTACATATTGATATATGAAATCAAGACAACTTCATTGAATATTTAGAATTTCTTTTAAAAGGTGAAATATTGCAATATAATAAAGTTGTATTCAGTTATGCTCGTAGGGAAGTTACCACACATTTTTATGTTGTTCTCCTCATGGTCAACATCATCGCATGAACTTTGACTTCTTTGCGTTTAGTTCCTTCTTTGATTTTTTTTTGGGGGAGGGGAGGGTGTCGGTCTTCCTAGAGCTCTTCGATCTATTGATGGAAACAAAAGTTTTGGAAGAACGTTCGATAAAATATTCCATTTGCTTTTATTGAGAAGTGTGGTCAATTGATACTTGATAATTTATCTTTAGAGATAAGTCAAAAAATAGTCATCATTTTCAGATATTTGTGTTCCAACACAAATAAAACACGTTTGAAGATATTAAAATTTTGTTGAATTCAATAAGTAGTGTTCAATTCCTCTTAGGATTCTTGGAGGTTAGTCAACACTAAAAGCTAGTTCATGCATTTATAAAAGGTACTATAGTCACTTGAAAAGATATCTCAAATATTCGACAAATTCATGAAATATTCATTAAGAGATCGAATCATAATCATCATATTTCAAGAAATACGTCACTAAGAACCCTCGAATAATGGAGATCAAGTCCAAATTATCCTAGTTCGAGAAATACGTCATTATGAAGTCCAAATAAACTTACTTCGAGAAATACTCATTAAAAATCCTTGAATCACGGAGAATTCTTAAGCAAGAAGAATCAATCGCGAAACAGATTTGTACCCACAATTTTTATAAATAATAATCTTGTTTCTTCATATTTTATTTGTGATTACAATTTATTTTCCATCACCTTTAAAATTTGTTTTAAATAAATTGGCACAACTGATTGGACCAGATTTGTCCTTTCTCTCATCTCTCACAAATCAAATTGAAGCCACAAAACCATATTGGTGGAACAATGAGTACTTCAAGCCTCCTCTTTGAGTTTCATCAAGCCTACCCACCGACAAACCTTGAAGCATGTGACATTTGTAGACATTACAATTTTGTGGGACTCTACAAGACGTGTCCAATTTTAATTTGGATTTTAAAAGATATGTTCAATTCAACTAAGGTCCTGGCTAATCAACTCTAAGCCCTAGTTCATGTTTATATAGAGGGTTGTAAAGGCATCTCAAATATTTCGCAAATTCATAAAGTATTCTTAAAGAGATCAAATCCAAATCATTCGAGCTCGAGAAATACGCAGCTAACGAACCTCGAATTATATAGATCCATTCCAAATCATCCCCTAATTTGAGAAATACACAATAAATGACCCTTGAATCTGTTAAGACCCCCAAAATGAAATAGGGTGAATTAGAGCCTCACATGAGTGTCTTGAGTTAATAACTTGCTAAAATAATTATAAATGACTTCTTAAGTCTGATTTGATGAGTTTTGAGGTCAAACGTCAATGGACAACCAACACGTCCGGAAACTAGTCCTTGTGTGCTAGTGTATTCTTGTATGTTGTTTGTGTTTTGGTGTATCATTTGGAGTCTAAAATTATTGGAGGTGACCCTAGCATCTAGATGGTCGAGTTTAGGGTCAAAACGTCTAGGTACGACTCGCCAAGGACCACCCTAAGGGTCCTTGAGGAGAACTCAAACAATTGACCTAAAAGCTGTCAAAAGACAGCAGCCACTAACGAGCACCATTGACGCGTCAATAGACTCCGTAGGCTGACACTTAGTCTTGGGATGTTACATCCATTTGAACACCCTCAGTCACCATTTACGGATGACCAGTACGGGCCATCAATCCGTCAATGGTGGCCGTCAATGGTCACCTGCAATTCTACCAAGTTTCAGCCAAGCCAAGGGTGATTTGATAGATTTCACCCTTGGACAACTAAATATTGGGACGGTTATTTTTATTGTTTTTAGGTAATTTAAGTATATTAAAACAATCAAACCCTCCCTTAGACTCAAGACATCAAAATTTAACCCTTCCCTCCCAAATAGATTCTCTCGAGAACACCACTGAAGGTCTAGGTCAAATTCAATCTAGGAGAAGGGATTTCAAGTGATTTCTTCTTCAAATTTTGTGGGCTTCCTAATACTAAGTTATGATGATCCTTCACTCTTGAATAACCTCTCATTCAAGGAGTCCAATTCAAAGGTTTTCAAAGGTGTATCGATGATCAATTTTCCTAATTTCTATTCTATGCATGGGTTCATTGTTAAAACATTTTTAAGTTATGATATTGATGTAATAGTGTTGAATCAAGGTTTTTAAGATGATTTTCAAAAGAATTCCTTGAATAACCCATGTTTTGTCCTAATCTCCTAAATTGCCTTGCAAAGTGGGTTTGATAAATGTGATTGGTATTGTTAGAATTGTACTAATATTATGTTGTATTTTTGTTACCTATTGCCATTGATGCCTAATTATGATGAATTGTTGGAGAATTTAGAAAGGGAGATCATGGCCTGGATGAAGGATAATTTGACCTAAATTGCTCTAGTTTTATTGAATTATTCTTGTGTGGTATGGTCCACTTATGGTGGCGGCGAGCTATTGTATTTGTATATATATGTTTATTGTTATCATAGCTTTGAAGGCATTGGAATTGAGGTAATGTTATGATGCATATGTATAGAGGTGTATTATGAAGTTATGTATGTGATTCTTCAAGATAGTATGACTATTAGATTATAATGTGAATGTGAAGTATGTTTGTGTGTGAATTATGATGAATGTAGTATGATCATTTTTACAAGGTAATGTCATGACGGGTGGTGGTAATGTGAAATATTTTCTCATATATGAACTCACACACATGAAAGAATGAATGAAGCTAATGATAATGTAATGAATGTGGGTCTATTGAAAGGTTTTCTCAATAGAACTCTAGTGAATGAATGAGGGGTGTTGGGTGGACACTTTTGCGTGAGTAGCGGTGGAGTGTCTAGAAGCAATCTCAATATTCCTAAGATCTTTCCAATGAATGAATGATAGGTTGGGATGGGTGCTCTTCCATTAGTAGAGGTAGAGTATTATTTAGTATCAATACCTTAACCTATATTTAATGATTGCAATGAAAGTCTAACACTCAGTAGGATTAATGCATAGCACCGAGAGGATATGAAACGGGGTGGATACTCTCCGGAGTAGAGGTCTAGAATCTAGTAGCAACCTCTTGAGATGGGTACTCTCCGTGAGTAGAGCTATAGTATCTAGAAGAAATATCCCTATCCCTTCACTATGCGCCCGCATATTACTAGCTAGTGGCTTTCCTTTTAAAGGATAAACGAATGACCCTATCCTAGGTAAGTGGACATACCTCATCCTCTAGGGGTTAATATCGGGAGTCCATGTGAAGCTCTCATGGCCTTTGTTGGTTAAAGCTTACCCCCACAAAAGAATGAAATAAACAAGGTCTTCTTAAGGGTATATTACATAGGGTAGGTGGTGGAATGGGACACCATCTATGCATTGCACAAGCAGGCATTTGAAGGGGGTCTTGGTGTGTCCTTATAATGTCAATGAATGAATAGGTTTCTATATGATGTTAAAGAAGTATGTTGATTGTATGTCTAATTTTAATGAAGGTGTTATGAATTGTTGATTGTGATATGCCTAGTCTAGGGTGGTTCTAAAGGAGCACTAAGTGGGAGTAGTAGAATGGGATGCTACTTTCACATTGCACTAGTGCAACTATAGGGGTATGCTAGATGATGGTCCTTATGTGATGATTATGTTTATGATGTGTCTGTCTTATTAATGGATGTGGTTGATTTCAAGGAGGTAGCATGTGAGTCCATCTTAGGTGGCCTTAGAGTGTTTCTTGAGGGTGGATGGTGGTATGGGACATTATCCACTCATTGCACCAAGTAATTCTTGAGGGTTACTTCAGGTGAAGAGTTTAAGGAAATGTGATGGTCTATATGAAGTGAATGTGTCTAAATGGAAAGAATGGTTATGTCATGTGATTGGTTTCTATTTATCTTGTATGATTTTCATTAGGATTTTACTAAATTGACATAATGCATAGTTTTCAACTAAATGTCCTCTTTAAAGCATGTTTTTGCATGGTCATCATACTTAGTGCTGAATTGTACTAATTCCATATTTTCCTCTATTTTCTACAAAGTATAGGTGTTGACAAGTGAGGTGATATTTAGAGTTGAAGCTTGGGAAGTAGAAATTCTCTCAAGATTTGGGTATGTCCTCATATGTCGGCGACAAGACTTCTTATTTCTAGTTTTCCTTTATGAAGACATTTGTATAAGACTTGTATCTTTCTTTCAATGTAAGGGTCGTGTCCCAGTGATAATGAGATGTGTCTAAGATGACTTGTGTAGAGACTTATATTTTCTTAAGTTTCATAAAAGAGTTTCCACTTATTGACTTTATTGTGAAAGCTTTTAATTCTACACTACTTTTCATGCCTTTTTTATCAATAAATGCTAAGAGGCCTGTATAAGACCTCTTCGAGGTCGAATACGCCGGTTATGACTAGGGGTTTGATCTTAGGTCGTAACAAACCAGGTATCAGACCATAAGGTTATGGAGATAGTCTTAGGGTTCAAAGTCTCACAAGCCACGTCTAGCAGAGTCTTCTTCATCCATGTGTGTCGCGAAACATCTATGAGCGAGAGGCTATAGGACGATAGAAGTTACACTTTCTTGATATTCTTGAAGTTGTGCCTTAGAGTGTATGTCTATGAGTTCCTAATCCTATTCTTTTGATTTTAGGAACATGAATATGAGAGGGGCTAATGCAAGGAGGGCTCAAGAAGGGAATATGAATGAGGAGGTTCCCCCTCAAGTGCCCCAAGGTCTACAAGCTCCCAATGAGGAAGGGTCCATGTCTAATGAGGAGATAAGGGTTTCCTTCAAAGCTTTAACCCAAATCATGATGACTCAAGCTCAAGTCATCACTACTCAGGCTCAAGCCATGACGGCCCAAGCTAATCGAGGAGTTGGACCTCAAGTGAACCCCAATGCAAGTATCCCGCTTCTAGAATACGAGATTTCACAAGGATAAATCCTCCTACATTTCATGGCACTAAGGTGGATGAGGATCCACAAGGCTTCATTGATGAGGTTTTTAAGGAGGTAGATACTATGGGAGTAACTTCTAGGGGAAAAGCGAAACTAGCTGCCTACCAACTAAAAGATGAGGCACAAATGTGGTTTGAGCAATGGAGGGATGAGAGACCCATAAGGGAGTGCCCGGTAGATTGGGGAGTGTTTAAAATGACCTTTCTTGATATGTTTTCCTCTTAGAATTGAGGGAGGAAAAGTTGGTGCAATTCATGAACCTTCGACAAGGGGGGATGAGTGTGAAGGAATACTTCCTCAAGTTCACCCAACTCTCTAACTATGACCCAACCTTGGTAGCCAACTCTAGGGCTAGAATGAATAAGTTTGTAATGGGGGTGTCTAGTTTGGTTGAAGAAGAGTGTCGTACGACAATGCTCCATCATGATATGGATATCTCTAGACTCATGGTGTATGCCCAACAAATTGAGGATACCAAGCTTGGGAAGATGAATAGAGATGGGAAGAGGGCTAGGTTGGATGAACAAAGTCAACCTAAGTCTAAGAAGAGGTTTTACAATCAAGATTCCCCCAGGATGAACAAGGATAGGGTGTCTAACCGAAATTCTCAAGGAGGGCGTGGAAGTGTCTCTACCTTTGAGAGGTCTAGATGTACCACATGTGGAAAACAAATATTTGGGTAATTGCCTTGTCGGTACGGATGGGTGCTTTTGGTGTGGAAAGAGGGGTCATAAGATGAGAGATTGCCCATCACTTACGACAAAGGGAAGGAGACCATCAAAGATCCTCATGATGGTCCGGATCCTAATGCTCCAAAGAAAAATTATTTCTATGTGCTTCAAGCTAACAAAGGAGCTAACTCGGAATAAAAGCCCCGGTGAGTCATAGTTCCTTATTGTTGTCTTAAATCGCTTTTAGATGGGTCTACCCTAAGTGGGGGAGAATGAGTTGAGTACTAAGGTGGTTGATATTCTTTTTCTTATATTCTCATTCAATCTTGAGACCAAGAAATTCTTAGTAGTTTTGCCTTATGTTGGAGTCTTGCATAAGAAAAGAGTTGCATATCCTCCTTACGCTATGAGTTCCTTTGATGATAATACGTTTTTCATGCTCTTGATGTTATCATGATAAAATTAGTAATTTATCTATGTATTTCTCATGTTAATGTGCATCTAGTAAAATTGATTATTTGCCTTATGAGTTGTCATGATTGATTATGCCTGTGTGTGATTTGAAAGTTATTGCATATTGGGCCTTATAATGAAATTATGAGCATGTCTAATGTTGGAGAAGTTAGTTCATCCGTAATACAATGAAAATGATGAAGTATGTTTGCACTATGAGTTGTGGAGATAGTTCCTACTTGCTTGTGTTGCTTTGAGTGCATAATGATGTGAAGTTATTGTTCCTTGTAAGTTCGGTGCATTGACTACGAAGTTGTGTATGTGATGATGTGTGTTGTGAGCTGCTAGTTGAGTCATTTAGTCCTTGAAAGTGTTTTAGTGTCATTCGAGGACAAATGTTTTCCAAGTGGGGGGTGTATGTTAAGGCCCAAAAAATGAAATAGGGTGTATTAGAGCCTCACATGAGTGTATTGAGTTAATAACTTGATAAAATAATAAGAAATGACTTATTAGGTCTGGTTTGATGAGTTTTGGGGTAACGTCAAGGGACGACCAAGACGTCCGGTAACTAGTCTTTTGTCTGCTAGTGCGTTCTTGTATGTTGTTTGTGTTTTGGTGTGTCGTTTGGAGTCTAAAATGATTGGAGGTTACCCTAACATCTAGATGGTCGTTTTTAGGATCAAAACATCTGGGTACGACTCTCCGAGGACCACCGTAAGGATCCTTGAGAAGGACCCAAATAATTGACCCACAACCACTAACGAGGACCATCAATGCATTAACGGGGCGTCAATGGCCTTCGTAGGCTGACACTTTTTTTTTGGGAGATTATCTCCATTTGACCACCCTCAATCACCATTGACGGATGACCAGGACGGGTCGTCAATCCGTCTATGGTGGCCGTCAATGGTCATCTGCAGTTCTGCCAAGTTTTGGCTAAGCCAAGGGTAGTTTGGTTAATTCCACCCTTGGAAAATTAAATATGGGGACGGTTATTTTTAGTGTTTATAGGTCTTTTAAGTATATCAAAACAATTGAACCCTCACTTAGACTCAAAACATCAAAATCAAACTCTTCCCTCCTAAATAGATTCTCTCAAGAACACCATTGAAGGTCTAGGTCAAATTCAAGCTCGGAGAAGGGATTTCAAGTGATTTCTTCTTCAATTTTCGTGGGCTTCCTAACACTAAGGTATGGTGATCCTTCATTCTTGAATAACATCTCATTCAAGGAGTCCAATTCAAACAAAGGTGTATCAATGATCAATTTTCTCAATTTCTATTCTATGCATGGGTTCATTGTTAAAACATTTTCTAAGTCATGATATTGATGTTATAGTGTTGAATCAAGGTTTTTAAGATGATTTTCAATGGAATTCCTTGAATAACTCATGTTTTGTCCTAATCTCCTAAATTGGCTTACAAAGTGGGTTTGATGAATGTGATTGGATATTGTTAGAATTGTGCTTATATTGTGTTTGTATTGTTGTTATGTATTGTCATACATGCCTAATTATGATGAATTGCTGGAGAATTGAGAAAGGGTGATCATGGTTTGGATGAAGGGTAAGTTGACCTAAATTGCTCTATTTTATTGAATTGTTCTTGTGTGGTATGGTCCACGTATGGTGGCGGTGTTTAACTATTATGTGTGTGTGTGTGTGTGTGTGTGTGTGTGTGTGTTGTGATCATGACCTTGAAGGCATTGGATGTTAATTTAGGTAATGTTATGACGCATTTGTATAGTTGTGTACTATGAAGTTATGTATGTGATTCTTGAAGATAGTATGACTATTAGAGTATTATGTGAATATGAAGTATGTTTGTGTGTGAATTATGATGAACGTAGTATGATCATGTTTAGAAGGTAATGTCATGAAGGATGGTGGTAATTGTTTATATCTCTAATTTATTCAAATAAGGAGAAACGTCGTGGTGACTCAAAAAACAATCAATTAACTCAATTTTAAGAATATAAGAATAAGCGAATTTTAAAGGAGTCGCCACCTAATTTTAGGAAACCAATTAAATAATCTACGAAACCATTATACTCTAGGTAAGAGGTTTAAGTTATTCAAAGGGAAGGTGTTAGACCATCTCCAACCCCACTTTATTTTACTCTTCATTCTCTATATTTGGAGAGTAAAATAGAGAATGGGCTCTCCAATCACCCTCCATTTCACTCTTTATTCTCTATATATAGAGAGTTGAATAGTAGTTCCCCAAATTTGGAGTTTATTCACACTCTCTATTTCACTTTTTTATTATTTTATTATTATTTCTATTATTTTGTAATAACATATTATTTTTCATAAAAAATTATGAATTAAATCTCTAACATTTGTAAATGTAATATAATATTTTTTAAAATATATATTATTTAATATATACTACTTTTATATCAAATTAATAATAATTCATTTTTTAATTTTTTTTAATTTAATATAATTTGATTTTATTATTAATTTTCACTATAAAGAATGCACAATTTTAAGTGGTCTACAACTGTTCAAAATATTCGTAATTCACGTTCTCAAAAAAAGAAATATTACACAATGACACAATAATCGAGCCGAAAAGATGTTGAACGTACATTCGGGGGGTTTGCAATCACGTTTTGCAATTATTGTAGGATAATCACATTTTTGGAAAAAGGAAGTGTTACATGTATTATATTGCACAACTTGATAATTGAGCATGAACGTTATCTTAATGCACCAATTCAAGATGTCGTAGAGGCTCCAATTGCAACGACAAAAATGGTGGTAGACAAAAATCTTCGATTCAAACAACTTTTAGCTAGACAAAAAAAATTACGGACAAAAATGTTCATTTTAAACTCCATAATGCGTTAATAGAACATTTATGTGAGCAACGTAATAATCTTGAAAGTTGAGTATTTATGTAATGCTTGTATAATCATATTTCATTAATTATTTTACTTTTATTTGAATTTTTCATTAATTTGTATATTATATAATATTTGTTTTTAAGGTGTGTTATTTAAAAATTTAGAATAAAATATAAATTTATATTAAAAAGAACTTATAAAAGAAAAAATTTATATTACATGAAAACTATATAAAAGTGATTATTTCGAAAAAAAGAAAGAAGAGATTTATATTATGAAATAAGAAAATAAGAATGAAATAGAAATAATAATATAATATTAAGGAGAGAAAAAGATTGTTTTTTAGAGAGTAAAATAAAGAATTGGGTTGGAGTTGGTTGTCTGAAAAAATAGAGAACGGTATATTTGAAGAGTGAAATAGAGTACAAGGTTGGAGATGCCCTTAGGCATCCTTCGAAATCCATAATTGTAAGTCCCGAATTTATTTATTTTTCAAATTAAGGAGGAGATAACAATATACAAATATAATAAGCATACAATATACACAATTATAAAGTAAACAAATAATATGAGAAACGGACTAATGTTTGTCTATCGTGAACAATATACACAATAACAAATAAAAAAATAAATTATAATTTGAATTCCATTGGAATAGCTTCAATAGGAAGCGACTCCGGAGTACCTGTAAACACACTTAGTAAAAGTGTAAGTAATAAATAAATATTAATAGAAATAAATGCAATAAATAACTGAAAATAAAATTTGTTTTATTAACAATGCTAGAAATGCCCCCTATCTTAACTGGATCACGACTCATAGAATCTATTCCTACTTGGAGGTTGAGCTAGACCACCTTTGGTCGAGAAGTCAACTAACTTATAGTTCTTTCCACACCCGCCTCGTAGAGGGAAATTTACCGGTGAATGCGGTGCGGGTCACTGCTTTCCCTTTCACTCGAAACAAGAGTTCCTTGCCAAGCATAAAGATTGAATCAATAGGACCATATTATAATCCTCGAAATGCCATAACTCTCTTTCTGAATGTCTCGACTTTCTTTATCAAACCACCGGACAGGGGTGCGGAAATAGCAACAATTCATGGTAGAGCGGAAATTGCTTCTGATTTGATTTCGCCTGAAACGAATCCCTCGCTTTGATAAGAAATATCTGAGTAAACAACCTTTGAGCTGAGGTAATATTCAATTTTGAGGATAATATCTTTATCGACCAATTTTAATAGTGTTTAAAGTTAGCAACAGAAATATTAACAAAACTACTTTAAGGAAATATTTAAAGATAGAATCAACCAAACACATGATAAGAAACAGTCAAATACATAACGAGGGAATCAACCAAGAACTTATATGAGAATTAGAACTTTAGTAGACCAATAAGTAAGTAAGTAGCAGTGAACAAAAATAATTGAATCTATAAACTAAAAGAAATGTGACCTGACAAATTAAAAGAGCAACATGAAACAATATAAAATGTAATCAATGGCAATTACTATAATGATACAACAATAAATTAAGAATAATATCACAATTGAAAATTTTTCTTGGCCGCTAAACATTTTAATTTACTAAGAAATTCAAAATATAAGCATTGTTAAAGTTAAAACAATCGATAAATTAATATAATATTGGTGAATAAACAATCAAAGCGAAATAACACAATATAAAATATCAACACAGTTAGATTGGAGAAAGCAAACTTTATCAAAGAAAAATGAAAATAACATTGACCAGAGTTTGAACTCCTTAATCAACAAATCATGTATAACATTAATGGAAGTCAAAAATAACAACAAAAATAGTAAATAACAATCAACAAATAATAAGAAATAAAGAAGATCGAAGCACTACCTAGCTCATTTTATGATTAAGATAATGGTAACATAAAAATAATATATTAAAATAACAACGAATAAAGTTAAACACAGCAAATGCAACCAACCAAAATTAAAACACTATAAACATAGATCTTTTTTTAAAATATAAATAAATAAATAATGCACTCACACACATGAAAGAATGATGAAGCTAACAATAATGTAATGAATGTGGGTCTATTAAAAGGTTTTCTCAATAGAACTCTAATGAATGAATGGGGGGTGTTGGGATGAACACTTTTCCGTGAGTAGAGGTGGAGTGTCTAGAAGAAATTTCAATATTCCTAAGAGCTTTTCAATGAATGAATGATAGGTTGGGTGGGTGCTCTTCCGTTAGTGAGTATTTAGTAGCAATCTAGTTAATGAATATAATGAAAGTCTAATACACTCTGGGGATTGGTGCTTAGCACCGAGAGAATATGAAATGGGGTGGATACTCTCTGAGAGTAGAGGTGTATTATCTAGTAGCAACCTCTTGAGATGGGTACTCTCTGTGAGTAGAGTTGTAGTATCTACAAGCAATCGCCCTATCCTTAACTATGCGCCCACATAGGACTAGCTACTGGCTTTCCATGTAAAGGCTCAACGAATGAACCTACCTTAGGCAAGTGGGGATCCCTCATCCGGTAGGGTTTAATATCGGGATTCCATGTCAAGCTCTCATGGCCTTTGTTGGTTAAAGCTTACTCCCGCAAAAGAATAAAATGAACTAGGTCTTCATAAGGGTGTACTACTTCGGGTATGTAGTGGAATGGGACGCCATCTATGCATTGCACAAGTAGGCATTTGAAGGGGGTCTTGGTGTGTCCTTATAATGTCAATGAATGAATGGATTTCTATATGATGTTAAAGAAGTATATTGATTGTATGTCTAAAGTTAATGAAGGTGTTATGACTTGTTGAATGTGATGTGCCTAGTCTAGGGTGGTTCTAAAGGAGTACTAAGTGGGAGTAGTAGAATGGATGCTACTTTCACATTGCACTAGTGTAACTTAGAGTTATCTTAGCTGATGGTCCTTATGTAATGATTATGATTATGATGTGCCTATGTCTTATGAATGTATATGGTTGATTTCAAGGAGGTAGCATGTGAGTCCATCTTAGGTGTCCTTAGAGTGTTTCTTGAGGGTGGATGGTGGTATGGGACATTATCCACTCACTGCACCAAGTGATACTTGAGGGTTACTTGAGGTCAAGAGGTAAAGGAAAGGTGATGGTTTACATGAAGTGAATGGGTCTAAATGGAAAGAATAGTTTTACATGTCATGTGATTGGTTTCTGTGTATCTTGTATGATGTTTATGAGAATTTTACTAAATTGACATAATGCATAGTTTTCAACTAAAATGTCCTCTTTAAAGCATGTTTTTGCATGGTCATCATACTTAGTGCTGAATTGTACTAATTCCATATTTTTTTCTATTTTCTACAAAGTGTAGGTGTTGGCAAGTAAGGTGATCTTTAGAGTTTAAGCTTGAGAAGTAGAAATTCTCTCAAGATTTAGGTATGTCTGTATATGTCAAGGACATGACTTATTATTTCTAGTATTCCTTTATGAAGACATTTGTATTATACTTGTATCTTTTTTTCAATGTAAGTGTCGTGTCCCTATGATAATGAGATGTGTCTAAGATGGCTTGTGTGGAGACTTAGTTTTTCTTACGTTTTATAAAAGAGTTTTTACTTATTGACTTTATTGTGAAAAGTTTTAGTTCCGCCACTTTTTTTAATGCATATGTCATGAATGAATGCTAGGAGACTTGTATAAGACCTCTTCAATGTTGAATACACCGGTTACGACTAGGAGGTGTTCTCGGGTCGTAACAGAATCCCAAAGAATGTTTAAATGGGAGAAGAATCAAGAGAGGAACAAATTTATACCCACAATGGTTATCAATAGTATTTATATTTTTTTCATATTTTATTTGTGATTACAATTTACTTTTATCATCTTTAAAATTTATTGCAAACAAATTGGCACGCCTATTGGGACCAAATCTACCCTTCATCTCTTCTCTCGCAAATCAAATCTGCATAGTTTCATAAAGGTGGAAGAATGAGTATTTCCAGAATCGTCTTTGAGTTTTATCAAGTCTAACCTCTGACAAGCCATGAAGTAGGGGACATTTGTAGACGTTTAAATTTTATGGGACTCTATGAGACATGTCCAATTTCAAGATTCGACATGTTCAATTCAAACTAAGGTTTTTGGAGGCTGATCAACCCTAAACTCTAGTTCATGCCTATATAAAGGGTTATATATTCCCTTGAAAGACATATCAGAATTCCAAAAATTCATGGGACATTCATCAAGATATCAAGATGTAGCCACCTATGTTCGAGAAATACGTCACTAATAGCCCTCAAATTATGAAGATCAAGTCAAAATCATCCTAACTTGAGAATTATGTTATTAACAACCCTCGAATCATAAATATTTCTAAAGAGAGAGAAGAATCAGGAGGAAACCGATTTGTACCTAGAATGCTTATCAATAGTATTCATGTTTCTTCGTATTTTATTTGAGATTGTAATACATTTTTTATTACTTTTAAAACTGTCATGACCTAAAGTACACCCTGTACATGATGTGGCTTATAGGACCCTTAGAGGTTCTAGACAAGCAACTTATCATACAAGATAATAAAAAATCAATAGATTTTAAAAAACAATTCAAATCATAAGAGTTGACAAAATGTAGCGGAAATTTAATAGTCTTAAAGACATTTTGTACATCAAGACTGATTGAACCGTAACCCATGCATCACATACAATACGAAAAAGTAAAGATGATAAGCAATGAAGGGTTCGGTCCTTGGAACATGAGGACTTACCAATTTTCAAATCTACTAAAGTGAACACTAGCCATGGAGATGCGGAATTGGAACATCAGACCCTACACTAGTAAAATAATATAAGTAAAAGTATGTGTTAGTACATGGAATGTACCAAGTATGAGGGGAATGCAATAAAACATGAGACATAATCATAAAGGGACAAAATCGAAAACATGGAATGCATGACCAAGTTAAAACATAGTAAAATTATTTAAGAAGATTCATAAATCATGAATATGGTCAATGCATCTTTGAATCATAAAAGGAAGCTTCATAAAAATTAGGAATAAACTAAGTTATTTTTGTGGGAAGTTTACCATTAACCCATATATAGATCATGCAAGCTATAACTTGAAATTCAGTGTCTACCCCACACCGAAAAGGGGTGTCCTACTTGCAAAGGTATGTACAATGAGCTTCCACTTACGTGGAGACACTAACTAATGTCTATCTAAGACAACTATGGACTAACATAGGTATGGTATAAGAAGATTGCTACTACAAAACCGACATCTAGCTACAGGAGAGCTTTCATCTCAATATCCTATCGGTGCTCAGCATAAATCTCACAGAATAGTCATTAATATTAGCTCATATTATCATTATGGGACATGGGTGTAAGCCTCTTGTCTTATCATTATGGGACATGGGTAGTCGCCTCTTGTCTTATCATCCATGAGTACAATTATGATAGTAATTCAAGCTAGAAACATCATAGGATAACTCTTTAGACCATACGTGAGAAAATCTTTCACGATCCATGATCTTTTCTTAATAGCTTTTAAGACCTCTAGTCAATCACTTCATGTTGGAGATGCCCTGTTGACATCCTTTGAGAGGGAGCAACGTCGTGAAAACTCACCAAAAAATAATAATTCACTTTTAAAAGAACTCAAAAAATTATAAAAAGGGTAAAGGGGTAAAAGAGAGTCGCCACCTAATTTTTTAGAAAAACTAGGAAACCAATTAATTAATTAACATAAAAGAAAGTCTACGAAACCAATTGATTCTAGGTAAGAGGTTCAAGTTATTCCAAAGGAAGGGGTTAGACATTCTTCAAAATCCACAATTGTGGGTCCCGATTGAATTCATTCTTTCAAATTGAGGATGAGCTAAAAATAATATACAAGTACAATAAACATGATATATACACAAATAATAGAATGAAATAATAAAACAAGAAATGACCTAAATTTGTCTAACGTCAATCTATACAAAATAATGAATAGAGAGTATAATTTGAATTTCATTTGAATAGCTTCAATGAAAAGCAACTCCGTATAACCTGTAAAGACACTTAGTAAAAGTGTCAGTAATGAATAAATATGACTAAAATAAATGAATCGGATAATAACTATAAAATAAAAATATGTCTTATTAACACGGACGACCTTGGAAATCGATAGTAATTTCTTCATCAGCCAATTTTAACAAACAAAATATATGAACTTTAACTAAATTTCAATCTTTTAACATTGGGGAGACCTCCAAAATCGAAGGAGAGATTTTTTCATTAATCATATATTTGAGATTAACTAAAGAAACAAAATGCGAAAATAAGCCCCAAATAACACAAAAAGATGACAACATAAAATGAAGTCACGGAGGTAAACTATTTTAAGGCAAAACTAAACAAAATCTAATACAAAAGTTGTATATAACAATCTAACGCATGGCAACAGTTGAGTAAAGAGGCAAAAAAGATAATCATACAATAACAGATGTATAAACTTTCAAAGTTAATTCCAATTAAAATAATATAAAATTATAAATTAACAACAAAATCATAATTGAATAACGAAGAATGAAGCAACAAAAAGCTAGAACCAAAAAGTAAAATTTATAGAATAAAAAATAATAATAACAACTGAACAATAATAACAGTAGTCAAAGAATGGATTAAAGGGATGTGTAGGGAAAAACAATAAACATAGAAAGACGGGGAACAAATAGTTAGGGAATCAATAAAGAAAGAAAGAGAATAATTCCAATTTCAACCAACAATGAACAAGAACAAAGATTAAGATCACCAAAGTCAGACGTTTTCGGCAAGATCTTTACAAATAACATAAAAGCGGCAAAATAAATAAACCAATGAATAAATATATTGAAAACAGAGAACAAAAAGAATTGTTTGTTTACCAAACGTGGAGCCACGCCGGTTCATCGAAATCAAGAGCTCCTCGCCGGAGTTGGCGTGGTGTTGGGTCTGGTAGTGCATTAAGTTGATTGTTGGTGGTTTTGGGACGATTTTGGGTTGTTGTTCGCCGGTCGTCTTCTCCGGCGGGTTCGACTTCAAGCTCACCGATGGAGCCATCGTGTTCCGCTGGTTCTTGGAGCTCGTAGATCGCTGGTCTGCTAGTCTTGTTCGATCTATTGTTGATGGGTAAAGTTGTTGAATTCGGAGTGGGGACTGCTGGTGACCTGCAAAATGGAAAAAATTCGTAATAGGGAAGAGGGAAATGGAAAGACTGACCATCATCTTTATTGGCTCTGGTTCATCATTGCTTCAAGCTGGCGTGGAGTTCACTGGAGAAGTGAAGACGGGGAAAAGGAATGGGGTTTTGCGTGGTTGTTTTGGGTCTGTGCTGGAAATGAAGGATGGAGGCTGGTTCGAGATGGTGGTGTGTGTTGTCGGAAAACAGTGAGAGAGGAGGAGAAAAAAAGCTTTTATGGTCGTTACTAGGCGCTTGAAATGTGGGTCTAGAGGAACAATGGTTGGATAGGAAACAAAGGGATTCATGGGTTCTTTTTATCGGAAAGGGGGGAGGATATTGCGTTGCCGGAGCTTTCCGAATTTCGGGGTGGCGGCGGCTTAAAAATTAATTGATAGTGAACATTTTTGTGAATAAAAAATCTGAAAATTTACGACCTTCATCTAAAAAACAATTCGCCACCATTTAACTTAATGAGCAAGTTATTCTTTGAATAAGAATTTGAAAACCACCAATAGTGCAATACTACTATCCTAAAATCATGGATCAAAACCATCGGTTAATAAAATATTTGTGTATAAAATTTTATCCATATCAGTTTGAATTTCTAGACTTATATCAAAATAAATATTAACAAATGTAAAAGATAAAATGAATATGAAAAAATATAACGAACGTAACCAATGACATGTAATAAATTCAATTTAACAGAAATAATGATTTTATAAAAAAAAAAAGTACAAAATTTGAACGTATTCAATCGACTGTGACAAAAAAATATAAACAGAATTAAACGATTAAAGTTCTAATACTTTGAGAATAAAAATAAATATCAACAAATTTTATTAAAATGGAAAAACATATATTTTAAACTATTTAAAAAATAAAACACTTAAAAAGTATTAACTTTAGAAATGTCATACCAAAATTTGGTGTCAACAACTTGCTCCGTTGTTTGATTAGGATTGACGAAAGAGATCTTGGTCTAACAAAGTTGACGAACCCAAATTTGGTTAGATAAACTTTGAAGAAAACAATAGGAGATATCTTAGAGGTTTTGAACAATACTCCACAGGGGCGGACCCACATGGGGCTGCCCGGGTGCTCGAGCACCCATTAAGCTCGTATCGAACTATGTATATTTATATCAAAATTAAGGTAATTTCGTATAAAATAAAAGTCAAGCACCCAATAAACAAATGTATTAGTTGGCATGGTAGTTGGAAATGGGTTCTCAAGGTCTTACATTGCTAAAAAAATGCCCAGGTTCAATTCCCTGTAATTGCATTCTTTTTATTTTATTCACGAATTGTCCTATTTCTAATTTTTCTAAAACAAAATTCTTTTTTCAAGATTATTTTTCTTTTTAATTTTTTTGGCTATCTTATATAAATATAATTATTTTTCTTTTGACAAGTATTAAATTTATACATTTATATTTTTGATCGATAGCTTAAAAAGTAACCTCGATCTTAAAATCTTGAATCGTTTACTTCTCATGTCTATTATGTAACTTATTCTCCAAAAAAATATAAACAGTCATGATCTTCCATTACTATTAACTTTTTCTTCTCATCAGTCTAATTAGGAAAAATAAAAGGAAAGGAAAAAAAATGTGTTCTAGCGCCTTTATTTCAGTTTTCCAATTTAAAAGCGAAAGAGTCTTCCTTACGTTGGTTTGCCTTTTTGGTAACTACAATTGTATCTGAAAGTATATTGTTTCTCCACTTTTTTTTCTTAAATCAATCCAAATATTTCGATTGTCTATTTTATTAAAAAAATAACACCTATGTTGACGAATTTTAGCTCGCAGTTACGCTCTTTGGTTGATATAAGTTGAAAATAGTGAGCACCCATAGTTGTAAATTTCTGGATCCGCCACTGATACTCCACATCCGCCAATGGGCTGAACATAACAAAAAAAAGGCAAGGAATGATTGTAAACTGAGTCACATTCACATATCTTCTATGTTACTTTCAAAATTACACAATGAAGGTAGTGTGCCTCTTTAAAAGAAGGATGATGTGAACAACATGTTACTTTGAGAGAGATGACGACTTAACTTGTCTCTTGAAAAGCAGACGACCCCATTTGAATCAAACATGTCACTTTGAACAAGGTGACAACCCAACGTGTCTCTTGAAAGGTAGACAACCCAATTTGTATATAACATGTCATTTGAATGAGGTGACAACTTAAAGTTTCTCTTTGAAAAGCGGAAGACCCAATTTGAATATAACATGTCACCTTGAACGAGGTGAAAATCGAACGTGTCTCTTTGAAAGATGGACAATCCAATTTGAATATAACATGTCACTTTGAACGAGGTGACAATCAAAAATGTCTCTTTGAATGGCTAATACGGCCCAATTTAAATATAACATGTCACTTCTCTTTGAAATGCGGATGACCCAATTTGAATATAACATGTCACTTTGAATGAGGTGACAATCCAACGTGTATCTTTGAAAGTCGAATGACACAATTTGAATATAACATGTCACTTTGAACGAGATGACAATCCAACATTTCTCTTTGAAAGGCGGACAACCCAATTTAAATATAACATGTCATTTTGAACGAGGTGACAACTCAACATGTCTCTTTGAAATGAGGACGGTCCAACTTGAATTTAAAATGCCATTTGAAGGGAGATGATAACCCAATCTTGAACTTAATATGAATGGTGTATCACAAAATCTGCAATAACAATGTTAGTAACAAATATAACATAAATGCAACATAAATTATGCAAACATGGCCTTACATGAACAAGGTATTAAAGAGTGCAACAATTCAAACTTAATAACATCATGAATAAATAAATAAAAATGTCAATTTGAAATGAAATAACAAAATAAAAAGTTTCAGATTGAACGACATGACAAACCAATTTTAGAAAGCATTATTTTATTTGAGATAAAAATTATTTTCTTCTTTTTTTAAAATGTCATTTTAAAAGGTATGCTAACCTAATATATTTTTTTTTTGAAATGTCATTTTAAAGGGTATGACTATTCAAATTTAAGAAAATATCATTTTGAAGGGTATGACGATCCAAATTTTTAAAAATGTCATTTTGAAGGGTATGACGATACAAAAATACAATTTTAACTATGAAACGGTCCACAAAGTTACCTTGGACAAGTATCAACAATGAAACGTCCACAAAGTTGGTTTGGACAAATATCAACAATGAAACGTCCACAAAGTTGGTTTGGACAAATATCAACAATGAAATGGTCCACAAAGTTGATTTGGACAAATATCAACAATGAAACATCACAAAGTCGGTATGAACAAATATCAACAATGAAACGGTCCACAAAGTTGGTATGAACAAATATAAACAATGAAATGGTCCAGAAAGTTGGTATGGAAAAATATTAAAAAGTGTTTTTCAATCCGTTTTTATTTTATGAACATCGGAACATATTTTAACTTGGTTAGTGTCAACAATAATATTGTACAAAATTTCTCATATTTTTTTCTCGTTTAACTGAGATTCACTTCGAGGTAATTTCTATGAATTCAAGTGATTCCTCAAATGTACTCAAATGACGACAATATTTGTTAGTCTTACTACAAACAAAGACTTTGAACTAGATCTAAAATCATGTTTCAAGTGCCCTCTCGACAAAGAAAGTCCCAATTGCACACATTTAAAGTATTTTGATTTGGGAACATTTAGAAAAGCACACTTCCACTCATCAAAAATTGTTTAACACATGCAATTGTGATACCATAGGATTAGCCTTCATGTAAATCTCCACTAAGGTGACAACATTTGAACTGAAATCATGTAGGGCTTGTTAATACCTTGTAATATAGGCTTAGGGACGGGTAGGATAGTCATTTTGGATAGAAGTGACTTATTCCCTTCTTGAGCGTTGTACTAAACTGATGCTTTCAACATTTGTTACGCTTTTAGCGATTGATCTCTTTGTTGTCCTTCCTTTTGTACTTTTGACTTCTTTTGAAGATTTGCTTGTCTGAGATATTCCCCCTCTCATCATCTTTTGAACTTTCTCCTTTTGGTTTCGAAATGTTTTTTTCATCTTCTTTTTAGTTGAAATTTTGTTTGCTTGAATTAATGGGGAATTTTCAGTTCTGTCTTCTTTATTTTGAAGTCGTTTTGGTATTGTTGACTTTCAAGGACTTTGATAAGTTTATTTTTGACAAATTTGAACTTTGAATCTTCTTTGTAACTTGCACGTCTTTAGTGCGCTTAAGAAAGTCAGGCCAAAAGAAGAATAGTGCGTATAAGCACTCAAAAAGGTATTTGTTAAGATGTAGTTATCCAAAAAATAGGCTTAAGGCTCAAAGTGAGATATACTAAGGATTAATGTCATTTTTAGGCTTTGAAAGGTTCAAACAGATCAAAGAAGTCCTGCGATCATTTTTCAAATTAAACATTACTCATAATTTTGCCTCAACAAATATTTAGGCCAAGTTCTAGATCAACAAAGCAACACAATTGAATTTAATCAAAAACTCACCACACAATAAAACTGAAATAAGGAATTTAATTTTGTTCTAATCTTGAATGTATGCAAGAGAATACTCTCCCGTATAACAAAAATATTTGTGAGAATTACAAAAAAGAATTCCCGCTTAAAAAAAATCAATCCTCTCCATTTCAATAATTGTTTTCTACATGCACACTCGAACTATGTTACCACCAACCAAGTCAAAACTAACATTATATTTTTTTTTAAAAATCTTTTGAATAAAGAATATCGAACCCAAGTAGGGCTGCCTACGTATCTCATTGATGAGAATCAGATTTGCGTAATTCATTCAGATATGGCATATAATTTTTTTTTGAATAAAAATGAATTTTTTGAAAGAAAGATAAGCGGAATAAAAAATCAACGAAACACAATGAAGGGCGGACAACCCAAATTATTTAAAGAAAACTTAACAAGAATGAAGAACTCAATGAGTAACATCGAAGGGAGAATCACCAAAATTTAACAAAAAAAGTTTTTATTAATTAAAGGAAAATAACAAAAAAAATAAAAATGAGTCAATTGAAAGGCGGACAACCCAACTTAAGATTATGCCAAATAATTTTATTTTAATTTTTGAAAGGGAGTAACAGAAATGAAAAATTAATGAGTCACGTTGAAGGGGATACAACTCAACTTAAAAAATGTCAAACAAAATCTTTTTTAATGGAATGTAATAGAAATAAATCCAAGATATACAATGAATATAACATTATGTATAAACAGATAAAGGTATAGATCAACTTAGAGTGAAACCTCATAAATTTTGGCGTCTGGTTACAATCTCGGTGATTATTTAGGGCATCAACAACCTCCGGTATTTAATCTTGTAAAAACAATCTCCTTTGTAAATTTTTTGAAAACCTCCTCAAAACTTTTGCCCCAATTTCCGCCTTGAAATAATGAAAAGCTTACGGCGAATATGACCGAGCCCTTATGGCACCTGCATATCTCATTGAAGCAGGAATCAGGTCAAACGTAGTTTCAACATATTTGTGATCTAAATGAATATTAAACTCAAATAATGAATGTTCTATAGCTAGGTGTTAAGAGTGGGCTATATTTGAAAGTGAAATGGCGACCCAAGCGGACTACTTGGGATGGGAAGATAGCAATCGTTGACCATCTAGTGGCCAACTACATCTGCCAGGGTACCCGATAAATAATTTGGATAACAAACGACTATGGCGCACATAATCGTCCTTTAAGTAAGAAATAAAAAATGTCAAATGGCAAAAATTATGTCATGAATGCAATGACAATGTACAATAAATAATAAATAAATAATGAGTACAATATACATATAATCAATAAAATATACAAGATTTAATGAATAACACAATAAAAGAATAGTCTCCTCAATTTGAAAAATGAACTCATGATAGTTAGAACCTTTATGTCCCCGACAGAGTCCTCATTCTGTTGATATCCTTTGAGAAGGCGTAATGTCGCGGTGACTCACCAAAAAGTAATAATTCAATTTTAAAAGAACTAAAAGAATTTTAAAAATGGTAAAGTGGTAAAAGGGAGTCGCCACCTAATATTTTAGGAAAACTAAGACACCAATTAATTAATTAACTTTAAAAAAAAAGTCTACGAAATCAATTGATTCTAGGTAAATGGTTCAAGTTATTCCGAAGGGAAGGGATTAAGTATCCTTCGAATTACATAATTGCGGGTCCTGATTGAATTCATTCTTTCAAATTGAGGAGGATATAATACAATATACAAGTATAATAAGCATGTGATATACACAAATGACAAATAAAATACTAAAACAAGAAACGGCCTAAGTTTGCTTAGGTCATGTAAGACCCCAAAATGAGATAGGGTGTCTAGAGCCTAACATGTTCGTCTTAATGTTCTAAGGTCCTAAAATGACTTATAATATGGTTTATAGGCAGTGTATAAAGTTTGAGGTAATTTGGAAGTCAAACGTCAAGGGTCGACCGAAACGTTCGACGACTAAGCCATCTAAATGCCTCGTATGTGGTTATATGTGATTATGTGTGATGCATGAGCTTAATAAGTCTTTAAATGGTTTTTAATGATGTAAAATTATAGTATATGAAGTTTCATGAAGTTCGGAGGTCAAACGACCAAGAACGTCCAAGGCGTTTGAAAGATAGCCCTTAAGACGTTCAACGTGTGTCATGATGGGGCTTGGACTCAGTGGCGGACCTAGGATTTTCGTTGAGGAGGTTCGGAAAATTAAAGTATAAACATCTAACTTAAAAAAAAAATGAAACAAAAAAATGTAAAAAATAAAACGCCAATCCAGGGATTCGAACCCTGAACATCGCGCGTAACTTTGAGCTCAGCTACCACTGGGCTATCTCATCCATTTGTGATTTAGGGTGTTCAAAATATATATATCAATACAAATCTAGAATATTCACCTTAGGTATACAGTGTATTTTTTTATCGAGGGTGTTCGGGTGAACACCCTGGATAACACATGGGTCCGCCCCTGCTTGGCCTGTTTGGACATCTTGTAGGTGTTTGTTTTGGATGAAATTTATGTGGAAGGTCTATAACTTGTTAAGGTTTATAATCACGTTGTAAACGTCCGGGTACGACTTCTAAAGGGCCCCACAAGAGGCCCCAAAAGAAGGACCCAAGGCTGGTCGAAGACACTGCCTGGGCAATGTCCATTGACGGACCAAACGACGGCTCGTTGGTCTTCCAACGGCCCGTTGTCCAGGTCTCGTCGATTGGAACTTGCCTTGGGCAGGTATCAAGCCAAGAATTTGGCTAAGTACCAGTCGACGAAAGCTGGGCACGGTCCGTTGTGAGGACGACGCCCCGTCATTGCCTCCGTCGATGGTGCACTGTAATTTGCAGGCAACGTCTGTTTCATTAAAGGGGCGAATGGGAAATTCACCCCACGTTCTAACCTGACCCCACATGATTTATTTGGTTATTTTTGGGTGTATTTAAGTTATCAAAAACGTGATCAACCCATTCCCAAACCAACTCACACAAATTGAACCTTTACTTCCAAAAATATTCTCTCTAAAACCACCATTGTTGGTGAAGCTCAAGAATTGCTTGGAGCTGGGTTTTTCCATGGATGAATCATGAAGTTTTATAGGTTTTCAACTAATTAAAGGTATGGTGATCCTTCATCTCTAAGTAACCTTTCACTTGGAGAGTTCTTCTCAATGTTTTCAAAGAAAGTTTATGATCAAAGTTCTTCTTCTTCAATCTAGCCATGGGTTCTTTCTAAAAAGGTTTTGAATAATTGAATCATGATTAATTAAAGTTAATACAGTGGTTTTAACGTGAATTTTACTCCAATTGCATGATGAACCCATGCTCCTTCCTTAAATCGATTTAGCCCTTGCATGGGCATTGTGATCATGACTTGTTATCGATTGAATTGTGATGTTCTTACGTTAAATCACCTATATCTACTGTTGTTTACGTTAATTGTTGTTGAAATATAAGTAATGGATCCATGTGGATCAATGAAGGAAGATTTGAACATGTTTAGCTTAGTTTTACTTGAATTCACTTAACGTTGGTTCCTAAATGATCCAATGCGAAATTCAATGGTGTAGGGATGATTGTTCCTACTCTTTTACTAGGATATTATTGTTGAATTATATAGATGTGATTCAAGATTGGTTTGTCCTATATTCTTCTATATTTCATGTTCCTCTAATATAACATATTCACTGTAATCTAGTCATTTTGTGATCCTAATCCTAGGCTAAATGTAATAGTGATTTTGATGTGATTAAGTATGTGTTTAGCTACTGCCTTAGATGGATATTGTTGATGAAATATGATTTATAATACATACAAGTGAAGTTAGCTAGGGATCTATGTTCTTCTACTTTCGTAGTATGTGATGTGTTGTATTATGTTATAGTATAACCTTGTAGCGACTTGTACATGGTTTCTTATATGTTTAAAGTACATTTATCTACTGCCATATATATGAATTTATTTATAAACAAGGTGTATTGATCTATGAGGATCAAAGGTTGAGGAGTTGGTAAGAATGCTTATTTCCTCTACTCTTCTACTTCTCTATTCTTTATAGAAATGTTGATGAAGCCTTGTATGGCATTGTGTGGTATGGTCCACTTATAGTGGCGGTGTTTACTTTATTGTCATCATATATGTGTTGACCATGGTTTTGAAGGAAAATTGATGAACTTATGAACATGTGCTTAAGATGATACTATGAGAAGCTTATGCCTACTTTCCTATTCTAGTTGTGATCTAGGTTGTATGACTATTGTATAAACATGTGTGTATACATGTTAGGGTAAAGTATAGGTGCTGCCATTGATGTGTTAAAAGGGTTAATAATTCCTTACCTATGTACCCCTATGTGAATGCATGAATATCACAAGTTAGGAGTCGTAAGTGTATTATGAAGTTGGCTTGTCTCCTATGTTATTGTGTGTTGTGTGGACTGTGCTTGATGAAGTATTATGATCTAAGATGATGGCTGCCTCAATATGTTTTGATAGACATTATGTGATCATGTTGATCAATGTACACACACTCTCACTTACATGCATGATACAAGTATTATAGGTCATGGTGTCTAAATGAAAGGTAGTTCTCATATTCACTAGTGTCTACTACTATGCATGTTAAGTTTTTGTATATGAAAGTATGATATGTTTCCTCAACTAGGATGACTTGATAGGTGTTCTAGTGTAGGCAACGGTATGGGACCTTGTCTATGCATTGCACATGTGTACCTTGATAGGATAGTTCCTAGGTTTGGTTTCTATGTATATGAAAGATGAATATATGAACATGTTATGAATATGATGTATATGAAATGATGAAGTATGAATGTGCATAGTGTCTTAGTGGGTTTATATGAAAGGATTGCTCATATGGTTATGCCTATAGACTCATGCATTGATATATGAACATGTGTGACATTATGGGTTATGTGAAAGGTTTGCTCACATGTATGTACACACACACATAAAAGATGATCTAGTTAATAGAGGAGCCTTGAAAGGTGTGCCCAAGAATACTCTATAACTGGATAGGTGCTTGAATATGCTATAAGCATATGAGGAATGAATATCTTAAGCCTATGTTTTATGAAAATGTAATTAAAGGCTTTTCAATAAAGGGAACTTAGCTTAGCACCGAGTGAACTTTACATTGAGAGGTGTTGGCTTTTCTTGGAGGAAGATTCACCATTTGTCTCTTGTAGAGTGTTGACTTCCCTTTGAGGAATATTCATTTATGGACCCACATGAGGTGTTGACTTTCCTTTGAGGAATATTCACTCATGTTTTCTCACGAGACGAGGCCCCAATTACCAAATGGTATGTACAGGGAATACCTATCTCTTAGTTCCATAAACTATGCTTGCCACATAGGATCTAGCAAGTGATATCACCTAATATGCTAGCATGTGTTAATGTTCTACCTTGGCTAGGTAGGAACACCTTCCATTGGTGTAAGGCTCTACAACACCAAATTCCATATTTAACACCCATGGTCTTAGTGTCGGTTAAGGCTATAGTTTTCCCTAAAGTAAAATGGACAATGAAAGTAAATGAATAGGATCCTAACTAGGAGGACTTAAGGTAAGTTAGTTGATATAGGTGGAAGTAATGAACCCATCTAGACATTGCACAAGTGACTCCTTAGGAAGTCCTAGGAAGGTGTTCTAAGGTGTATGATTATGGATATGTCTTTATGCATGGTATGGTAGTAATTATCTACCTGTCATGAAGTTGTGCATGGTTGGAGTCTATGTGATATGGTCTTATTCTTATATGCACTATGAGAGTCCTAATAACTATATAATGAAGATTGTTGTCATAAATGAAGTTGTCTTCACTTACTATGTTGATGTATGACTTGGATGTAAAGGCTTGCGGCCTCATGATAGGTTTACTAAGTATGTGTGAGGTTATGGGGCCTTACATGTACATTGCACTAGTAGACTTAGATTTGGGGGCATGATTTAGGTCTTAAGGTTCTATGTGAAGTAAAATAAGTATATGTGCACAATGATTAGGAGTTCACTGTAATGTCCTTATATTCTCGACTTAACTATGTCTATGTTGTACTATACTTCTTTGATGGTATGTGTTGTCTTGTGTAGATGATATGTACGTTTCCTTGTGGCCTTAAGGTGATGCATTGCACCAAGTATCACTAAAAGGTTACTTGGGAAGTTAATGAACAAAAGAGAAGATGGTTCACTGTCAAGGGATAAAGGGCTTATTGTAATGTGCCTTAAGGATGCAATAAATTCTAAATGTGATCTTATTTAATGTTTGGCCTTTGAATATGTTTATATGATGTATGTGAATGATATAAATGCTATTGCTTAAAGGTTTTATGATGATTTACTCAAAAGGACATGAAGTATGATTTCAAAGAAAATGTCCCTTTTAAATGCATGTTTTTGTATGGTTGCCATACTTAGTACATTCTTGTGCTAATTCCATTCTTCTCTACTTTTTACACAAAGTGTAGGTCATGGATGCTTAAAGGATGTATTGAATGGTGAAGAGCTTGATAGATGATTCCCAAGCTCAATGAAAGGAATCCTTAAAGTTCAAGGATGTCCTACTTATGTCTTTAATGTAAAGTCTTTAAATATTGTATAGTTATGTAATGTGTCTTATGGGCCGTGTCCCTAATGTACTCTAAAGTTATTGAGTCTAAGATGGCAAAGAGACTTAAGGTCTATATATGTATTATGACTTATGTTTTATCTATATATGAGATGAAGTTTCTAGCATATGATGTGCTATGAAAAGTTTTAAATTTTCCGCTAAATTTACTATGCCAATGCGATGAATGATAACTATGGGCTTGTATAAGACCTCCGAGAGGTCAAGTACGCCGTGTTACTTCTAGGGGGCGCCCCCCGGATGTGACAGGTCAATATATATAAAATAATGAATAAAAAATATCTTTCGAACTTTATCGAATTGCTTTAATGAAAAACAACTTCTTGTACCTGTAAAGACACTTAGTAAAAGTGTTAGTAATGAAAAAATATGACTAAAAATAAATGAACCAGAGAATAACTAAAAAATAAAAACCCGTCGTATTAACCTAAAAGGTCTTGGAAGATTGAGTACTTCAACTCTCATTTTTGTGTTTCATCAAGTTTACCCTCCGACAAGCCTTGAAGCAGTGGACATTTGAAGACATTGTAATTTTAGGACTCTACAAGACATGATAAATTTCAATTTGAATTCTACAAGATATGTTCAATTCTGGTTAAGTTTCTCGGAGGCTAATCAATCCTAAACCCTAGTTCCTGTCTAAATAAAGGGTACTATATTCCCTTAAAAAGACATCTCAAGAGTTTCATAAATTTATGGGATATTCATGAAGACATCAAGATGTAGCCTCCTATATTCGAGAATTACGCCACTAATGACCCTCAAATTATGAAGATCAATTCCAAATCATTCTTGTTAGAAAAATATGCCACTAATGACGTTAATTATGAATAATTATTTCTTGATCTCTCCATCTTGTATTAGTTCATCATTTTTCTTTTTACACGCATATTAAGAAATCATAAATAAGAATAGGCCAAATACATAAACAAATCCCTAAACTTGTTGGGTTTTCTCCTCAGGTACCTCAACTATGCTATTCTCCAATTGAATCATTGAACTACCCACAACGTTTTCCTTCTAAACACCGCTGGCTGATGTGGAACCAGATTTTATGAGGGGTATTGATAAACGATATATATGTTGTTCCAGAACTCATTAGTCTAATTGCTAGTGAAGATGTTAGAGAATAATTATATTTTTACTTCAAGTCATTTGAACACATTAGAAAACAAATGAGATAACACACAATCAAAAACTGATCAAAATCAGCCAACAATGTTTAAAAAGAACAAATTTTGGGTGATTCAATTATTCAATAGGAAAATGGCGTAGTTAAGGTACCTGAAGGGAAAAGCCTAAAAATTTTAGGGATCTATTTATGAGTTCGGACATAAGAATATAATTTTACTAATTTGCCCCTTAAAACATCTTGGCAATTTTACAAATTAATGTGAACATTTTCATTTTTTTTAATAATTAATATAGGAATATTTTAATTCATGTTTTCTTGATCTAGTAATGTGGACAACGGATATGAGATAATTAATTTTAGTAAGACTAGATAATCTACCCGTGCTTCGCGCGGGCTTAACTTACGTTTTAAACTTTTGTTAATACCCAAAGATAATAAGGAAAAATATAAATTTAGTTTTATAATGTTGACATTCAGAAGAAAATTTTAAAAGTCAAATGTATTAAAAAATAAGTATTTGGGAAGAGATAATCAAAAAGTTTGATCCAATATAAAAGCAAAAGAATTACTATTGAAGAGACGACTCTCGCAAAGATTTAATGAAAATCTATGTTAGTTCTGTTAAATATGAACCTTGAAAATATGTATTATGAGAAGTTTTTGGTGCTTCAAAAATTTGATCGAGATTTAGTAGCATATTCCGTTTGATCTAATTCACACCATGATTTTTGTTAAGATATATATCTTCTTCCTAATATTCTTTATTTGTTTTGTTGATGTCTTTTTGTTGCACAAAATATATAATTTCTCTTGTACATTTTCATTGCAGATGAGTATTTAAGCAACATTCTATGAACATGTAATTCTCCTTAAATATATGTTGTGAACTCTTTCCTACGGTTAATAGGAAATTCTAAGTTATATATCGAATGTATGAGTGAAAAGGTTATAATACACTACAGACATATGCAATCTTTCAATTCAACCAACTCCCATATTCAACTTCAAGTATTTATTATGGATCACAATAAAATAACATAACATATGGTTGAATACCTCTAATAATAAAAGATATGAAATAATTTTTAGTGTACTCTTAAGGCTAATTTGGAAACTTTTATTTTCTTTTCTCCCTAAGATGTATATGTAATAAGCAAAATATATTGTATTTCTCCAATGCTGTAATGCTTCTAAAGAAACTTCATTATGATCGTGGCAAATAATTTCATCAATATAATTGTTGTAAACTTTTAAGACCTTTCTGAATTTATAGGTCCCCTTCCATCTAATAAGAGAACCATCACGATACAAAAGGGATGGAAATAAAGCAAAAGTATGTGTCTTGTTTTCACATAGTATTAAAAGCAAAAAACTAACAACCTATCAGGAATAAATCTAGATCAATCGATAGCAGATATATAGTTTCTAAGCTCAGGGCAACCATGATTTGGACATCATCCTGAAATGAAAATTAGATACTCAAAAATATCTTTCTTTATGAAAAAACTAAATGAACTAAGTGTTACCCACTCTTTCAAAAATATTTCTTGAATACTATAGACCACAAATTAGAAGACAATTGGGAGTCATTTGGTAAGATGTAATAAGAAAATCTACTACATGTATTAGTTAAAAAAAACATATGCAATATTATAGGGTGTATAACTAATACGCAGAAAATTATATTTCCTATCAAGTATTATTAAATATATAGAAAAACTATGGTATCAACAATACAATTATTGTTAATTTATGAATAAGCATGGGTAAAAATAAAATCACCCTTAATATACCAAAACACGATCTTTCTTAACAAAGATAATTTCATACTAGGTGTCATGATGAAATTTTGAAAGTGTAACCGCAATCTTAGAAGAATTTCTTCCTTAATTTCTTTTGACATGAGACTGTTACTCGTATTTCCTTTACTACTCTTTCTCTTTGCTTAGTTGCATGTTGAGACAATAAAGTTTTTTCATGTCTTCCCTCGCTACTTTCGATCAAGCAGGAAAAGGAGGATTGAACAGTGACTTGGAAAATAAGATAGCAATAGATAAGAAAAAATCTTAGCATAACTAATGTCAACATTAGTTAAACACTCTATCCAATACTATTCTTAAACACTCTACCAAAAGACCCCGGTACCTATACCTAAGGTTATTTTAACGTCTGAAGGATCTGAAATCGTAAGGTCAATTTTAATATAATTAAACAAATATGATTCAAGGGTAATACTTAAAAATCCAGGGTCAACTGCTTTCTTTCGAATGTTGTTAAGAAAATTGAAAAGTACGAACTTGTATACATTCCACAAAATTGCAATTTTGTAAAATACAATAACAAGAAATTTATTTGACACTAAATCTTAAGACGGATATGAACATATATAATTTACACGGTGTAATTGTCCATTTTATCGATGATATCAACAAATCTGCTGCGTAGACAACCCTCTCCTGTAAATTATTACTATACCAAGTTATGTTATATCAACTTAATTTATAGCAAGGAATGTAACGCAAAATAATTAGATTAAAACAGAGTGATTTTATACACTTTATTTGTGATACATATCACATGTTATGTCTTCGTTTGCTCCACTAAAATAATCTGGAAGTAAAAAACTTGAAATATCTTATGCTAGTCTACATTAATCTTATTCACAATATTTGTTTTCTAATAAAGGGATTTTAAATTACTAAAATTAAAAACGTTTCACATACAAATGATTATTCCATTGTAATGTCACATGTGAGGAATGAGAAGAGTAGTGTGGACACAGAGCCTACTCCTATCTTGGAGGGTAGGAAGGTTGTTTTCGATACATCATCAGTTCAAATCAATAAAAGGAGCGAAGAAATCAAGACAACATACTACACTTGTCCATACAAATCAAATTAATTGCAGTCGAAGTGTAAGAAAAATGGAAAGTGCGGAACTATATGATTACTCACATGATTTCGAAATGCCAACAATCTTGATCCCTTCAGGACTTGCCCCACTTACAATCATTTTCCTCACTTTGCATGTCCTTATTCTTTATCTTGTCCTCCATTCAAAGAATCTGCAATTATGATTAAGTTTCACAATTCTCAAATCATAAGTTACTACCGAACAATATTTGCAGCCTACAAATGATCATGACAAAATTTAAGTTAACATATATAGAAATTAAAATATAAAAATTTAAAGGTATATTGACAATACAACAAATTTGATTATCAGGGACAAATAATTTCGTTATTTATGAATCATATTTCGTCACTAAAAAATTGTGAGATGAAAAATAATTCGTCACTCAGTCGTCACTAAATGTGTGACTCTAAAAGTATACAAAGACGATTTACTGATTCGTCGCTAAAAGTATTATATTAACTACATAAAGAAAAATTGTCCCCAAAAGTTTAAACATTTGTGACAATTTTTTTTTCGTTAAGAGTATATTTTTTAGATGTATGTTTTGTCACTAAATAGGTTATTACTACCGATAAAATTATATTGTCGCTAATTATTTTACTTCAATCAGTGACGATATTAATTGTCTCTAAAATTATATGCATTTCGTAGTTGAACAAAATCTAATTCCGTCACTAATGGCTATATTTTATATACAAAAATTAGTTTTCTTATAAAGTATTTGTATTATAGTGAATGTCTATCATGTGGAGTCCTTTTAGGATATGGTTAAGAGTCCTACTTGAGGACCAAGTTAGATTTTTCCTATAAATAGAGGGTTCCTCTTCATTGTAAAATCATCCATGAAGAGAAATAATAAGTCTTCTCTTATCTCTACTTTCTTTTTCTTATTCTATAGTTTCATAACACAATATCAGCACGAGACTCTACTTTCTCAATAAGTGAAGATTCGGTTTGAAGAATTAATAAGGTATTATTTATTCTTTTATTTTAATTTTAATGGCTAATCTTACGAAACTAGAGTTCATTGTCCTTCAAAGTTCGTGAAGGAACTACCTCTCATGGGTGTTGAATGCTGAAATCCACCTTGATGCAATGGGCCTTGGAGACACCATAAAAGAAGAAAATAAGGAATCAAAACAAAATTGTGCACGGATAATGATATTCTTGCATCATCATCTTGACGAGATTCTTAAAATCAAATATCTAACAGTGAAGGATCCACTTGTTTTGTGGAAAAACCTAAAAGAAAGATATGACCACTTTAAGATGGTCATACATCCAAAGGCACGATATGATTGGATGCATCTAAGGCTACAAGACTTTAATTCTATACATGAGTATAATTCTGCCATGTTCAGAATCACTTCTCAGTTGAAATTATGTGGAGAAACGGTTAGTGAGATTGATATGATGGAAAAGACATTCTCCACTTGTCATGCCTCGAATGTGCTCTTTCAGCAACAATATCGAGAAAAATGTTTTGAAAAGTATTCTGAACTAATTTCTCATCTTCTTGTGGCTGAGAAAAATAATGATTTACTAATGAAAAATCATGAGAATCAGCCTACTGGATGTGAACCACTTCCTAAAGTGAATCAGGCGTACGCCCACTATGCTAGGCATGGAAAAGGTCGCGGCCCTAATCGTGGCCGTGATCGTGAACATGGACGTGGTCGTGATTATGGTCAAGAACGTAATTTTTTTCCTGGTGTTAATCATTCATCAAATAAAAATCACAATCAAAAGGAAAAAAGAAAGGATGAGAAACGTGAAGCAACTAAGAAAGGTTATTTTCGATGTGGTGGAAGAGGTCATTATGCACGTGATTGTTGTACTCCCAAACACTTGGTTGAGCTTTATCAAGAATCCCTAAAGAAGAACGAGAAAAATCCTGAGGAAAATTTTATCTCTGAAAATCAAGTTGACATCACGCACTTGAATGTAGCGGATTTCTTCGCACATCCTGAAGGAAAGATAGATCACTTAATCGGTGATGGTTTTGTGAACATGGAAGAGTATTTTTTTTTGTTTTGTTTTTATGGTAGTAGTTATTAATAAATTTCATGTAATGATAGTTGTTTACATGAGTATTAGTATTTTAAAATTAGTCTAGTCATATTCTTGTAGTTCATTAGTTTGTTCCTTCTTAATTAGATAATATATATTTTTCATTGTTCCTTCTTAATTAGATAATATATATTTTTCATTGATTTATTTATGTGTTTCTAATATGATAGTGTTAGTCAAATACTAAACTTTATCACGTGTTTGTATTATTTAGGTCTTTAAGTTGATCTAATATTAAAAACATGTCGTCTGTTATTAACTAGAGTTTATCATGTGTTTGTATTATATTAGGTCTTTAACTTGATCTAATGTTAAAAAAATCATGCAATCTGTCATTAACTAGGATTTATCATGTGTTTGTATTATATTAGGTCTTTAAGTTGATCTAATGTTAAAAACATGCAGTATGTTATTAATTAGGATTGAATAATGATTTTTATTTTATTTTTTTCCTAACAACTCGTTATTGACTTAGAGGAAGCAATAAATTAAGTGCAACTTCTAATATTTAATTATTAGTTTATTACATTGAATATATTGTACCCTTTTGACAAAACTAATATTTAATATATATTTATTTTGTGTATGTCATTCATGTGAAGATATGGATAATTCTAAAAATATATTATCGAAATATGAAGACATTTGCTTGATTGATTCTGGTACAATACATACGATATTCAAAAATAAAAAATACTTTAAGTATTGGCAAAATAAATATTACTACAATTTTCGGTAGCACTAATATGATTGAGGGCTTTGGAACAGCCATTGTAATTTTGCCCAAGGGAACTAAACTCATCATTAATAATGCTATGTTTTCTCCAAAATCTAAGAGAAAGTTGTTAAGTTTTAAAGATATCCGTGAAAATGGTTATCATATCCAATCAATGGATGAAATAAATCTTGAATATCTTGGTATCACCAAGAATGTCTCTGGTAGACATGTGTTATAGAAAAGTTCACTGCTTTATCTTCTGTCTTGTATTGGACAAAAATTAGTGCAATTGAGGCACATTTTATAGTAAATAAGAAGTTTACTGATTCCAATACATTTGTACTTTGACATGATCGTTTGGGACATCCTGGGTCTATAATGATGAGACGAATTATAGAAAATTCAAATGGACATCCATTAAAGGACCTAAAATTTCTTTTAAATGGTAAATTTTCTTGTACTGCTTGTTATCAAGGCAAGTTAAATTGTGAGATCATCACCAACGAAAGTTGAGATTAAGTTCCCTGCGTTCTTGGAACGTATACATGGGGATATTTGTGGACCTATTCACCCACCTAGTGGGTCATTAAGATACTTTATGGTTCTAATAGATGCTTTTTCTAGATGGTCTTATGTGTGCCTATTGTCATCTCGTAACTTGGCATTTGCAAAATTATTGGCACAAATAATAAGGTTAAGGGCACACTTTCCTGATAATCAGATTAAGTCCATTCGTCTTGATAATGCTGCAGAGTTTTCATCCCAATCATTTAATGATTATTGTTTAGCAATTGGGATAAGAGTTGAACACTTTGTTGCTCATGTTCATACTCAGAATGGTCTCGCCGAGTCATTAATTAAACGTCTGCAATTAATAGCAAGACCATTGCTTATGAAAACTAGGTTGCCCACTTCTGTATGGGGACATGCAATTTTGCATGCTGCAACACTTATTCGTCTCAGACCGAAATATTATCATAAGGTTTCTCCATTGCAATTGGTTATGGGTCAAGAGCCTAATATATCCCATTTAAGAATTTTTGGATGTGTTGTACATGTGCCTGTGGCACCACCAAACCGCACTAAGATGGTCCCTCAAAGAAGGTTTGGAATATATGTTGGGTTTGAGTCACCCTCCATTATTTGCTATCTTAAACCATTGACTGGAGACATGTTTACTGCTCGATTTGCAGATTGTCGGCTTGATGAGACAGTTTTCCCAAAATTAAGGGGAGAAATAGTGAAATAAAGCGAGAAATTTTGTGGAGAAATTTGTCATTGTCTCATCTTGATCCATATTTTTCTACTTGTGAGCAAGAAGTACAAAAGATTATTCATCTGCAGAAACTTGCAAATCAAATGCCAGACACATTTACATATTTGTAAAGGATTACTAAATCACATATTCCTGCAGAGAATGTCCCAATTCAAATTGATGTCCCTATAGGACCATCCACTAGTGTCATAGCTAATGAGTCAAAGCACGCCTAAAGCGTGGTAGACCATTGAGTTCTAAGGATCAAAATCCTATAAAAAGAAAGATTAAATACCAAGATGACACTATGAAAGAATCTCATATGGAAGTTCAAAATTTGATAATTCTGATATTCATGAAAGAATCAATGAACTTGAAACTCAAGGAAATAATGAACTATCCATAAATTTAAGAGATGTTGAAACTAATCTGAATCGATCAGAAATAGTGGTTGATTATGTCTTTGGATATAATGTTGCAAAAAATATCATGCGAGATAATGAGGATCTTGAACCTCAATCTATTACAGAATATCGAAAAAGAAATGATTGGCCAAAATGGCAAGAAGAGATTCAATCAGAGTTGAATTCACTTGTGAAGCGTGAAGTTTTTGGACCTATAGTTCAAAAACCTAATGGTATTAAATTTGTTCGTTGCAAATGGATTTTTGTGCAAAAAATAAATGAGAAAAATGAAATACAAAGGTATAAAACACGCCTTGTGGCACAAGGATTTTCTCAAAGGTCTGGCATTGAGTATAAAGAGACATACTCACCCATTATGGATGCAATAATATTGCGTTATCTCATTAGTTTCACAGTCCATGAGAAACTTGAAATGCATTTGATGGATGCGATTACATCCTACCTTTATGGATCACTTAATAATGAGATATACATGAATATTCCTGAAGGATTTGCGATGCCTAAATCATGTAATTCAAAATCTAGAGAAATGTATTCAATTAAATTGTAAAGATCATTATATAGTTTGAAGCAATCTGGACGCATGTGGTATAACTGTCTTAGTGATTATTTAATTAAGGAAGGTTATACAAATGATGCAATTTATCCATGTGTCTTTATAAAGAAAACAATATTGGAATTTGATGTACTTGATGTTTATGTTGATGACATAAATCTTATTGGAACTCCAATAGAGCTTCAAAAGGCAATTGATTATTTAAAGAACAAATTTGAGATGAAAGATCTGGGAAGGACAAAATTATGTCTTGGTCTGTAAATTGAGCATTTCACAAATGGTATTTTTGTTCATCAATCTGCCTACACAGAAAAAGTGTTGAAAAGATTTTCTATGGATGAAGCACATCCCTTAAGTACTCTGATGGTTGTTCGTTCACTTGATGTGAATAAGGATCCATTACGACCTCAAGAAAAGGATGAAAAAATTCTTGGTTCTAAAGTACGATATCTTAGTGCAATTGGTGCACTAATGTATCTTGCTAATACTACAAGGTCTGATATAGCTTTTGCTGTTAACTTGTTAGCAATGTATAGTTCTTCTCCTACTAGGAGACATTGTAATGGGATCAAACACATTTTGCGATATCTTAAAGGGACAACTGATATGGGCTTATTTTATTTTAATAATTGTAGCCCCAATCTTGTTGGTTATGCTGATGCATGATATTTATCTGATCCACACAAAGTTCGATCCCAAATATGCTATGTGTTTATATGTGGGGTGAATGCCATATCTTAGAGATCTACAAAGATTGTAGCCATTTCATCTAATAATGCTGAAATAATAGCTATTCATGAAGCAAGTAGAGAATGTGTGTGGTTAAGGTCTATGATACATCTCAATCAAGAGAAATGTGGTTTGGAGTGTGATAAAGTACCCACCACTTTATATGAAGATAATGTAGCATGCATAGAACAACTTAAGGGAGGATTCATAAAAGGATTCACCAAAGCTTTTATATACACATGAACTTCAGAAGAATGGTGATATAAATATGCAACAGATTCGTTCAAGTGACAATGTGGCTCATCTATTCACCAAGTCTCTACCAACTGCAACTTTCAAGAAGATGGTGCACAAGCTTGGAATGCGAAGATTCAAGTCTCTGGATTGATGTTCTGATTAGGGGGAGTTAATACGCGTTGTACTTTGTTTCCCTTACGAGATTTTATCCCACTAGATTTTCCTTGTAAGGTTTTTAATGAGGCAACATAGATGCGTATTAATAGATATGTGTACTCTTTTCATTTACTATATTTTTTATTTTCTTAAAGTATTTTTAGTAAGGTTTTTGACGAGGCACATCATCTATGAATTAGACATTCAGGGGGAGTGTTATAAAATATTTGTATTATAATGAATGTGTATCATGTGGAGTCCTTTTAGGATATGATTAAGAGTCCTACTTGGGGACCAAGTTAGATTTCCCCTATAAATAGATGGCTCATTTTCATTGTAAAATCATCCATGAAGAGAAATAATAAGTCTTCTCTTCTCTCTATTTTCTTTTTCTTATTCTATAGTTTCATAACAATTTTGTTATTAAATGTATTAATTAGGGAAAAATTTATTATTATAAAAAAAAGTTAATTTTCTTATTATCATCCTCCCCCATCTCAAATTTATTTTGAACTCCTCCCAAGGATCTCCCACATTATACTTTCTTGGGGATTCAAACACAGAACCTTAAGGTTGGAAGTGAGTAGTCTTACCATCCAATCAAATCTCTTGTCTATAATTTTTAATTTATTTTCTACTTCATTAACTTCTTTCAAATATAACTTTTGTAGATGTATAAAATTGTATGATTATTTATACAAATACACAAGTTGTAAGACCCCCAAAATGAGTTAGGGTGTCTAGAGCCTAACATGTTTGTCATAAGGGTCTAAGGTCCTAAAATTACTTATAATATGGTATTGAGGCAGTGTGTATAGTTTAAGGTGATTTGGAAATCAAACGTCAAGAGACGATCAAGACGTTCGACGACTAGTCACCTATGTACCTCATGTGTCTATAAGTGGTTATAATTGTATGACATGAGCTTATGAAGTCTTAAATTGAGTTATAATGATTTTTATAGGCAGTATGTGGAGTTTGGTGAAGTTTGGAGGTCAGACGTCCAAGACGTTCGAAAGTTAGCCCTTGAGACGTCCAAGTATGTTTTGATGGGGCCTAGCCTGTTTGGATGAGTTTTACATGTGCATTTTGGGTGAAACTTGCATGGAAGGTCCTTGAATTGTCAATTTGCATATTTACGTTGGAAACTTCCAGGTAAGACTTCTCAAGGGCCCCGCAAAAGGGCCCACAAGAAGGACCCAAGGCTGTGTCAATCGACTGAACCAAACGACGCCCAGTTAGTTGACCAACGGCCCGTTGGTGATGTCTCATCGATGGAAACTTATCTTGGGAAAGGATGAACCAAAGAACATGCCAAGGTCCAATCGACTGAAGCCATAGACGGCCCGTCGATGGACCGACAGGCCGTCGATGGTGGCCTGCAACTGGTGCATGCGCACTGCCCACTTAAGGGGTGAATAGGAAATTCACCCCACGTCCTAACCTGACTCTAATTGATTTATTTACCTATTCTTGGGTGTATATAAGTGATCTAATACGTGACCAACCCATTCCCAATCCCATTCACACAAATTAAACCTTCCCTCCAAAACCAATTCTCCCTAGAAACCTCCATTGTTGTTGAAGCTCAAGAACAACTTGTAGATTTGATTATCATGGGTTCTTCACCAATTTTTAGAGGTTTTCAACTAGACAAAGGTATGGTAATCCTTCATCTCTAAGTAACCTTTCACTTGGAGAGTTAATCTCAAGTTTCAAAGACGGTTTCATGATCAAATCTCTTCTTCTTCAATCTAGCCATGGGTTCTTTCTAAAAAAAACATTTTAAATGGTTAAATCATGATGAATTGATGTTAATGTATTGGTTTTAACGTTATTTAATCCAATTTCATGATGAACCCATGTTTCTTCCCTAAATCGATTTAGTCCTTGCATGGGCTTTGTGATCATGGCTTGTTAATGGTTAAATTGTGATTCTCTTACGTTGAATTGCTTATACCTACTGTTATTTACGTGAATTAATTATGAATTGATGATGAAGGATCCATGTGGATCAATGTGTGAAGATTGAACATGCCTAGTTAGAATTCTAGGAGTTTAGTGTAATGTTGACCTTTTTATGAATAAAAGTAGAATTCGATTATGTTGTGGTTCTTGTAGCTACTTCCTTAGGTTAATAAATTGGTTGAATTGTGAATATAAATATGGTATGATCAAAGTAAAGAAGGGTTGGTATTGATTGATCTAAGTTCTTCTAAGCTATTAAGTAGTAACTTGTGATCTTGACGTTAGGTTGGTTGTTATGTGATTCGAATATGGTTAGTTGCCTTAGCTACTGCCTATATGTGTAACATGATGATTATTTATTATAATTGATTTAATATGAATGGATAACAATGGAATTGGTAAAGATTGATTTAAGTCCTTCTAGCCTATAGACATTGAAAGAGTAATGCATATGTTGTGATCTATATTCTAAGATGAATAAAGCAAGATTTAGACTTGATTTATATGGCTTTAGCTACTGACCTAGGTTGGTATTATTGGTATATTATGAATGTTAGTCATGGTAATCAAAGTAAAGTATATTAGTAAGTGATTTATGACTCTCTACCTTCTAGTATATATGTGATGCCTTGTATTATGTTATAGTATGATCTTTTAACGAGTCGTACATGATTTCTTTTATGATTAAAGTACATATAGCTACTGCCCTATATATATGAATTGCTGATGAACAAGGTGTATTGATTAATGATGATCAAAGGGTGAGAAATTGGTAAGAATGCTTATCTCTTGTACTTTTCTATATTATTGTAGTTGATGAAGCCTTGTATGGCATTGTGTGGTATGGTCCACTTATGGTGGCGGTGTTTACTTTATTGTCATTATATATGTGTTGAACATGGCCTTGAAGGCAAATTGATGAATATATGAATGTGTGTTTATGATGATCACACTATGTGAAGTTTATGCCTACTTACCTATTCTAGTTGTGATATAGGTTGTATGGCTATTGTATAAGCATGTGTATATTTATGTTAGGGTAAAATTTAGGTGCTGCCATTGATAAGTCAAAATGGTTAAAGGATCCCTTACCTATGTACCCCTATGTGAATGCATGAATAGCCAAAGTTAGGAGACTTAAGTGTAATATGAAGTTAGCTTGTCTCCTATTCTATTATGTTGTTGATAGCCATTATGTGATCATGTTGAACAATGTACACATACACTCACTCTACATGTATGCTTACAAGTAGTATAGGTCATGGTGTCTAAATGAAAGGTAGTTCTCATATTCACTAGTGTCTACTACAATGCATGTTAAGCTTATGTATATGAAAGTATGATATGTGTTTTCTTAACTAGGATGACTTGATAGGTGTACTATTATGGTCAAGGGTATGGGACCTTGCCTATGCATTGCACATGTGTACCTTGATAGGATAGTTCCTAGGTTTGGTTTCTATGTATATGAAAATGAATGTATGGGCATGTTATGAATATGACTTATATGATATGATGAAGTATGAATGTGCATAGTGTCTTAGTGGGCTTATATGAAAGGATTTGCTCATATAGTTATACCTATAGACTCATGCATTGATATATGAACATGTGTGACATTTATGTGTTAAGTGAAAGGTTTGCTCACATATAAGTACACACACATGTATGAAGATCTAGTTAATAGAGAGGCCTTGAAAGGTGTTCCCAAGATTACTCTAAAACTAGATAGGTGCTTGAATATGCTATAAGCATATGAGGATAAAATATCCTAAGCCTATGTTTTATGAAAAATGTAATAAAGGCTTTTCAATAAAGGGAACTTAGCTTAGCACCGAGTGAACTTCACAATGAGAGGTGTTGACTTCCCTTGGAGGAAGATTCACCATTTGTCCCTTATAGAGTGTTGACTTCCCTTATAGGAATACTCACCTATGGACCCACATGAGGTAGTGACTTCCCTTTGAGGAAGGTTCACCCATGTTTTCTCATAAGAGGAGGCCCCAATTGTACATGTAGAGGGATTATACCTATCTCTTAGTTCCATAAACTATGCTTGCCATATAAGATCTAGCAAAGTGAATTTACTTAGGATGATAGGATGTATGTTAATGTTCTACCTTGGCTAGGTAGGAACACCTTCCTTTGGTGTAAGGCTCTACAACACCAAATTCCATGTTTAGCACCCATGGTCTTAGTGTCGGTTAAGACTATAGTTTCCCTAAGGTAAAATGGACAATAGAAGTAAATAACTAGGATCCTAACTAGGATGACTTAATGGAGGCTACTTAGGATAAGTGAAAGTAATGAACTCATCTAGACATTGCACAAGTAGCTCCTTAGGAAGTCCTAGAGAGGTGACCTAATGAATATCAAGTAGCTCCTTAGAAAGTCCTAGAGAGGTGACCTAATGTATATGATTATGCTTATGTCTTTATACATGACATTGTAGTATCTATCTACTTGTTATGAAGATGTGCATGGTATGAATCTATATGATGTGATCTTATCCTTATATGAACTATGTTGGTCTAAATGACTATATGATGAAGGTTGTAAACATGAATGAAGTTGTCTTCACTTATATGTTGATGTATGAATTAAACGTTAAGGTTTGTGATCTCATGATGGGTTTACTAAGTATGTGTGAGGTTATGGGGCTGCACATGTACATTGCACTAGTAGACTAAGATTGGGGTCATGCACAAGGTCTTATATTAATGATGTATATGAAAAGAAGAAAATTTATGTGTAAATAGATGTAACTTACTGTAAAGCCAATATAGTCTTGACTTTAATGTGTATATGATGTGTTATGCTTTTATCATGATATGTGTTGGCTTGGTAGGTTGTATGTATGTTTTCTTTATGACCTTAGGGTGATGCATTGCACCAAGTATCACTAAAGGGTTACTTAGGAGGTTAATGACTTAAAAGAAGGAGTTTATTGTAAAGAAGAATGAGCTCACTGTAAAGTGACCTCAAATATGACATAAATTCTATATGTGATTTTATATGATGTTTGGACTTTGGTTATGTCTCTATGAAGTATGTTAATGATATAAATGCTATTATATAAAGGTTTTATGAAGATTTACTCAAAAAGGCATGAAGTATGATTTCAAGAAAATGTCCCCTTTAAATGCATGTTTTTGCATGGTTGCCATACTTGCATTCGTGTGCTAATCCCATTCTTCTTTACTTTTTATACAAAGTGTAGGTTATGGATGCTTAAAAGATGTCTATATGATTGAAGAGCTTGATATGTGATTCCCAAGCTCAAGAAAAGGAATCCTTAAGTCCAAGGATGTCCAAATGTATAGTTACTGTAAACTTCTTATAAATTGTATACTTATATCTTATGATTTAAGGGTCGTCTCGTTATTGTATTATAATGTTGATTGAGTCTAAGATGGCAAAGAGACTTAAGGTCTAAGTATGTATTATGATATTTTCTATTATATAGAAGAGTGAAGTGGGAGGATGACCAAGGGCAAACATATAATTTCACGCTAACAAAAATCTATTAAGAAAAAATAATAAATAATACTAGAAACATCTTTTTATATATGAAGTGAATAATGATTAAGGGTAAAAATGTAATTTCACACTAACAAAAATCTACCAAGAATAATAACAAGAAAATTAAATAGTTCTACAAACATCTCAAGTTATTGTTATTACCATTAACTTATTTTGTTGTTACTTCACTTTCTTTTCTTTTGTGAGTTATTGTGATATCTATTTTATTATAACTCTATTTTACTATTACTTTAATTTAATTCTTAATATTTTTCAATTCATTATGCTTATAGAAAATGTTTACTTTTTATATAAAAATTGTCATGAATTAATTATTGTCATCTTTATTTTGGTTCTAATTAATATATTTATAAATAAATAAGTGTGATAAAATTAATAATATATATTATATGAAATTAAAGAAAAAAATGTTAAAAAGTAACTTTACAAATAATATGAATATGATGATATTTGTATTAAAGATGACCAAAAATTAAAATGTAATTTAATTCTAATAAAAATCTATGAAGAATGATTACTTCTAGAAACATCTTCCTATATATGAAGTGAATGATGATCAAAGGTAAAAATGTAACTTCATGCAAACAAAAATCTACCAAGAATGATAACAAGAAAATCAAATAGTTCTAGAAACATCTTTAATTATTCTTATTAGTATTACCTCATTTTTGTTATTTCTTCATTTTTTTATAAGTTATTGTGATATCTATTTATTATATAAAAGTAAATAAATTATAATTACGATTAGCTCTTAATAATTATATATCAAGTATAATATTTGGTAAAATCAATCAAAATTAAAACTAAAATTTATATGTATATTTAAATTTTGTGTATTGAAATATTTTTAAATTTTGCGATCTTAAATATGTTATATAAAAATATTAAAATTCAGAAGTTATTTTATTTTGAAATTAAAAAATAAGTTCATATAAATCAAAAAGGAGGGAGTCATATATTAAAAATGAAATATAATGATTTGAAAACTTTAATTCTTTGTTTTAATTTCTAATTTGTTATATATTTGAAAATTACATAAAAAAGAAGCTGAAAAACACAATGTAACAATTTAAGATATTTTTAGAAAAACATAGTTAAAAAACATACTGAAATTTGGTTGATTTCCTTATTTTTATCGAAACAAAAAAAAAGTTTCATATATTATTTGAAAATAACGTAAGAACTAAAAAGTACTATGAATTACAGTAAAATGACAACTAAAAATATGTGAGAACGTAAGAACTAAAAAGTACTATGAATCACAGTAAAATGACAACTAAAAATATGTGAGAACCATATAAGAAATTTCGTTGATTTTCCTAAAATTACTTGTATCACATAAAATGAAACAAAAAGAGTAACATATATTATTCGAAAATAACATAAAAGGTATATAAATTAACAATTAAAAATATTTTTGCAAAAAAACACATATAAAAAAGTTAGTTCATTTTTTCAAATTTCATTTGTCTCATATAAATTGGAAGAAACAAAACTAACATACGTTGGGCCTGCGCTGGCGCGGGTACATGATATCTAGTTATATATATATGAAGTAAAGTTTCTAGCATATGATGTGCTATGAAAAGTTTTAAATTTTCCGTTAAATTTACTATGTCAATGCGATGAATGATAACTATGGGCTTGTATAAGATCCCCGAGAGGTCAAGTACGCCATGTTACTTCTAGGGGGTGCTCCCCGTACGTGACACAAGTGCATGCAATTTGTCACTCATAATTCATTCAAATGTAGATTATATTTTAATTAAATTGGATATTTTTAACATATCTTTAAATATATTTAGTATGATGTCATTTTATTCAGTTACTTTTATAAATTTTAAAAATTATTTACTACAACTATAAATTTCTATAAAATGAAACTTTCAATTTTATTTACAAAATTGAATAATCGGTTCAATTCGGTTAGTAAATAAATTGTTTTGAAAAAAAATATCGATAACCATAACTATAGTATTTCATCATAATATATTTGAAATCCTAGGTTGTTCATTTCTTTCATTGTTGCTTTTATTTTTTAGTTTATTTCGATTTTCACACTGATGTAAAGTTAATAGAAATTCATGAAATATTTCACACCTTTACAAAATTTAAGTTTGTAAGTTGATGTTATCTCTGTATAGTTGATCTTTGTGCATTTGTGGAAATACTATTAAATATCTACATATTTTAGACAGAAGCAAATAGATCGACTTAGTCTATGCACTTTACTAATCACAAATCAATAAAAACACACAAAATTAGCACTAAGAAATGAGAAATTATTTTTTTCTATCGTCGTTATCGATGAAAGTGTATCAAATAAAACATAAAAGTGTTAAACCAACAAATATCAATGATCTAGTGGCAGCACCGTACCCTTTTGTTAGAATTATTGGATTTTTGAATGATCCAAATTAGATTAGTACGTTAATGTTCAGATAAATGCATGAATTCCAGAACCTCAAGTCTATCGGGGAAGGATGTGGTGGTAACCCCCCTTTAGGAAGCTTTTTTCAAAGAAAAAAAGAAGGGGGTCGATATAGGCTCCTTCCCTTCCACTGCGTAGCCGCGCTAGCAGGTACTACGAGCCCTCTGTTCCACGCATCTAACGAAGCAAAGATCATTCGCTTGGAGAATAAAGTGGGTCACCCTCTTTTTGACTTTGGCCAAACACTTTTGTAAGACCCCGAAAATGACTTAGGTTATCTAGATTCTAACATGTTGGTAATGGTGGTCTAAGGTCATTAAATTGTCTATAATGTTGTGTTGAGACAGTAGCTAAAGTAATAGGTGCATTGGAAGTCAAACGTCAAGGGTCAACCAAGACGTTCGACGACTAAGTCACCTAAGTGTCTCATGTGAGGGCCTATGTGTTTATGTGTACCTTATGAGGTTATAATGTCTTAAATGAGTCTAATATTATGTGTATAGTGTGTCAAGTTTCGTGAAGTTTGGAGGTCAAATGCTCAAGAACGTCCATGACAATCGAAAGTTATGCCTAGGAGTGACCTTGTGTGTCTAAGCATGTTTCATCGAGTTTTACGTGTTCGTTTTGAGTGAAATTCAAGTGAGAGGTCCTAAACTAGTATAAGTTCATGTTTGGGTTGGAAACGTCCGGTCAAACATCCCCAAGGACCAACCATGGGTCCTTGAGGAAGGACCCAAACTTAATGTAAAGACTGTCCCAGGAAGGCCTCAAACGACGGAGGCATCGACGGCTCGTGGGACAATCGATGCCCCGTCGATGGGTGTCGTCAGTGGAGAGATGGTCTTGGGTGAGGAGGGAACCTTGTCAAGTCTCTGACCCAACCAACGGAAGGACAGGACGGTCCATTTGTGGACAAACGATCCGTCAACTGCCTTCCATCTGTAAAGCCATGTCCCTGCGCAGGTCACTGTTAAGTGAGGGGTGAAATGGGAATTTCACCCCACTTACAAATAAAGACTTTGGCGGTTCCTAAGGGGTATATTGGGTATTTTAAAGATGTTTATAAGTCATTAACACTTAGAAGATTTCATTCTTCAAAATCAAAACCCCAAAATCCCTTAAGAATTCCCAAAGACTCCATTGAAGTCCAAAGTCAAGGAAGAGCTTGGTGTGACATTTTGAGTGGAGATTCTTCATCAAAGTGAATAATTAGATTCATTGAGGTATGTCTTTTGATACTTGAAACTCGTTTCATCAAGGAGCCCAACTTTCAAAGAGATTTTCTAAAGTTTTCAAAAGATGAATTGACCTTTTTCATGATCTACCATGGGTTCTTGCATTAATTATTTCCAAACGTCTATTATGGATTATATTGATGTTGTATTGATGATTTTAACCTAAATTACCTATGAACCCATGAAATTGATGAACCTAAGATTTTGACTAAATTATGGGTTACTTGATATTGGCTTAATGTTGATGAATTCATGTGTAGTTTCTTATGGGCTTTCTATTGATGTAAGAATTATATTCAATTGTTATCAAATTGGTATTGGATTGTTGAATCTATGTTGAATTGGTTTAGATTTTATTGATTTCTATAATTGTGTATTGAATTGGTGTTTATGGCCATGGGTAAGGGCCTTATGATGTTAAATTAGGTGATTTGGTATTGGCTTGAAGTGTTGATGATGAAGTGGTGGTACGCTTCCCTATTTCTTCTTATTCAATGTTAATTATACTTCAATTATGTTATGATTGGTTTGGTCCACCTTTGGCGGCGGTGCTATGTGAATTGATGTGGCCTTGTCGACGTTACTTTCTAGTATATTGATGATCATGGCCTTGTCGGCACTACTTGAACTTATATGTCTATTTGTGTTGATTTGATGATGTATGATCATAGCTACCTACATGTGAAAGTACGTGTTAGACTATTGATACTATCTAGGTAATCATGTTATGCTATGGCTATGTGTTAATTATGTAGTCTTAGAGTTGGATCATGGTTGTTCCTAATTTGGCTATATGAGTCTAAAATAGTTAAATTGATAATGTTAAGGTAATGAATAGGTTGACTAAATAAGGTTAAGGGTCATTCCTAAGAGTATAAAGAAAGATAGGCTATATGTGTTAAATGGAAGTATGTTGTGACTTGTTTAAGTAGACTTGTGTCCCTTACTTGATGCTTATGTGAATATGTGATGTCTTGACTTAGGAACCTAAAGGATCTTAGTCTTAAATAAATGAATAAAGGTGAGACCTTGAATGATGATAAGAGGTTCATTTATGCGGAACCTTGAACCAAGTGGTAAGGTTATGAATCTTGAAGTAGTGCACCATAATGGTATCCTTCATGTAATGAATGATGGACTTAAGGTTGGTTGGTTGGAATGGCATCATATCATAACTTAGGAAAGTCATGATGAGCTTATTGTCACCATAGTGAGATAGCCTTAATGGACCTTGCTATGGTAGGGTACATGTATTTGGGTCATGAACTTGATATGGGACCCATTTGCATGAACCTTAATGTGAATTGATCTATGAGAACTAAGGCTAGCACTGAGTGAGTATGATAAAGGGGAGTAGTTCTATTTAAGTATGAGACTAGAATACAAAGCACGCCTTTCATATTCCTTAACCATGTGCCTACATTGGATCTCTATGTTCTACCATTGGCAAGTAGAACACCTCATCGAAGTAGGATAGAACTTTGGATTCCATGCTTTGCTACCATGGTCTATGTCGGTTATTGCCTATTCTCATCATATGGGATACCTATTAGCATTAGAGAAGTTCTATGAAGTTTAGGTGGTGGTATGGGACGCTACTTAGACGTTGCACAATGGACTTTGAAGATGTTAATGAGAGTCCCTAGGTTTTGTCTAAGACCATTATTTGAATGTCCTTTATGTGATGTATGTCTCCTAAATGAACTAATGAACTAATGACTTAATGATAACGAGCATGTAAATGAATAAGTACCTAATCTAAAGTGACTTAAGGATTCCTTAGTTAAAGTGTGAAGAGGGCATAAAGGATGATCTCTTAATGTCTTATCTTTGGAAGTCTTGAGAATGACTCTAGTTAGGGAAGTTGCTTGATATGTTTGACATGATCTAAACCTAGGAAGTCTTAAGGATTATTTAGGTAGCCTTGAAGTGAATGTATGGGCGTTATCTTCTAGGAGTACTTGAGTAAGTCTTTTGATAGCCTTGGTAGGGGAGATTGTCATATCTTGTATGTCTTGTATGTTGATGTTTTGTAGGTGTGTATGTGTCTCATTATGAGCAATCTTGAGGATCGTTTAGGCACATCTAGAGAGGGTGTATGGGCGTTCTCTCTTTGTGTGACTTAAGTGAATCTTAGGATGGCTTTATTGAGAAGACTACATGCTAGAGGGTATTCAAAAGAGAGTTGGACTTCATTGTAAGAATGAAGTGACTTCACTGTACAGTGAAGTGAACTCACTGTAATGTGAGTTTTAAAATGTGATAATTCGTTTTAAGTATTTTCTTATGTGATTCTAAGTTGTTAAATGTTATTCTTATGATGATATTATAATGTTTAAAGAAAAGATGCATATTTCCAATAAAGTTCGTTTTCATAATTTTATGCATAATGTCATACTTAGTACATGTGGTTGTACTAATTCCATGCTTTATTTTCTATCTGTAGTTCTTGGTAGGTGAAGAGCTTTGGGAGGAAGCCTTGGACAAGGAGGTCGTTCAAGAAGAGTTGAAGTATGTCCTCACTTGACTCGAGGGCATATATGTCATTTTATGTTCCTTTCATTAAATTTTGTAATAGACTATATAGTAATATGTTTTAAATTTCGTATCGACCGTGTCCCAACTATTATCGTGTCTTAAGATGATGAATCGAGACTTAGTGTTTTCCTATTTCTACATATATGAAAGAGTTTAAGACTTCTATATTGTTTTTATGAAAAGTTTTAATTCCGCACTACTTTTCATTATGTATATGCAATGAATGATATGATAGGATTGTATGAGGCCTCCGAGAGGTCGAATACACCGGTCGCAATCCAAGATTGCACCCTAATTTCTAGGGTGTGGTTTCGGGATGTGACAAGCTTGGTATCAGAACATAGGTTAATGAAAGTAGTCTTAGGTATCAAAAAGTCTCAAAAACTCACGTCTAGTAGAGTCTCGACTAGCGGTGTGAGTCGCGACACATCTATGGGCGAGAGGCTATAGGACGATAGTGTTTCCCTTCATTTCTACTCCTATGTTCGTGCGATAGAGTAATATTATGAGTATCCTTCTAAATGTGTTTTCTTGTGTTTCTAGGAGATGAATACTATAAGGATGGCCTCTAGAAGGATGGAAGAGGGAAGGGTTAATGAGGAAGATCCTCCTCAAGTTGAGCAAGTTGAGCAAGTGCTTCAAGATGGGCAAGGGGTCCAAGGTGCTCAAGGTGATCAAGTGCCTCCTCAAGGTGATCATACCCCTAATGTGGGAGGAGGAGATGAGGTGCCGGAGTTGTCTAATAGGGTGATTAGAGAGGCTTTGCTTGATTTAGCCCGAGCCGTAACTGCTCAAGCTAACTTGAACATGGTGCCTAGGGTTAATGCTACGGAGAGCACTATGTCATCTAAGTTGAGAGATTTTGTGAGGTTGAATCCTCCAATCTTTCTTGGGTCTAAGGTGAATGAGGATCCCCAAGAATTCCTTGATGGTGTGTACAAAGTTTTGAGTGCTATGGGGGTTACATCTAGGGAGAAGGCGGAGTTGGCTTCTTATCAATTGAGAGATGTGTCTCAAATTTGGTACACTCAATGGAAGGACAATAGGCCGGTGGAGTCGGGTCCTATTGAGTGGAAAGAATTCAAGGAAGCTTTTCTTGGTAAGTACTTTCCCCGTGAGAGGAGAGAGGTTAAGGTAGAAGAATTTATCAATCTCAAGCAAGGCAATATGAGTGTTGAGGAAACTCTTTAAATTCTCAACTTTGTCTAGGTATGCACCTTCCCAAGTGTCTAATCGAATGGATGAAATGAGTCGCTATGTGACTGGTGTAGCCGATTTAGTGAGGGAGGAATGCCGTACGGCTATGTTGCATGATGATATGACTTTGGCTAGACTCATGGTGTATACACAATCAATTGAAGAGTCTAAACTTAGGAGGATGTCAAGGAACTTGAAAAAGAGTGTTACTAGTGACCAAGTGCAACCTAGGTTCAAAAATAGGGCTCAAACTCAAGATGGACCTAGTGTTCCTAAGAAGAAGTTCGAGAAAGGAGGTGGTTCTAGCAATGGCAAACCTACATGTGCCACTTGTGGTAAGAAACATCTTGGTGAGTGTCTATTGGGTACCGGTAGTTTCTTTGGATGTGGAAAATATGGGCAAACATTGCTTCTAGGAAGGAGGGTAAGAAGGTTGAGCCTAGTGTTCCAAAGGAAGATGCTCCAACTAGAAGGCGTTTCTATGCACTCCGGAGTAGAGGTGAGAAGCCGGATGAAAGTGATGATGATATTGTTAAGTCCTTGTTTCTTTTATTATAGTATGACTTCCTTCTAAGTGGGGGAGTATGGTTAGAATTGTGCTAGAAGTTGTTACATGTGCATGATGTTTAGGAGTTCGGTTGAAATTGAATTTCATTAAATTCTTGCATTGCGTGTTTTATTGAGTTACGAGCATGTTGTAAAAGGTGTTTATATGATGTTACCTTGCATATTAGCATGTCTATATCATGAATTGCTTAAGATTGCATTTTTTTGAAAAATTTGCCTAAATTCACTGTAGCAATAACACTGTTCACTGTGTAATTTTTGAAAAAGTGACTAATTGATTCTTTGGTATGAAATTGTTGTTATGTGGTTAGAACTGATGTGTATGAGTATATTAATGAATATAAAATTAGTTTTTTCTATTTGGAATGTAGCATGTGAGTTTTGTAGCATAATGAGTTATAGAATTGTATTCTAGTTTCTTGTTGTGTTGTGAATGTCTTGAACTTGTAAAATTGATGTTTCTCCTTGATTGTGAGTTATATGGTTTGATTATGTGTTGTTAAGTTGATTCTCTAATCATGGAAATGTTCGGAGAGTGGCAAGTGTCATTCGAGGACGAATATTGTCCAAGTGGGGAGAATGTAAGACCCCAAAAATGACTTAGGTTATCTAGATCCTAACATGTTGGTAATGGTGGTATAAGGTCCTTAAAGTGTCTATAATGTTGTGTTGAGACAGTAGCTAAAGTATTAGGTGCATTGGAAGTCAAACGTCAAGGGTCAACCAAAACGTTCGACGACTAAATCACCTAAGTGTCTCATGTGAGGGCCTATGTGTTTATGTGTACCTTATGAGGTTCTAAGGTCTTAAATGAGTCTAATATGATGTTTATAGGTAGTGTGTAAAGTTTCGTGAAGTTTGGAGGTCAACGGTCAAGAACGTCCATGACGTTCGAAAGTTATGCCTAGGAGTGACCTTGTGTGTCTAAGCATGTTTCGTCGAGTTTTACGTGTTCGTTTTGAGTGAAATTCAAGTGAGAGGTCCTAAAATAGTATACGTTCATGTTTGGGTTAGAAACGTCCGGGAAAACATCCCCAAGGACCAACCAAGGGTCCTTGAGGAAGGACCCAAACTTAGTGTAAAGACTGTCCCAGGCAGGCCCCAAACGACGGAGGCATCGACGGATAGTGGGACAATCGACGCCCTGTCTATAGGTGTCGTCGGTGGAGACTTGGTCTTGGGTGAGGAGGTAAACTTTTCAAGTCTCTTACCCAACCAACGGAAGGACAGGACGGTCCGTTTGTGGACAAACGGTCCGTCGACTGCCTTCCATCTGTGAAGCCATGTCCCTGCGCAGGTCACTGTTAAGTGAGGGGTGAAATGTGAATTTTCACCCCACTTCCAAATAAAGACATTGGCGGTTCCTAAGGGGTATATTGGGTATTTTAAAGGTGTTTATAAGTCTTTAATACTTAGAAGACTTCATTCTTGAAAATCAAAACCCCAAAATCCCTTAAGAATTTCCAAAGACTCCATTGAAGTCCAAAGTCAAGGAAGAGCTTGGTGTGACGTTTTGAGTGGAGATTATTCATCGAAGTGAAGAATTAGCTTCATTGAGGTATGTCTTTTGATACTTGAAACTCGTTTCATCAAGGAGCCCAACTTTCAAAGAGGTTTTCTAAAGTTTTCAAAAGATGAATTGACCTTTTTCATGATCTACCATGGGTTCTTGCATTAATGGTTTTCAAACGTCTATTATGGATTAGATTGATGTTGTATTGATGATTTTAACCTAAATTACCTATGAACCCATGAAATTGATGAACCTAAGATTTTGACTAAATTATGGGTTACTTGATATTGGCTTAATGTTGATAAATTCATGTGTAGTTTCTTATGGGCTTTCTATTGATGTAAGAATTGTATTCAATTGTTATCAAATTGGTATTGTATTGTTGAATCTATGTTGAATTGGTTTAGATTTTGATTGATTTCTATAATTGTGTATTGAATTGGTGTTCATGGCCATGGGTAAGGGCCTTATGATGTTGAATTGGGTGATTTGGTATTGGCTTGAAGTGTTGATGATGAAGTGGTGGTACGCTGCCCTATTTCTTCTTATTCAATGTTAATTATACTTCAATTATGCTATGATTGGTTTGGTCCATCTTTGGTGGCGGTGCTATGTGAATTGATGTGGCCTTGTCGACGTTACTTTCTAGTATATAGATGATCATGGCCTTGTCGGTACTACTTGAACTTATATGTCAATTTGTGTAGTAGATTTGATGATGTATGATCATAGCTACCTACATGTGAAAGTACGTGTTAGACTGTTGATACTATCTAGGTAATCATGTTATGCTATGGCTATGTGTTAATTATGTAGTCTTAGAGTTGGATCGTGGTTGTTCCTAATTTGGCTATATGAGTCTAAAATGGTTAAGTTGATAATGTTAAGGTAATAAATAGGTTGACTAAATAAGGTTAAGGGTCATTCCTAAGAGTCTAAAGGAAGATAGGCTATATGTGTTAAATGGAAGTATGTTGTGTCTTGTTTAGGTAGACTTGTGTCCCTTATTTGATGCTTATGTGAATATGTGATGTCTTGACTTAGGAATCTAAAGGATCTTAGTCTTGAATAAATGAATATAGGTGAGACCTTGAATGATGATAAGAGGGTCATTTATGCGGAACCTTGAACCAAGTGGTAAGGTTATGAATCGTGAAGTAGTGCACCGTAATGGTATCCTTCTTGTAATGAATGATGGACTTAAGGTTGGTTGGCTGGAATGGCATCATATCATAACTTAGGAAAGTCATGATGAGGGTGTATGGACGGTATCTCTTTGTGTGACTTAAGTGAATCTTAGGATGGCTTTATTGAGAAGACTACATGTTAGAGGGTGTTCAAAAGAGAGGATTTGGACTTCACTGTAACAGTGAAGTGACTTCACTGTAATGTGAGTCTTAAAATGTGATAATTCGTTTTAAATATTTTATTATGTGATTCTAAGTTGTTAAATGTTATTATTATGATGATATTATGATGTTTAAAGAAAAGATGCATATTTCCAATAAAGTCCGTTTTCATGATTTTATGCATAATGTCATACTTGTGGTTGTACTAATTCCATGCTTTATTTTCTATTTATAGTTATTGGTAGGTGAAGAGATTTGGGAGGAAGACTTGGACAAGGAGGTCGTTCAAGAAGATTTGAAGTATGTCTTCACTTGATTCGAGGGCATATATGTCATTTTATGTTCCTTTCATGAAGTTTTGTAATAGACTATATAGTAGTATGTTTTAAATTTTGTATGGGTCGTGTCCCAAGTATTATCGTGTCTTAAGATGATGAATCGAAACTTAGTGTTTTCCTATTTCTACATATATGAAAGAGTTTAAGACTTCTATATTGTTTTTATGAAAAGTTTTAATTCCGCACTACTTTTCGTTATGTATATGCAATAAATGATATGATAGGCTTGTATGAGACCTCCGAGAGGTTGAATTTTTTCCGGTCGCAATCCAAGATTGCACCCTAACTTCTAGGGTGTGGTATCGGGATGTGACAACTTTTTTGCAGCTGCGGACCGGGCACTATCACTATACTATGCGATGCTTTTTACTAAAAAAATAAAAACGAAACCTCTTAGTGAAATCCGCTTATGGCGGCTTACCTTCGTACATTCAAGAACAGTTGTGACTCTTTGGCATTTATCAATGCACCGGTGTCCCAATCTGATATGTTTACATTCCTTCACGTAAGGCAAACTTTGGTTTTTTTGGGGTGATAGTGGAAAAGTTGACAGATAAGTCACCCTTACTGCCACTCTACAGAACCGTACATGAGATTTTCACCTCATACGGCTCCTCGTTCAATTCTTTCGAATTTATTTCATTCCTTCAAAGACCAGAATATTCTTCTTTTTGTGTTAGAAGACCACAATATTCTTGTTTTTGGGGTTAATATTTTCAACGGTGAATTGATTAGCATCTAGAATACAATCCAGAGCAGCCTCACGATACTTATAACCTAAATTGTAATTTTGAAATGATGCATTTTATGATTGTGTAATTTAAGAGAAATCATGAGTTGCACTTTTTCATTTTTACAAAATGGACCGAATTCGTTGGTTTAATATTTTTCCTCGCCAATTAACGAAAGGACTCTATCTATTTCTTATGAAGCACTTACATTATTGTTTTGTAAGTTGTCACTTGTAATTATGAATAATTGTAGCCAAAAAAAAAATTAGCTATGAATTTTTCATAGCAAATAGTTGAGTTACACTACAAATCTTTGTCACCAATTATTTATACTATTAATGACGAAAATAAATATCATAATTAAAGATAAATTCTTATAGCTAAAACTTATAACATTTAACTATGAACTCTAATTTGTCGATATTATAACAACATATTTTTAGATGAAATTTTTTTGGGTCCAATATCAATATATTTTAAGATAAAAAATATTTTTTCATGAATTAGATACAATTTTAATGAAGAAATAATGTGTCACCGATAACGTTAAATTCGTGACTAACACTACTTAACAAATGTCGCCAATTAATTTTTTGGTGAAAAACTTTAGTAGATAAAACTTTGCTACAGATTTTTATGTTTCATCATTAAAAGTATGTGTCACATCCGGGGAGTACCCTCCAGAAGTAACATGGCGTACTTGACCTCTCGGAGGTCTTATACAAGCCCATATTTATCATTCATCGCATTGACATAAAAAAAATTAGCAGAAAATTTATAACTTTCTTAGCACATCATATGCTACGACATTACTTCATATATACAAAACATAAGTCATAATACATATATAGACCTTAAGTCTCTTTGTCATCTTAGAATCAACAACATTAGAGTACATTAGGGACACGGCTCATAAGACACATTACATAACTATACAATATTTAAAGACTTTACAATAAAGACATAAGTAGGAGATCCTTGAACTTAAGGATTCCTTTCATTGAGCTTGGGAATCATCTATCAAGCTCTTCACCATTCAAGACATCCTTTAAGGATCCATAACCTACACTTTTTGTAAAAAGTAGAGAAGAATGAGATTAGTACAAGAATGCACTAAGTATGGCAACCATGCAAAAACATGCATTTAAAACGGACATTTTCTTGAAATCATACTTCATGTCATTTTGAGTAAATCATCATAAAACCTTTATCAAATAGCATTTATATCAGTCATATACTTCATATAAACATATTCAAAGCCCAAACATCACATAAGATCACATATAGAATTTTTTACATTTTGAAGCCACTTTACAGTAAGCTACTTTTATGTTACAGTGAGCATTCTTTCCTACTGTTCATTAACTTCCCAAGTAACCCTCTAGTGATACTTGGTGCAATGCATCACCTTAAGGTCAAAAGTAAACATACATATAACCTACATGAAGCAACACATACCATCATAGGAGTATAGTACAACATATACATATTTAAGCCAAGACTAAAAAGGCATTACAGTGAACTCCTAACCATGATGCAAATATACTTATTTTACTTCACATAGAACCTTATAAGACCTAACTCATGCCCCCAATCTAAATTTATTAGTGCAATGTACATATAAGGCCCCATAACCTCACACATACTTAATACACTTATCATGAGACCACAAGTCTTTACATCCAAGTCATTCATCAACATAGTGAGAGAAAATACTTCATTTATGTCAAGCAAGACCTTCATCATATGGTCAATAAGATCAACATCATCCATATAGACTCATACCGTGCACATCATCATAACAAGTAGACCAATACTACAAAGTCATGCATAAAGAACATATACATAGTTACATGCATTACAACACCTTCCTAAGACTTCCCAAGGAGCTACTTGTGCAATGTCTAGATGGGTTCATTACTTCCACCTATCCTAAGTAACCTCCCTTAAGTCATCCTAGTTAGGGTCCTAGTCATTTACTTCCATTGTCCATTTTACTTTAGGGAAACTATAGCCTTAACTGACACTAAGACCATGGGTGCTAAACATGGAATTTGGTGTTGTAGAGTCTTACACCAATGGAAGGTGTTCCTACCTAGCCAAGGTAGAACATTAACATATATCCTAGCATCTTAAGTGAATTCACTTTGCTAGATCCTATGTGGCAAGCATAGTTTATGGAACTAAGAGATAGGTAGTTCCCTATACATGCCATTGGGGAATTGGGTCCTCATCTCATGAGAAGACATGGGTGATCCCTTCCTCAAGGGAAGTCAACACCTCATGTGGTCCCATAAATGAATATTCCTCAAAGGGAAGTCAAAACTCTATAAGGGACAAATGGTGAATCTTCCTCTAAGGAAATCCAACACCTCTCAATGTCAAGTTCACTCGGTGCTAAGCTAAGTTCCCTTTATTGAAAAGCATTTAATTATATTTTTATAAAACATAGGCTTCAGATATTCATTCTTTATATGCTCATAGCATATTCAAGCACCTATCTAGTTTAGAGTATTCTTTGGCACCCCTATCAAGGCCCCTTTCACTTACTAGATCATCATCCATGTGTGTGTACATACATGTGAGCAAACCTTTCACATAACACATAGATATCACACATGTTCATACATCAATGCATTAGTCTATAGGTATAACTATATGAGCAGTCCTTCCATATAAAACCCACTAAGACTCTATGCACATTTCATACTTCATCATGTCATATAAGCTTAACATGTATAGTAGTAGAAACTAGTGAATATGAGAACTACCTTTCATTTAGACACCATAAACTTTTACTACTTTTGAGCAAACATGAGGTGTGAGTGTGTTACATTGGTCAACATGATCACATAATGGCTATCAAAAACTCATTGAGGCAGCCACCCTCTTAGACCACATTACACTTTCAAGTATAGACCACACAACACAATTTAGCATTGGAGACAAGTCAACTTCATAGTATACTTTAAGACTCCTAACATTAGCTATTCACACATTCACATAGGGGTACATGGGTAGGGGTCATCAATCATTAATACTTAACCCATGGCTGCACCTACACATGCTCTTACAAAGCCATTCACATGCTCATAACAATAGTAACACAACCTAGATATAAATCAAATCTAAATCATGCTTCTTCTACCCTAGAATTAAGATCACCTAATGTTCATTACAACATTCAAATTGTAGGCTAGAAGAACCTAGATCAATTCATGCCAAGACTCTTTTTCTTTGATCATCAAGAATTCATACCCACAATTCATTAATATCACCTATACAAGGCAATAGTTAAGGACCATATAATTTACACTAAATCCTACTACTATTACTATAACCTTTAAATCACAGTGAATATGCTATTTGAGACATCAATGGAAAGTAGAATAATATAGGTCAATCAAACCTTGAACCACATAAATCACATATATATAACTCAACAATAATATCCAAGTAAGACAGTAGGTACAATTATCCCTACACAATTAAATTCCATATTCATGCATAATAAGGTCCATGTTACAGTGAAGGCCATGCTTATCATTCAATAGGACGTATAGATCACATTCTTTAAGTATCCATCCACATTGATCCAATATCACGTAATGCATCATTAATACACATTTTAAACAGTAGATCTAAGCATATCAACATAGTTGAATCGCAATTCGACATGCATAAGATCAAGATCATAAAGCCATACATAGACTAAAATTGTGTTTGTGAAAGAGCATGGGTTCATCATGCAATTGGATTGAAAACCACGTCCAAATCAGTAGATAATCACTAATACATTCATATTATGCCTTTGAAATCAATTTAAGGAAGAACCCATGGAAGATTGAAGAAGATGTTTGATCATAAATTCTCTTTTGAAACTTTGAGATTAACTCTCTAGATGGAAGGATAACTAGAGATGAAGGATCACCATACCTTATTATTCATGAAAACCTCTAAAACTTGATGAATCATCCATGGAAATCCGAGCTCCAAGCTGTTATTGAGCTTCACCAACAATGGTGGTTTCTAGGGAGAATATTTTTGGAGGGAAAGGTTTCTTACGTGTGTATGGGATTGGGAATGGGAGGTTCACGTGTTTGATCCTATATATAAAACCAAATATTGGTAAATAACTCAATTAGAGTCGGTTTAGGACGTGGGGTGAATTTCCCATTCACCCCTTAAATAAAACAGTACGCAGGCAACAGGTTGCAGGCCATCATCGACGGAACCATCTACTGCCTGTTGGTCAGTCGACGGGCCGTGCATTGGCTTCTGTCGATTGGTACTTGGCCAATTTTTGGCTTGAGACCTGCCCAAGCTAAGTGTCAAACGACGAGACCTCACCTATGGGCCGTTGGTTGACCAACTGTCCGTCGTTTGGTTCATCGATTGACACTGCCAAGGCAGTGTCTCGACTAGCCTTGGGTCCTTCTTGTGGGCCCTTTTATGGGGCCCTTTTGAAGTCGTACCTGGACGTTTCCCATGTAAATACAACCCTTAACAAGTTGTAGACCTCCCACATAAGTTTCACCCAAAACAAACACCTGCAACACGTCCAAACCTGCAAGGCCCTATCAAGACACACGCATGCATGTCTCAAGGCTATCTTTCGAACGTCTTGGGCGTTCTTGGACGTTTGACCTCCAAACTTCTCGAAACTTCATATAATGCCATTTAACATCATTATAACTCATTTTAAGACTTCATAAGCTTATTTCATACAATTTTAAGCATGCATAGACACATGAGGCACATAGGTGACTAGTCGTCGAACGTTTTGGTCGACCCTTGACGTTTGACTTCCAAATCACCTCAAACTTTATACATTGCCTCTAAACCATATTATAAGTCATTTTAGGACCTTATAACCTTAAGACAAACATGTTAGGCTCTAGACACCCTAACTCATTTTGGGTGTCTTACAATATCCCTCACTTGAGAACATTCGTCCTCGAATGACAGTTAGAACATTTCAATCAAAACAAGGACTTCAATGCAGCATAGAGCAGTTCATCACAATCATAACATCATCACATAGAAGTTAATGCACCAAACTTACGAGGAACACAACATCACATCATTTTAACATTCAATGCACACAAGCAAGCAAAAACCTTCATTCACTCACTCTTTAATTCATCAAACATAAGACTCTTATCATTCTTATAGGAGGAACATCCTTCTCCTAAGCATAACATGGTCATTACACTCTATTTCATTAAGTGATCATCTTGCAAGGACACACATAGGCAGATTACAACAATACTCAAAAGCAAGTAGGCACTCATACTTCCATGCACATTGACTTGAGTTAATTGAATCAACAAGGACCTTCATTAGTTAGACCTAGTGTTATGAGGGTCATACTCAACCATACCATGCTTAGTTGTGTCCATGGAGGAATGTCCATCTCCTTAACACACTTACATGTATCATGAGCTCACACCCAAGCAAATGCACAAAGGCCGTCTTTACTGTAATATGAGAAATTCTCAACTTTTTAAACCAAGACAAATGGTAAGTCACACCAAGTGCATCACAAAAATTAGGAAGCCATTTCACACAATCAATTTATAACATAGTACTCATATTCACAGTAAGCATCATTTGGGAAAATTAATACAAATTATAGGCACATACATGAATACTAAGCTAAACATGCTTTCACTTTTCAAGAGTGAGCCTACAATCATGATTTCCCAACAATACAAGTCACATAGTTTTCAAGAGACTCCACATATTTCATTTTAAAGAGACTCAACTTGTCATTATAAGGCTAAACATTACACTTCACAAGTGACTAAAACCAAGTTCCTTATCTTACCTCATGAAGTCAAATTCACAATTATCATGTTAAGATGCAATTCAACATGAGAAAACCATGAATTTTATCAAAATTTCCATTCATGCACCTTGGAATCTTAAAATAATATCCTTAAGGTAATGTCAATCAATACATACCAAACATATAAAGTTCATGCAACTCATACTTTATGCAAGACTATATTCATGAACAAGCTTACTAAGAATTCATTAGTTTCAAGTTCAAGTAAAAATAGAAGGACAAGGTAGAAAATATCTACAACCTTACCATTTCATCACCATCCCCCACTTAGGGTAAACCCAATTAAGAGCAACTTAACCCAATCTTCAAGAGGATCTTAGTTATCAATCAATAAGGGAATTACAGTAACATACCATGAGGGCTTCAAAGGTGTTCTAAACTTCATTACCTAGGCAATTTATCCCCAATCATCAAGTTAGGTCATCTCATTCAACCACATAAGATTTTCATACAATACTATAGACACCAAGGTCATACAACATTAGGGAAAACAACAAGGAGACTTAGCGATAAATTTTCTTCTTTTCCCTAGAACATTACAATAAGGTGACTTCTAGGTCACTAAAACCCACATCATCACCCTACCAAGTCATGCATACTAACTTTACAACTAGTATCAAGTATAAACAAAGGACTCCAAACCATACTAAGTAATCATTAATTTTCACACATCCCAACTAAGGCAACATTTGAAACATCATGCATATATTCAAAGGGACATATTGAACACCTTTAAGCACATATTCCTAGGGTAGCATGCTTTCATAGGTAGTCACTAAGCATTTCAAGTTCAAATCATAATAGTAAGCCACCAACATGTAAAACCATATAGTAACACATCATTTCAAAAGAAACTCATGTCAACCATAATAACTTCTAACATGCTTTAACTATATCTTGACATACATTTTCAACATAACATGCTATTTTACATAAGTCTCATACATAGCCATATATGGCATCATAACCTCAAAACATTTCAAAATTCACCTTCAAACATACTCATTCAACCATAAAACCAAGTTAAGCATTAACTCACCTTTTCTCCCTCAAGCATAGAGATACAATCTCATCCAAGCAATCATATCTATAAAGACCACCGGAGAAGAAAACATAAGAGAGAGATCTTATAGAGTTAAGTTCTATGGCACGATATGAGAACGATGAAGAAGGGAAACTCTATCGTCATTCCTCCCGTACCATTTGATGTGTCGTGACTCACCACCAATGCTACGAGACTCTACTAGACGTGGCATTATGAGACTTTTAGAACCTAAAATCACTTTATAAACCTCATGCTCTGATACCACGTTTGTCACATCCGGGGAGTACCCCCTAGAAGTAACATGGCTTACTTGACCTCTTGGAGGTCGTATACAAGCTCATAGTTATCATTCATCGCATTGACATAAAAAAATTAGCAGAAAATTTAAAACTTTCTTAGCACATCATATGCTAGGACATTACTTCATATATAAAAAACATAAGTCATAATACATATATAGACCTTAAGTCTCTTTGTCATCTTAGACTCAACAACATTAGAGTACATTAGGGACACGGCTCATAAGACACATTACATAACTATACAATATTTAAAGACTTTACAATAAAGACATAAGTAGGAGATCCTGATTTCTTTCATTGAGCTTGAGAATCATCTATCAAGCTCTTCACCATTCAAGACATCCTTTAAGCATCCATAACCTACAGTTTGTGTAAAAAGTAGAGAAGAATGGGATTACTACAAGAATACACTAAGTATGGCAACCATGCAAAAACATGCATTTAAAACGGACATTTTCTTGAAATCATACTTCATGCAATTTTGAGTAAATCATCATAAAACCTTTATCCAATAGCATTTATATCAGTCATATACTTCATATAAACATATTCAAAGGCCAGACATCACATAACATCACATATAGAATTTTTTACATTTTTGAAGCCACTTTACAGTAAGCTACTTTTATGTTATAGTGAGCATTCTTTCCTACTGTTCATTAACTTCCCAAGTAACCGTCTAGTGATACTTGGTGCAATGCATCACCTTAAGGTCACAAGTAAACATACATATAACCTACATGAATCAACACATACCATCATAGGAGTATAGTACAACATATACATATTTAAGCCAAGACTAAAAAGGCATTACAGTGAACTCCTAACCATGATGCACATATACTTATTTTACTTCACATAGAATCTTATAGGACCTAACTCATGCCCCCAATATAAGTCTATTAGTGCAATGTACATATAAGGCCCCATAACCTCACACATACTTAATAAACTTATCAAGAGACCACAAGCCTTTACATCCAAGTCATTCATTAACATAGTGAGAGAAAACACTTCAGTTATGTCAAGCAAGATCTTCATCATATGGTCAATAAGATCAACATCAATGCACATCATCATAACAAGTAGACCAATACTACAAAGTCATGCATAAAGAACGTATACATAGTGACATGCATTACAACACCTTCCTTAGACTTCCTAAGGAGCTACTTGTGCAATGTCTAGATGGGTTCATTACTTCCACCTATCCTAAGTAACCTCCCTTAAGTCATCCTAGTTAGGATCCTAGTCATTTACTTCCATTGTCCATTTTACTTTAGGGAAACTATAGCCTTAACCGACACTAAGACCATGGGTGCTAAACATGGAATTTGGTGTTGTAGAGCCTTACACCAATGGAAGGTGTTCCTACCTAGCCAAGGTAGAACATTAACATATATCCTAGCATCCTAAGTGAATTCACTTTGCTAGATCCTATGTGGCAAGCATAGTTTATGGAACTAAGAGATAGGTAGTTCCCTCTACATGACATTGGGCAATTGGGCCTCATCTCATGAGAAGACATGGGTGATCCCTTCCTCAAGGGAAGTCAACACCTCATGTGGGCCCATAGGTGAATTTTCCTCAAAGGGAAGTCAAAACTCTATAAGGGACAAATGGTGAATCTTCCTCTAAGGAAATCCAACACCTCTCAATGTCAAGTTCACTCGGTGCTAAGTTAAGTTCCCTTTATTGAAAAGCCTTTAATTACATTTTTATAAAACATAGGCTTAAGATATTCATTCTTTATATGCTTATAGCATATTCAAGCACCTATCTAGTTTAGAGTATTCTTGGGCACCCCTATCAAGGCCCCTCTCACTTACTAGATCATCATCCATGTGTGTGTGTACATACATGTGAGCGAACCTTTCACATAACACATAGATATCACACATGTTCATACATCAATGCATAAGTATATAGGTATAACTATATGAGCAATCCTTCCATATAAAACCCACTAAGACTCTATGCACATTCATACTTCATCATATCATATAAGCTTAACATGCATCGTAGTAGAAACTAGTGAATATGAGAACTACCTTTCATTTAGACACCATAAACTTTTACTACTTTCAAGCATACATGAGGTGTGAGTGTGTGTACATTGGTCAACATGATCACATAATGGCTATCAACAACTCATTGAGGCATCCACCCTCTTAGACCACATTACACTTTCAAGTATAGACCACACAACACAATTTAGCATAGGAGACGAGTCAACTTCATAGTATACTTTAAGACTCCTAACATTAGCTATTCACACATTCACATAGGGGTACATTGGTAGGGGTCATCAATCATTAACACTTAACCCAGGGCTGCACCTACACATGCTCTTACAAAGCCATTCACATGCTCATAACAATAGTAACACAACCTAGGTTCACAACTATAATAGAAGACTAGGCACAAGTTACACATAAGGTGATCATCATAATCACTTATCCATATATTCATCAATTTGCCTTCAAGGCCATGGTCAACACATATATAATGACATAAAGTAAACATCGCCACCATAAGTGGACCATACCACACAATACCCTACAAGGCTTTATCAACTACGTTAATATAGAAAAGTAGAGGGATGAGCCATTCTTACCAATTCATCAATCTTTGATCATCATTGATCAATACTCCTTTCTCATCATTTATACATTATAAAGCAGTAGCTATAAGTTCTTAAATCATAAACGAAACCATGTACAAGTCGTCACTAGATCATGGTTCAACTAGTGCACTATATCACATATATGGTAGGAAGTAGAGAGTTATAGATCATCGAGTAACTTCACTAGTTTTGCTCATCAATCATAATGTATCATTAATATACATCTAGGGCAGTAGTAAAATAGATATAAATCAAATCTAAATCATGCTTCATCTACCCTAGAATTAAGATCACCTAATGTTCATTACAACATTCAAATTGTAGGCTAGAAGAACCTAGATCAATTCATGCCAAGACTCCTTTTCTTTGATCATCAAGAATTCATACTCACAATTCATTAATATCATCTATACAAGGCAGTAGTTGAGGACCATAGAATCTACATGAAATCCTACTACCATTACTATAACCTTTAGATCACAGTGAACATGCTATTTTAGACATCAATGGAAAGTAGGATAATATAGGCCTATCAAACCTTGAACCACATGAATCACATATATATAACTCAACAATAATATCCAAGTGAGACAGTAAGTACAATTATCCCTACACAATTGAATTCCACATTCATGCATAATAAGGTCCATGTTACAGTGAAGGCCATGCTTATCATTCAATAGGACGTATAGATCACATTCTTTAAGTATCCATCCACATTGATCCAATATCACGTAATGCATCATCAATACACATTCTAAACATTATATCTAAGCATATTAACATAGTTGAATCACAATTCGACATGCATAAGATCAAGATCATAAAGTCATACATAGACTAAAATCGAGTTTGTGAAAGAGCATGGGTTCATCATGCAATTGGATTGAAAACCATGTTCAAATCAGTAGATAATCACTAATACATTCATATTATGCCTTTGAAATCAATTTAATAAAGAACCCATGGAAGATTGAAGAAGAAGATGTTTGATCATAAATTCTCTTTTGAAACTTTGAGATTAACTCTCTAGATGGAAGGATAACTAGAGATGAAGGATCACCATACCTTCTTATTCATGAAAATATCTAAAACTTGATGAATCATCCATGGAAATCCGAGCTCCAAGCTGTTCTTGAGCTTCACCAACAATGGTGGTTTCTAGGAAGAATATTTTTGGAGGGAAAGGTTTCTTACATGTGTATGGGATTGGGAATGGGAGGTTCACGTGTTTGATCCTTTATATACACCCAAATATTGGTAAATAACTCAATTAGAGTCGGTTTAGGACGTGGGGTGAATTTCCCATTCACCCTTTTAATAAAACAGTATGCAGGCAACAGGTTGCAGGCCACCATTGACGGAACCATCTACTAGCCGTTGGTCAGTCGTCGGGCCGTGCATTGGCTTATGTCGATTGTTCCTTGGCCAATTTTTGGCTTGAGACCTGCCCCAAGATAAGTGTCAAACTACGAGACCTCACCTATGGGCCGTTGGTTGACCAACTGGCCGTCGTTTGGTTCGTCGATTGACATTGCCAAGGCAGTGTCTCGACCAGCCTTGGGTCCTTCTTGTGGGCCCTTTTGCGGGGCCCTTTTGAAGTCGTACCTGAACGTTTCCCACGTAAATACAACCCTTAAAAATTTTTAGACCTCCCACATAAGTTTCACCCATAACAAATACCTGCAACACGTCCAAACATGCAAGGCCCCATCAAGACACACACATGCATGTCTCGAGGCTATCTTTCGAACGTCTTGGGCGTTCTTGGACGTTTGACCTCCAAACTTCTCGAAACTTTATATAATACCATTTAACATCATTATAACTCATTTTAAGACTTCATAATCTCATTTCATACAATTTTAAGCATGCATAGACACATGAGGCACATAGGTGACTAGTCGTCAAACGTTTTGGTCGACCCTTGACGTTTGACTTCCAAATCACCTCAAACTTGATACATTGCCTCTAAACCATATTATAAGTCATTTTAGGACCTTCTAACCTTAAGACAAACATGTTAGGCTCTAGACACACTAACTCATTTTGGGGTCTTACAGTATGTGTCTTATATAATTAAGCACGAAAAGTAAATGTTATCATTAAAAGCGAACAATTAGTGACGAATTTGTTGTCGTAGCTAATAATTTCGTAGCTATATAAGAAATAAAGTTTTAAGTCAAAAAAATTATCATAAATTAGATACATTATTAGTGACGAAATAATGTGTCAGCAATAACTTTAAATTCGTGACTAACACTACTTTTCAAATAACGCAATTATTTTTTTAGTGGAAAACATTAGTAGGCGAAACTTTGCTACGGATTTTTATGTTTCGTCACTAAAAGTATGTGTCTCATATATTTAAGCATGAAAAGTAAATTTTTTCACTAAAAGCGAACAATTAGTCACGAATTTAATGTCGTAGCTAATAATTTCGTAGCTATATATCATATTTGTTGTAGTGTGAATAAAAAATTACCACCTAAGTAAAACATAAAAGGTAGGAGAGGAAAGTCCACTGTTTATAGACAACAAAGGGTAGTGTGAACAAATGATTATTGTGTCTTACAAGAAAGGTTATAACTCTTTGGTAAAGTTACAACCCCTTCGAAAAGGTCAAAACCTTTCATAAAAGTCACAACTGTTCATAAATCACAACTCTTCATAAAAGTCATGACTTTTCATAAAAGTTATGACTTTTCATAAAAGTCACAACTTTTCGAAAAGGATATAATTTCTTGGAAAAATTACAACCCTTCGGAAAGTTTACAATCTTTCATACAAGGTACAACTTTTCATAAAAGTCACACTTTTTTCATAAAAGTCACAACTTTTAATGAAAGGAGAAGACTACTCTTGGAAATAAAATAAATTAAAAGGGAATTCTGATTCGTGGTGGCGCCACATAGGCGGGCTTCAATTATAGGGCGGACGGAGTATGCAATGGAAAATGATTCAAAAAAAATTCTTAAAACACACGAAGTTGAACAAAAATGCCCCAAATTAAGAATGTGTTTGGCATGACGGAATTTTTTTTTGAAAACATATTTTCCATTTTTCCCATGTCCGGTTAGCTTAATTGAAATCAAATTGTTTTCTTCATTTATGAAAAATGACTTTCCTTCAAAATTTAAGAAAAACATTTTTCAAAACTCTACTTCATCCTTCAATTTTAATTTTTTTTCTTACGCCCCCCCCCCCCCCCAAATCCAAAAAAATAATTAAAAATTAAATTTTTTCTTATTTATTAAATTTCATCTACTTCCTAACCAGCCCAGCCCCCCTACCCTAAAAAAAAGAATGAAAAATTATTTTAGAAAATATTTGAAATTTTATGTTTTCTATACCATACCCAGCCCCTACAAGCCCCTTCCCCGCCCCTTTATTTTTTTTAAAAAATTTCATTTTCTTACACTAACCTATACCCTGACCCCGCGACCCCCAATCATATTTATTGTTTTTGAAAATATTTTGAAATTTTAAAAATTACATTTTTTACGTCACCACCCCCTCCCACCGAATTTCTACGGCACCCCCTACCACCCCCGTCATTTTTTTTTTTCAAAAAAAATATTGTTTTGAAAAATATTTCAAAGTCTTAAAATTTCTTTTTTGCGCCACCATTCCCCATCCACCACCACCCACCACCATTTCAGTATTTTGTTAAAAAAAATATTTTTGAAAAATATTTTAGGGCCGGAAGTTGGGTCAGATCTCATGGTCAAATTTTGGGACGATCGTTGGGGTCGTGTGCTAGTTAGAGTGTTAGGGTCGGGTCCTAGATCGAGTATCGTGATTGAATTTCGGGTTAAACATTATTTTTAAATATTAATTTTTTTATTCTCAAGCCAAAAGTAAAAGATATTTTTTGAAGAATAATTTTCATTCACCAATCAAACATTAAAAAATATTTTCTACTAACCAACCAAATAAGATAAAAATAAGTTAGAAATCCACTTAGTTTTCAAGAAAACATTTTCCTTTCGTACAAAGCACACCCTAATAGTCTAGTTTAAAAAATGCACTTGTTATCAATTCTTTGATCTAAAAATGGCCTTTTCATTAGTTCTTTGGCCCAAAAATATACATATTGTTATTATTGAGTAAAAAAATTGTCTCTTTTCTGAATAAATATATTGTTTCTTTTTATTTTTTGAACACATTATTTTCTTAATAAAACTGTTTTCTTTCTTTGTAAATTCCTTAAACTAATATAACAGTAAAACCTAATCTTGTTTCTTCTCAATATCCCTTTTTTCAATTAAAATTGAATACTTCATAATACTTTTGATACTAATTAATTTAGGGTATATATATATATATATATATATATATATATATATATATATATATATATATATATATATATATATATATATATATATATATATATATATATATATATATATATATATATATATATATATATATATATATATATAAGATCATAGTAATCTTATCATTAATTTTGGTTTAGATAATAGTTTAAAAAATTCTAATAAAATAGAAAATATTATTATTTTTTAATCTTTGTCAAATTAAAATAAGATAAATATTTTCTAAGTATTCCTTGATTTTAAAGTTGATATAAAAAATGATCAACAATAACTCCATCAATGATAATTTTGTTATTTGAAGCAATGTGTATATTACATTATTGTTGGACTTTAAAATCAATGACCATACCAGCAAATGTGTATCCTTCTTCAATTCGAAAATATTTAGAAACAAAAAATTTCCTATTTCAGGAAAATAAATTTATTGTTATTCAAATAAAAAATAATGATAGATTATTATGATATTTTATATAAAAATTAATGATGAGGTACAATTATTTTATCAAATAAAGAATACAAAAACAATATATTTATTAGGAAAGAACATCTTAAATCCAAAAATAGAAAAACACAACATTTTTGAACTAAATTATTAGGGGCTGATTTGAACCAAAATAGGGACAAAAAAGATAATTTTGAAGTGAGATGACATTATAAATTGACCTTTTCCCCGTCTCAGAGACATTGGAGGAGTACCAATAGTAATAAAATTTAAAATATATCAAGAAAATGAAAATATTATTTTAGGAATAAAATGGTTAGAACAAGTAAAATCATATAATCTAGAAGACAAACAATTGACAATAAATTCTGAAAATAAAAGAGTAATAATAAAAAGAACTTTGGTAGGATAAAAATATGAAAATACATATACTTGCAAAGATAATAATAGAGGGGTATTACAACAGATATTATACACCGATGATAGATACGGGAGCAGAAGCTAATATATGCAAATATAATTGTTTACCGGAAGATAAATGGGAAAAATTAAAAACACCAATGGTAGTAACATGATTTAATAATGAAGGAAGCATGATCACATATAAGGCAAAAAATAAAAAATACAAATATGGGATAAGATATTAACTATAGAAGAATATATAATTTTGAATTGACTACAAAAGATATGCTATTAGGAATTTCTTTTTTAGAAAATTATACCCACATATAATAACAGAAAGACACTGGTGGTTCACAACACCATGTAAATAAAAAATAGGAGCAAAAAGAGTAAATAACAAATAACGAAAAATAACAGAATGGATAAAAGGAAGTGAGAAAATTACACAAAAGTTAGAAAATATAAAAGAAGAAGACCCTAAGATAGAATTAATTATATTCTCGATAAATAAAGTAAAAATAATCCAAGATAAATTAGAATTATTATATAATGAAGATCCTTTACAAGGATGGGAAAAACATAAAACAAAAGTGAAAATTGAGCTAATTGATAATAATAGTATAATAACCCAAAAATCATTAAAATATAATTTTAATGATTTAATCGAATTTAAGATACATATAAATGAATTACTAGAAAAAGGATATATACAAGAAAGCAATAGTAAGCACACAAGCCCGTCATTTATAGTAAATAAACATAGTGAACAGAAAAAAGGAAAAAGCATAATGGTTATTGATTATAGAAATTTAAATGCAAAAACTAAAACATATAATTATCCGATACCAAATAAAATACTAAAGATAAGACAAATACAAGGATATCATTATTTTAGCAAATTTGATTGTAAATCAGGATTTTATCACTTAAAACTAGAAGAAGAGTCTAAAAAACTAACAGCATTCACTGTACCACAAGGATTTTATGAATGGAATGTATTACCATTTAGATATAAAAACGCACCAGGTAGATATCAATACTTTATGGACAATTACTTTAAACAAATAGAAAATTATGTAGTATACATTGATGATATACTATTATATTCCAAAACACAAGATGAACATGTAAGATTATTAGAAAAATTTATACATGTAATAGAATATTCGGGTATAAGTCTAAGTAAAAAGAAAACAGATATAATGAAAAATCAAATAGAATTCTTAGGAATACAAATAGATAAAAACGGAATAAAAATGCAAACACATATAGTCAAAAAATAATTAACTCAAATGAACAACTAGACACAAAAAGGAAATCACAATCATTCTTAGGACTAGTAAATCAAGTAAGAGAATACATACCAAAATTAGCAGAGAATTTAAAACCATTACAACAAAAATTAAAGAAAGATATAGAATATCAATTTGATAAAAAAGACCAAATACAGATACAAAAGGTAAAATTTTTATGTAAAAACTTACCTAAACTATATTTTCCTGATGAAAACAAAATATTTACTTATATAATAGAATCAGATGCGAGTGAAAAAAAGTTATGGAGGAATATTAAAATACAAGTATGATGCCAATACAATAGAACATCATTGCAGGTATTATTCAGGAACATTTAATAATACAAAAATAAAATATAAAATAAATAGAAAAGAATTGTATTCAGTATATAAGTGTTTATTATCATTTGAATCATATAATGTATATAACAAATTCATTATAAGAACAGACAATACACAAGTAAAATGGTGGCTAACAAGAAAAATACAAGATTCGGTAACAACAAAAAAAATAAGGAGATTGATATTAAATATATTAAATTTCACATTTACAATTGAAGTAAAAAAAACTGATAAAAATGTTATTGCAGATTACCTATCACGACAAAGCTACTCAGACTGAGACTAAGGGAGAAGATACAATTGAAAAGATACTCGAAGCTATTACTACACTTTGTACAAAAGTAGATAATATGGACAACGAGATACAAAAGTTAAAGACTAATGAAGATAATCTGAAGTCTAAAGCTAGCATAAGTCAGCAGCATGACTATAAAAATGCGGAACTATGTCAATCGGAAGACAAAAAAAATCCAGAACTAAACGGTGACGTTGGGAAACACCTAAAAACCCATAATAATCGTTTAAATACAGCTGCAGGTACAAGCGAACGAGTTAGTGAAAAACATAAGAATTCAAACTTAAACCAGTTATTCGAAAAACCATTTACCTCGAGGCTAACACCAAAAAACATATTAACTACTGAACCACAAACTTCTACATACGCAGATAGCCTACACCATGATAAAAGAACATATAACCATATTACGCGAATCTATAGAAAATATACACAAAATTCAAAAGTTTTTAAACCTTAAACCCAGATCTACTACAACCCAAGAACCCAACCAGGATTATTTAACCCAAAAATTACTAGGTTATACTAAATTGATTGCACAATCAAAAACTAACGCCAACTTAGTAAGGACATGTTACAACTATGAATTACTAAATACAGTATATACATATGATGGAGAGAAACTAAGTGGAATACCGGAGATACATAAAGCATTTATTACTTATAAGAGAGTTACTAAGGAAAATTTATTCTATGTAAAATTCTATACGACAACAACAGAGATATTATACGAGGAAATAAAATCTCCGATACAAGTAGTAAAGATAGGACTAACAAAAGATATGATAATACCAGAAGATATTGAACAGCAACCAGAGATACAAAAAAGCGAGATACCCAATTTTTATGCCAATAAGAGAATAATTGGTATATCAACCATTATACAAGAGCTAGCAAATAATTATTTAAACGGAAATGCTATATAGAGCTACTATGCAAGAGATCAGTTAATGATTTATTCCAATTCAAGGGAGGTAAGGAAAGCAGATATGGATGAAGTCCAGAGATGGATTTTATCATTACTTAAGCCAGAAGAACGACCTACAACACGAGCACTTAAAGTAGGATTTATTTCGGCAGAATTATTAACGAGGTATTGCAAGCTAACTGGTCACAAATACCCTGATCAAATATGTTCAAAATGCAACGGAGAAGATAATATAATCCCAGACGTACAGCTGGAATAAGAGATAAAGACGAAAGATAATAAGAAGATAAAGATGAAGAATCTTTCGAAAAGACAGAAAGACGGAAGATGACAAGAAGATAAAAATGAAAATAAAAAGAAACAAAAACGTGCTTGGCCACACAAAGCCAAAAGTAAATATGTAAAAGTCTTGAAATGTATAGTAGTAGTCACATTATTGGCTAGTAGGATAACTTAGTCAATATATGCATGTGCATTATTAAAGATATGTTGACAAGTGTAAAGTATGGTAGGTGGTGTGTATTATTAAAAAGACAAATGTAAAAGTAGTAGGTAGGGATAGTTGTAAAGTAAGTGTGGAGTATAGTAAGTGCATAATTATGCACTAATTCCTTTCTATATAAAGGAAGGAAGATGTAACATAAAGAGGGGGGCCTGAAATAAAAAAAAAACTCTTTTTAAAATAAAAAAGGTCTCTCAACGAAAAAATATGTATTCAGATAAATGGAGCAACAATCTGAAATCCAATTAGATATTTCAGATAGCATGAATAAGCAAGAAACAAAGGTATATTGTTCAAAAAATATGCAGAACTAATTTCATATATTCCTGAATATCATATATATGATTGAATAATTTTATGTTAGTTATTTTGTACTAGAATTATTTGAATCATGATTTCTAGTTTATTAGCACACTGGAAACAGGGAGAAAACTTCTATACTATGCCATCCTAATGTTGAAATCGGTAGGCAAGAAAAGCCGTTTAGGGGAGTAAACAAAGTTGAGGCGCTGATAAGAAGAATCCGCTAAAGTACGATGCTAGTAGTGACAGGAAAACATGATAAATAGATAATCTAGTTCATAATAATCTAATATGAATTTAATCGATTATGAATATGATAGGAAGGAATAATTGAAAAATCCCGCATAACAACGAACATGACCACATACATACATGACGAAATGATAAAAAGTTATGAAACTTTAATCTTATATATACTTCAAGGTAAAGAAATAATTGAATTAAGAAGAATAATATGGGAAAAAATATTTAATAATAACGAACCAACAGATATATTAAATCAACAATGGTATGAAATAGAACTACGAGATTTAGACTATGAAAAAATAGAATGGTATGATTTAAAAATAAATTCAGATTAAAATGGACTACGGATATTCACAATATTGGATAGAATCTATGAAAGATATAAAATTATTAGAACAATTAATGGAGGAAAATTTATATATGTACCAAAGAACCCAAGATATGTTATATTTATAATATATCATAAATAACATTAAAGAAATATTTAAACTAAAACAACGAAACTATCAACTTAACTACAAAAAATGGTATAAAAGAGTCTTTTTTATTTCAGGCCCCCCTCTTTATGTTACATCTTCCTTCCTTTATATAGAAAGGAATTAGTGCATAATTATGCACTTACTATACTCCACACTTACTTTACAACTATCCCTACCTACTACTTTTACACTTGTCTTTTTAATAATACACACCACCTACCATACTTAACACTTGTCAACATATCTTTAATAATGCACATGCATATATTGACTAAGTTATCCTACTAGCCAATAATGTGACTATTACTGTACATTTCAAGACTTTTACATATCTACTTTTGGCTTTGTGTGGCCAAGCACGTTTTTGTGTTTCTTTTTATTTTTATTTTTATCTTCTTATCATCTTCCGTCTTTCTCTCTTTTCGAAAGATTCTTCATCTTTATCTTCTTATTATCTTCCGTCTTTATCTCTTATTCCAGCTGGACATCTGGGATTATATTATATTTTTCGTTGTATTTTGAACACATGTGATCAGGGTATTTGTGACCAATTAGCTTGCAATACCTCGTTAATAATTCTGCCAAAATAAATCCTACTTTAAGTGCTAGTGTTGTAGGTCGTTCTTCTAGCTTAAGTAATGATAAAATCCATCTCTGGACTTCATCCATATCTGTTTTCCTTAGCTCCCTTGAATTGGAATAAATCATTAACTGATCTCTTGCATAGTAGCTCTATATAGCATTTCCGTTTAAATAATTATTTGCTAGCTCTTGTATAATGGTTGATATACCAATTATTCTCTTATTGGCATAAAAACTGGGTATTTCGCTTTTTTGTATCTCTGGTTGCTGTTCAATATCTTCCGGTATTATCATATCTTTTGTTAGTCCTATCTTTACTACTTGTATCGGAGGTTTTATTTCCTCGTATAATATCTCTGCTGTTGCCTTATAGAATTTTACATAGAATAAATTTCCCTTAGTAACTCTCTTATAAGTAATAAATGCTTTATGTATCTCCGGTATTCCACTTAGTTTCTCTCCATCATATGTATATACTGTATTTAGTAATCCATAGTTGTAACATGTCCTTACTAAGTTGGCGTTAGTTTTCGATTGTGCAATCAATTTAGTATAACCTAGTAATTTTTGGGTTAAATAATCCTGGTTGGGTTCTTGGGTTGTAGTAGATCTGGGTTTAAGGCTTAAAAACTTTTGAATTTTGTGTATATTTTCTATAGATTCGCGTAATATGGTTATATGTTCTTTTATCATGGTGTACGCTATCTGCGTATGTAGAAGTTTGTGGTTCAGTAGTTAATATGTTTTTTGGTGTTAGCCTCGAGGTAAATGGTTTTTCGAATAACTGGTTTAAGTTTGAATTCTTATATTTTTCACTAACTCGTTGGCGTGTACCTGCAGCTGTATTTAAACGATTATTATGGGTTTTTAGGTGTTTCCCAACGTCACCGTTTAGTTCTGGATTTTTTTTGTCTTCCGATTGATATAGTTCCGCATTTTTATAGTCATGCTGCTGACTTATGCTAGCTTTAGACTTCAGATTATCTTCATTAGTCTTTAACTTTTGTATCTCGTTGTCCATATTATCTACTTTTGTACAAAGTGTAGTAATAACTTCAAGTATCTTTTCAATTGTATCTTCTCCCTTAGTCTCATTCTGAGTAGCTTTGTCGTGATAGGTAATCTGCAATAACATTTTTATCAGTTTTTTTTACTTCAATTGTAAATGTGAAATTTAATATATTTAATATCAATCTCCTTATTTCTTTTGTTGTTATCGAATCTTGTATTTTTCTTGTTAGTCACCATTTTACTTGTGTATTGTCTGTTCTTATAATGAATTTATTATATACAATATATGGTTCAAATGATAATAAACACTTATATACTGAATATAATTCTTTTCTATTTATTTCCCATTTTATTTCTGTATTATTAAATGTTCCTGAATAATACCTGCAATGATGTTCTATTGTATTGGCATCATACTTGTATTTCAATAATCCTCCATAACTTTTTTCACTCGCATCTGATTCTATTATATAAGTAAATATTTTGTTTTCATCAGGAAAATATAGTTTAGGTAAGTTTTTACATAATAATTTTACCTTTTGTATCTGTATTTGGTCTTTTTTATCAAACTGATATTCTATATCTTTCTTTAATTTTTGTTATAATGATTTTAAATTCTCTGCTAATTTTGGTATGCATTCTCTTACTTGATTTACTAGTCCTAAGAATGATTGTAATTTCCTTTTTGTGTCTAGTTGTTCATTTGAGTTAATTATTTTTTGTACTATATGTGTTTGCATTTTTATTCCGTTTTTATCTATTTGTATGCCTAAGAATTCTATTTGATTTTTTATTATATCCGTTTTCTTTTTACTTAGACTTATACCTGAATATTTTATTACATGTATAAATTTTTCTAATAATCTTACATGTTCATCTTGTGTTTTGAAATATAATAGTATATCATCAATATATACTACACAATTTTCTATTTGTTTAAAGTAATTGTCCATAAAGTATTGATATCTACCTGGTGCATTTTTATATCCAAATGGTAATACATTTCATTCATAAAATCCTTGTGGTACAGTGAATGCTGTTAGTTTTTTAGACTCTTCTTCTAGTTTTAAGTGATAAAATCCTGATTTACAATCAAATTTGCTAAAATAATTATATCCTTATATTTGTCTTATCTTTAGTATTTTATTTGGTATCGAATAATTATATGTTTTAGTTTTTGCATTTAAATTTCTATAATCAATAACCATTATGCTTTTTTCTTTTTTTTGTTCACTATGTTTATTTACTATAAATGTCGGGTTTGTGTGCTTACTATTGCTTTCTTGTATATATCCTTTTTCTAGTAATTCATTTATATGTATCTTAAATTCGGTTAAATCATTAAAATTATATTTTAATGTGTTTTGGGTTATTATACTATTATTATCAATTAGCTCAATTTTCACTTTTGTTTTATGTTTTTTCCATCCTTGTAAAGGATCTTCATTATATAATAATTCTAACTTATCTTGGATTATTTTTACTTTATTTATCGAGAATATAATTAATTCTATCGTAGGGTCTTCTTATTTTATATTTTCTAACTTTTGTGTAATTTTCTCATTTTCTTTTATCCATTCTGTTATTTTTCGTTATTTGTTAATTACTCTTTTTGCTCCTATTTTTTGTTTACATAGTGTTGTGAACCACCAGTGTCTTTCTGTTATTATATGTGGGTATAATTTTTCTAAAAAAGGCATTCCTAATAGCATATCTTTTGTAGTCAATTCAAAATTATATATTTCTTCTATAGTTAATATCTTATCCCATATTTGTATTTTTTATTTTTTGCCTTATATGTGATCATGCTTCCTTCATTATTAAATCATGTTACTACCATTGGTGTTTTTAATTTTTCCCATTTATCTTCCGGTAAACAATTATATTTGCATATATTAGCTTCTGCTCCCGTATCTATCATCGGTGTATAATATCTGTTGTAATACCCCTCTATTATTATCTTTGCAAGTATATGTATTTTCATATTTTTATCCTACCAAAGTTCTTTTTATTATTACTCTTTTATTTTCAGAATTTATTGTCAATTGTTTGTCTTCTAGATTATATGATTTTACTTGTTCTAACCATTTTATTTCTAAAATAATATTTTCATTTCCTTGATATATATTAAATTTTATTACTATTGGTACTCCTCCAATGATTATTTCTTTTTCTGTAGTTTCTTCGGTATACATTAATGCTTTTGGTAGTTCGGGGCATGATTGCCCAGTAGTTATTATTTTATCTTCCGTTATTAATTCTCTTGTAGTATAGTTTTCTTCTCGTCCTGTATCTATTAATATTAAATATTTCCGTTGTTCCATTATTCCCGTTATGTAATAATGATGTGGTTTTATTTCATCTTCTATTGATTTTTGTGGAGTTTTATTTATTCTTCTTGAGGTACTCATTTTTTATGATATTTGTGGTATTTCACAGTTTATTCTTTTTGATGTGCTTAATCTTTCTTTTACTATTTCTAAGTCTTCTTCTATATCAATCTCATTATAACTATAATCATTTTTATCTATGACTGTGACTATCCTTTCAAAAGGATCTTCTATTTTTATTCTATTTATTTTATTTTTTGCTGTTATTTTATGTTTTGTTGTTAAAACATATAAGTTTTTACATCTAGCTGTAAATATATTACTTCCCGGGGCTAGTTCTATTCCCGACATTTTCCAATATAATACTAGTGATTTATCTATGTTCCTGTCATTTATTGCTACTGAGTAGTTAGCACTTATTATAAATTTAAATTTTTGGTATATGAGGTTACCTTTTACTGCACTTATTATATTTTTTTCTATGGATTGTATGATTCTATCATCCGCTAAGTATATTTCTATGGGTGTATCTATTCCTTCTCTAAAACATGTTTTTATTAGTATTTCTGTTCCTCCTAAATGTACATATTTAATTGAATTTTTAGCCTTAATGTCTTGTATTTCTTTATTTATTATTCGTTTGTTTATTATTGGTATTTTGGCCTTTTCTTTAGTGTATTTGCAATCTATGATATGTTGTCTTTGACTTACTACATAATATTCTTCTTTTTGTTGTTTAAATCAGTTTCTTATTGTTTGTATTTTGAATATTTTTGCGATGCTTAGATCTAATTCTTTTCCTTTTATTTGTTCAAATATATTATTATCAAATATTAATTTTTGTTCTAAAGATTCTTCGTCTTGATGTTCTTCTTTATTTATTATTTGTATATCTGTTTCAGTCATTTGTTGTATTATAGAATTCATTATATGATTCCATTTTTATATCATTATCCATTTCATTTTCTGATATTTCATATATGCTATCTTCACTTTCTAATTCATAATCTACGTACTCTATCTGCGTATATTTTTCATCGTTTATTATTATTTTTGAAATTTGTTTTTTCTTTGGATTTTTAGGTAATTTATAGTCTCTAGCTATATATCCTAATTTTCCACAATTATAACAAGTACATGCTGTTAGTTTTCTTTTTGGTCTATATGGTGTTTTGATTTTGTAGTTTCTTACATAGTATCTTCTTCTCGGTTTTTTATATTTATATTTTGATCTGTATTTTTTATTATTTCTATTCTTATAATACCTATCCGTACAACCAAATTGAGGTGCTGTTTTATTTTTGCTAACATGCAAAGTTTTTTACTAATATTTTTTTCATTCTTATTTCTTCTTTATGTTTTTCACATAGTTTCATAAACCATCGTTGCTAGAATTTTATTCTGGCTCCTAAGGTATCTGTTAATTCTGCTTCGTTCCAATTTTTTATTACTTTTGAATTAAAAGGTTCTGGTAATTTTGTAAAATATAATTTTCTTATTTCTTTACTTTCTTCTGTGCTATATGTTCCTTTATAATAGTATTCTCTAAATGCACATGTATATTCATTTATGTAACACATATTACATATTGCTAATTTTGTCATTAGATTTCGATTTATGATTTTTTTTTATTTTGTTCTTCTACCTCTGTTGTCGTACTACTAAATTCATTTCTTAAAGCTACTTCATATTTATATAATATTTTCATAGTTGTAGTGGCTAATTCGCCACTAGATTTTTTATTATTTCTTAAGGTTTTTAAACTTTTATCTGATAAATTTTGTAACAATAATTTTACTTTTCCTATAAGTGTTCTTTCTATATATCCTGATGTCTCTGTTATTACTATTTTGTTATCTATTAATTGTTTTGATATATATCCTATCCATAATTGGATCGTTTTATTTATATCTGCTACACAGTCTAAATCTAGAAATTATGTTGTTCAATTATTGGTTTAGGTGTCCATATTTTATTCAATTTTTTATCCCATATAGTTTTTTCTCTATCATAGGTGTCCATAGTTTTCATTATAATATTTCGGATTTGAATTTTTTGGTTTTTTTTTTTTACTCCTGATGTGCTAGGTTTCTCATCCATGTCTACATCTCCTCTATTTATTTCTAAATTCCTTGCATTATCTATATTTGCTAAAATTTTCGTATATGTTTCGCTTGTTTCTGAATGTTGTTCTAGATCATCGTTGTTTATTTCATTAATTCTTATTTCGGGTAGATTATCTTAGCTATTTTCTTCTTTTTCCTCTAATTCGTCTTCTAATTGCAATTTTTCTTTGAATTTAATTATTTCATTAGCTAATTTTGTTTTTTTGTTCTTTTACTCTTTGTTTAATTTCATACATTTCTTTTAATATTGCTAGCTCTTTTTCTAGCTCCAGAATTTTAGTATTTTTTACTTCTTCCAATTGTTGTACTTCCCTTTCTGCTTGTTATTTTATTTTTCCAATTTCCGTTTTTCTATCTATTTTTTCATTTTCTTTAGTTATTCTTATCATAGCAGTTAAACTATCTTCTAGTTTTATCATTTTTTTTTCTAACATTAAATTTAGATTGCCACCTATTTTCTTATATGTTCTTCCTAGATTAGAAAATATTATTTTTATTTTTAATCCATCATAGTTTTCATATGTTTTTTCATCTATCGCGTATTCTTCCTTATTTATTTATAGATTGTGTTGAAGTTTATATTTTAAACTTTCTATTTGTATTTCTAGATAAAAAATAATTTTTCTTTGTGCTATTATAAATTTTTTACAAATTCCTGCGAATATGTTATTATTAAGTCTATTTTGCCTATGTACTAATTCTTGTGTTTTCGCTATAATTATTTCAGTAAGTTTTTTTTTATATTCGTTATTCTCGGTATTTATTGTATTTTTAAATATTGAATATATTTATATTCTATTTTAGATATATTATCTATTAATTAATCTAATTTTACGTTATCAGTTTTTGTGATATTGAGTTGTTTGTATTCCGGATATAATTTATTTAATTTTCTTCTTAGTTTTCTTAACTTTCTATTTGTATGTTTCTTACTATGTTTCTTATTATCCATAGATCTGATACCATTTTTGGGATAGTAGAAAGCAGATACAACTAAGAAAGAAAAAAGTTAGAGCGTCTTCTGTGAGGATATTTGAAGAATAAGCACTAGAGTAATTGAGGATGTTTCCAAATGGCAAAAATTGGCTGTGAAGAAGGTGTTTCCATTTTGTTATCCTTCATAATTTGATCAATTGGGCTTTTCTGATATGCGTTCTTGAATAGGTTAAGTATGTTGTCATAGAATGTAGATCTAGGATATATAGAAAGAAACATTATTGAGGTTCGCGCATTACTCTACTGATTTTTCTCTGATGAATTTCTTTTTTGTGTTTATTGAACTCAATTGTGGCTCAAGAGGCATATTTGGCTATTGAGAATTTAGAAACACAGATCCCCTCACTGTTCTACTCGAGCAATAAACCAATGTATTGTGGACCACAAGACGAAATTACATGGAGAAGTTCATTTCTTGAAGTAGAACCTAAGAAGAGTTTGTATAATTCAAATTTTAATCAGCTTGAATGAACTTAAACCTTTTGTTTTAGCTATAAATGAGTTAATGAGTATATTTTGCTATCAGAGGAGGGTTATTAATGTTGATCTGAAAAAGATGATGTGGTTAAGTGTGATAATCCTTAAAAACTTCATATGTTAATCAATTAGTTTTGACTTTGCGTTGGAATTACTTTTGTCATTTATCATGCTTGCTTATCTCGAAAACAACCTTTTTATCTTTGATGTAGGTGTAAGGTCTTTATAGACTCTAGCCACTACAAATTCCACTTTGTTGGACTATACTTGATATGTTAATGTTGTTTTTATCATGCTTGCTTACTTTACCTTTAGCTCCGTGAAGGGTAACTTTCTGTTTTATTATCAGTATTGAAGGGTTGTTATTTGTTAGCTCAACAAAAATAGTATGATAACCTTACAGTATGTGGAACAAATTAATACACAGAAACAAAAATTGGGACACGATTTTCTGATTTTCTATTAATTTGAGAAACACCAACTACAATGAAGGAAAAATAATCAATCCAACTAATAAAGTTGTAACGAATAGAAAGAAAGGGAATTAGAGATTTGAACTGTGAAATTGGCGAAGTAGCTGATAAGAATAGGAAAGTACCCACAGAAATATCTAGAAAGAGGTCAGTGGTAGAATACATGTGGAGGAAGCTGAAGTTAGTTGAGGCACGTGTAAGTCACATGGAGGCATACATCAAACGGTTTATAATCGAGCAAGCTGGCATGATCAACCTAACTAATTACTACCAAAGTATTCTTTCTTCTCTAAACCTGCAGATGATTGCCATAGATGAGCTGTTTTAAGCTTCCACCATTAGAGACAGTTCATTTCGATTACCAGAAATAGCATTTAGTTATCAATAAAAATCCCAATTTCTTTCAATGTGACAGCTTCGCTATTTCAGTTCTTGTTTCTAGTTTAATCATTACAGCGTGGTATTAGAACAAATCCTGGCCCTTCAATGATGCCGGAAACTAGGTCCAAATCTGTGGAGGAATTTGTTAAGAAAGACGCACAACTTCAAAGTCATATTGTGGAGTGTGGTAAAATGTTTGTCTCATAGTTCTAAGTTCGATGACCTGGGGAGGAAATTGAATATTTTTATGGGGAGGCTTATCCCACCCCAGGATGATATACTGGGTAGTGCACCAGGAGAGGGAGATCTGCAAGATTGTTCTGGTTTTAGACCTGGATGTGGTGAGCAAAGTGCACAGGGATGGGGTCAAAATCATGGTAACAGCCATCAACCTAGGGTGGAGTTCCCCTTCTTTGAAGGTGATGACCCGTATGTTTGGTCAAGGAAAGCGGAGAGGTACTTCCACTATCATCACAGCTTGGATTTAGAGCAAAAGTTGGAGATAGTTGTACTTCATCACATCACAGCTTGTATTTTTCTTATCAAATAAGCAGACGCACTGTTAGATGGCAGGTATTTGTGGATGAAGTATGTAAAAGATTTGGTGGAGCTAGTAATAGCAAGCTTAACCTTGTTAGAGAATTCAAAATAAAAATAAAAATAGAGCAAACAGGAATCGTGAATGACTACTTAGAGAATTTCGAAGAGCTCAACTTGGGTTTTGATCAGAATTCCTACATTACCTGAAGAATTCTTTATGGAATTCTTTGTGGAAGGGCTGCAAGAAGAAATTAGGCATACAGTAAAATGCAAAATCCTTATTCCCTTAGTGAAGCTGTTGACAAAGGCTAGGCATAAGGAGAGGCTATAAAATGCCCAGATGAAGAAAGATAGGTCGATATGGAGTAAGAAGTACGACAGGTAAGATATAGATAATCAGAAAGATTCCAAACTTTCTGGCGGTGATGATTTTGCTCGTGTTTACACCGCCATCAATTCCGACATTGAAGCTGCTCTTCAGGTCACTTCAATTCTCACTGCTCTTCAATATACTTCTTTTTTGTCACAGAAAGCCAAAAAAAGTCTAGAGATTTATTTCCTACTCCTACTATTTGAAGGCATTTGCGATTATAGAGAGAAGATATGCTTCGAAAATAAAATAAAATAGAGTGTCTGCTGTGACGATCAGTGCGGAGATTCAATGAACAAAGGCTAGATTAAGTGAAGAGGTTTGCAAATTGCAAAGATTGGCTCGGAAGAAGTATTCACTTTGTTTTCAGTTGATTTAGTTTTCATCTGACTTTTTAAAAATACAATCTCCAGAGTTGGCACATTGTCCATTTCTAAGTTGCTCGGACTCGACGGGTGCCGATCTAAAGGTCGGATCTTTCATGATCTAAATTTTAAGATTTAGGGATATGGATCCATGTATTGATTTGGGTGCAGAAATTCGCCTAAAAATAATTAGAATATCTAAAACTAGGGCTATAAAACCTAAATTATGCAGTATTTTGCGGATAACTTAAGGAGAATTCTGAAAGGAGATCAAAGGAACAGAAGTGACACAGAAATTTCTATATAAAAGATATTCCATTTCCTTCAGTTTCACCTTAGCTTTTGTATTGATTATGGAAATCATTAAATTTGTCCAGTCTTCCGAGTTGATTTTGGAAAAGTACTCAAATCAATTGACCAAATCTGACATGGATCCCACACCAACACCCATGGCGTGTCAACACGGGTGTGGCACCAAAAGTGAAAAGTCTGAGCAACTTAGGTCTATTTTGTTATCCTTCATAATTTGGTCAATTATGCCTTACTGATATGGGTCCTTTAATGCATCGAGTTAGAGGTTATGTAGGTGTTTTGGGGCTAATATTTTACTTTTCTAATGTTCAGTACGCTGTCATACAACGTACAGCATCGTCAAATTACTAGTGCAAAAAAAGCATGTCTGAGTACAGATTATTTTCGAATGATACAAGTCTTTGATTTTGTTAGTGTTAATCAGTTCAATAATTGACTATGGTCTTTCTCTATGTTTGCCATATATTCGATCAGAAATATTCACTTTTGACATAATTTTTACCAATATAATTCCTTTTTATCTCTTTATACACACATTTTTCTTTTTGGTCTCATTAAATTAAACATTTGTCACTCTGACAAGATTATAGTGGAGTACTTAACCAGCCGTAGCTAAACATAATTGTCTGCATTTGTGGGACAAAAGGCTATATAAACTCAACTCCTGGATGGTGCAAGTTGCCGATAATTGTCTGCTCTATCAGAAACTTATTGTCCCATCACTGCAACAACTTCAAGTATTACTGCTGCACTCCTATCCAAAATAAGAGAATTTACTGCAACATCCCCTCATTAATCCAGCCTAGCTAACTAGTTCGAGCCACAAATAGTCTAGAGCTACACCCCAATTTTAATTTTTATCAAGCCTACATTATGTTCTTATTATCTTGGGGTATAAGTCTCTCAGTTATTTTCGACTCAAGCTTGAAACAATGTACTGTTTACCATAAGATGAAATTACATGAATTTTTTTTTTCTTGAAGTAGAACCAAAGAAAAGTTTGTATAATTCAAATTTTAATCAGCTTGAATGAACTTAAAACATTTTGATTTAGCTATAAAGAGGGGTTTATGAGTATATTCTTCTGTCAGAGGAGGGTTATGAATGCTGATCTGAAACGGACGATGTGGTTAAGTGTGATCAACCTTAAGAACTTCATATGTTTATCAATTAGTTTGACTTTGCATTGGGATTTCGTTTTCATTTATTATGCTTGCTTCTTGAAAACTACCTTTCTATCTTTGATGAGGTAGGTGTAAGGTCTACATACACTCTATCCTCTACAGACTCCACTTTGTTAGACTACACTGGGTATTGATGTTGTTATCATTTTTGCTTACTTTACCTTTATCAGTATTGAAGGGTTGTTACGTGTCAGCTGGACAAAAATAGTGCGATAACGACCTTAGAGTATGTGTAACAAACTAATTGACAGGACAGAAATGGAAATTGGGACATAATTTTCTGATTTTCTATTAATTTGAGAAACACCAACTAGAATGAAGGAAAAATAACCAATCTTACTAATGAAATTGAATCGAATTGAAGGTAAGAAAGGGAATAGGCATTTGAACTGTGAAATTGGGGACTGTAGTAGCAAGAGAAATATCTTGAAAGAGGTCAGCGGTAGAATACATGTGGAGGAAGCTGAAGTTAGTAGAGGCACGTGTGGGTGACATGGAGGCATACACTTGGAGGAAGCTGAAGTTAGTAGAGGCACGTGTGGGTAGCATAGAGGCATTCATCGAATGGTTCATAATCGAGCACAGCTGGCGTGATCAACGGTCCTAGTTAGTGTAGCGGTTAATGGATCTGTTATAATAAATATCAGCTGGAGTGAGGGAATCTATCGAATTATTACCAAATTATTCTCTCCTCTCTCTTCCCTTCTTCTTCCTCATTTCTTGTTCTCTAAACCTGCAGGTAGCTGCCATGGATGAGCTACTCTAAGCTTCAACCATAACAATCCCAAAAGCAATACAAATAAACCAAATCCAATGCAGTCCTAACATAGAAAAAAACATCAAAAGAACCCTAGGGGGAGCACCCCAACCAAGATTGGTACTGTGTCCTCACAGTATTAATATGAAATCATAAAGAGAATACGAGGGGCTCCCTGGACTGCATCACTCGCTGTCCTCACTGTCACCAACATCATCATCCTCAGACCATTGTGCCAGAACATCATTCCACTCATTCGCTCTCGATGAGGAAAGTGGATCTTTGCCTTAAGTACCTTTCACAACCCTTTCACCCCCTTCCACACCTGGGTGAAAATTTAATCTCTTTTTTTGTCTCTTCTTCATCTTATTGTGTGAGCGACTCAACTCACCATGTGATTCAGCAAGATCAATATACGCCTTCTCCATCTATAGATGAGCTTTTTGCTTCCTTTGATCCTCCAAGAAAACATCAAACTCATGTTGTAGGACAAAGAATTAGGTCCCGCAGATGTCTCACCTGGAACTTAAGGCAGCTTGGTCACCAACTCTCAAACTACCCTCAACTCTTCGGCCAATAACTTAATTGGTCTCACCGTCGATGGTCCAGAAGAGCCAGCCTCAATACTCAACGCCTTCCCTGAATCCATCTTCCGCTTCTTGCTTTTGGTGGCAGTCCTTTCTCCTCGCTTCTTTAAAGGAAAAAAAGGAGATTTGTGGCTTATCCAATTGTCGCTCGGATACTCCTCAACTTCAGCTCATGTGCGCAGTTCAATTATCAAAGAAGTGAACATGAGAGGGGGGCTATTGCAGAGTTTGATTTCATAGAATTCATTGACAATAAGATTCCCAACATTCAGCACGATGTCATCAACAATGCAAGCTACTATTTGTGCCCTCAAAACTGGAATGCAACTCGTGTTTCTGCATGGAGATACTCGGCTATGAACATTCGATATCCAATTCCTCGATTCGGATGTGAACTCGGTCGATATGATTTCAGATTTTGTGTTGGCCAATGGTACATTCTTACTTGGGCATAACTTCGAGACTAACCAACTGCCCGGAGTGTGGTCTTTTTCCATAAACTCCTCAAAGCCATGATTTTGTAACCCATAGATTTCATTTATTGCTTCTGGACCAAAGTTGAAAACTTTTCCCCGAATATTCATCACCGGGTTGGTTAGTTTTGTCACCATAAGGTTAGCATAAAATTCCCTCACCCCTTGCTCACTCGCGTTGCAAGGTTCAAGTGCGAAGCATATCCATCCAATGACCTTACTCTTTGATAGATATGGGAAGAGTCATGCTCCCGAGGCACAACTTCTTTCTGACTAAGTTCCCATAGTAGATGTTCGGACTCTGAAGAGAAATGAATTGAGTCCTATCATAGTCGTCATCGACTTCTACTTCATCAATAAGATGATGCACCATTCTCAACTTCTTTAAAATTTGAAAATATCACAATAGCATGAAAACATAAGAAGTATGTGTTCAACAATGCAATGCTACTGAAAGAAACGAGTGAAAAATCATCCCCGTACCAAACTGCCTCATTTCAGCAATTAGGAAAACCTGCTTCCGATGTCGCAAAAGTGACCTAAGGCCGCTTAAGAGAGCATCACTTTAGCGGCTCAGTACCGTGTTAGCGGAAATCACAAAAGCGAGGGGAGGTCGCTTTAGTGAGAGTTACTTTAGCGCCTAAAGGTTCACTATTGCGGCCTATCGTCACCAACTTACCCATCCGACTCTTGCCCAAATTTGCCCACTAAAATCAACTCGTATGATTTCAACTACAAGGTGATCAATAAGCAATTCAAAGTCTAATTTCACCAATAAATGTCGAATTCTCACAAACAATTCATCCAACACTTGGGCCGTCACACTACTTCTCAACTTATTTGAACACATGATTGGTACTCAAGACTTCCCCATGTGTTATACTACAACCCAAACTCGTTCATTCTTAGTTTAACAAACAAATTCGACGTATCAATAAAGTTAATACCCCCCAATTTGTGAAACCTCTCACCCAAACAATACCCACAACATTCAAACAAAAACACAAGAGGAACAATAACGATTTTACCATCTATGGGAAGAGAGTAGAAGACATACCAGATTTTCGTTGAAGATTAAGGGCAAAAGAGTTTGGGAAAACTTTGAACAACATGGAAGAGGAAAAGAATTGCACTGTTGCACTTCTTTGGTATGACTATTTAAGTCTTTGATGCCGTTTAAGCGACTTCAATGCCGCTTTCTCTACCTTATATGAAATCCATGGGTTCGCTTTCGTGCTGATTGGCTGCTTTGGCGAGAGCCATTGATTCTTGATGATTTACTTTAGCGATCAACCCACCGCTTTAGAGATATTACAGACTGCATCAGGTGCAGGCATTCCTCTGGAAACTTGGCAAGGTCGTTGGTCATTTTGGTGACTCGCCAACTATATTTGGCGATCTTGCGCTCCCAAAAAGTGATTCAAACCCCATTTTCAAGTTATTGCAACCCCGAACATCATTTTCCTCACATTCCTTGCCTCCAAACCTGTTCAAATTAGCTCCAAACACTTTAAAATTGTGAGGAGCAGTCAAAAAATAAAATCCTTATCTAATCTAAAAATTAAAAACTCAAAATTAAACTAAAAAACAAATTTTTGGAACCAATGGGTTGCCTCCCATCAAGGGCACAATTTAACCCCACCGTGCGATGCCGGATGCATCACCCTTTATGTTTCCACTTTGAGGCGATGAATCTGCTCCCCAACTTCAAATCAAGGCTTCGTTGAAAGGCATACCATGAGAGAATCAAGAGTATCACAAGATCTCTCCACTTCGAAGATTTGTATTTCTGTTAGCGGAAACGTGAAACTAAAGAACAAGGAAGAACAACAATATTTAACGTGGTTCGGATCAAAATGATCCTACGTCCACCAAAGAACAACTGCACCAATATTTATTTCACTTTACAAAGAATACAAGTGAAATACTACAAGAGAGAGAACATAAATGCCTTAGAAGGTGAGAAGGCAAGTGAGAGGATGATTTGAAAATGAATTAAGAGCTACTTATTTATAGGAATAAATTCATCCTATTGATGTCATCTATGACATCACTATGTGTCAAAATTGTCAAGGTTAAGAATATGAAACCATTTTATGGTTTGCCTAAATTTCACCTACCAAGATACAATCTTTGACTTTTATTTTGTACTAATTATCTTCCTACCAAATATTCATGTTAATTTATCTTCCATTTAGTTTGATTCTACAAGAACAAAAACCTACTCTTTCAATCTCCACCTTGGTTTGTGTTCCAAGCATGCGTATAAACAACTCCGGCCAAAACTTCTAAGCTTATTGGGCAATCCCATTGTAAGAAACAAGAAGAATCAAACCTTTGTTGAACATACCAGCTCCACCTAGCAGTTGTTCTCTTAGAGTTCCATCAATTGATGCATACTCCCGCCAAGTCCTTGCAGTGTGCAAACTTGGCAAGCGGGACTATTTTGGTCAACATGTCTGCAGCGTTATCGTCTGTGATAACCTTCTCAACCTTGATAGCTCCCTTTTCAACGACATCTCGAATAAAATGAAATCTGACATCAATGTGTTTGGTGCGCTCATGAAATCTTTGATTTTTAATCAAATGAATAGCACTTTGACTATCACATTTTAGAATTGATTCAAGTTGAACTGAACTCAATTCTGCCACCAAACCTTTCAACCAGATAGCTTCTTTCACTGCCTCTGTTGCTGCCATATATTCTGCCTCTGTTGTAGACAAAGAGACAATCGACTGTAAAGTTGATTTCCAACTAACGGCACTACCGAAGAGAGTAAGGATGTATCCAGTTGTGGACCTCCTTCGATCAAGATTCCCTGCATAGTCAGAATCTACATAACTGAGAATTGAAATACCTTCACTTTTTCGGAAGGTTAGGCCAACATCAGGAGCTCCTTTGAGATATCTCAATATCCACTTGACAGCTTCCCAGTGCCTTTTTCCTGGATTTGCCATGTACTTGCTTACCACACTTACAGATTCGGCAATATCTGGACGTGTGCATACCATAGCATACATAATGCTACCAACTGCACTCGCATAAGGAACCTTTGACATATGCTCCACCTCATCCATAGATTGAGGCATTTGTAACTCTGAAAGCTTGAAATGAGAAGCTAACGGTGTACTTACAGGCTTGCTCATATGCATATTGAATCTTTCAAGAACTTTTCCGATGTACCTCTTCTGAGAAAGATGTACAACACCATTTTCTCTTGAAATTTTCATTCCAAGGATTTTCTTTGCAACTCTTAGATCCTTCATGTCAAATTCCTTGCTTAACAGTTTCTTCAAAATATTTATCTCTGTGATGTTGTTAGCAGCAATAAGCATATCATCAATATACAACAATAGATAAATCATAGAGTTACCAGACATCTTCTTGTTATACACACAACTATCAAATGCACTCCTCGAAAATCCATGTGTAGTCATAAATGCATCAAACCTCTTGTACCACTATCTAGGGGATTGCTTCAAACCATACAAAGACTTCTTCAGTTGGCATACATGGTCTTCTTTTCCTTCAGCTAGGAAACCTTCAGGCTGATCCATATAGATTGTCTCTTCTAGATCACCATGTAAGAAAGCAGTTTTGACATCAAGCTGTTGAAGCTCTAAATCAAATTATGCAACCAATGCTAGTAGCACGCGAATTGAGCTATGTTTCACGACTGGAGAAAAGATCTCATTGTAGTCAATTCCCTCCTTCTGACTGAAACCCTTTGCAACCAATCTCGCATTGAACCTAGCATCTTCCACTTCTGAAATACCTTCTTTCTTTCTGTAGACCCATTTGCATCCAACTGTCCTCATCCCCTTTGGCCTTTTAACTAAGACCCATGTATCATTTTTGTGAAGAGACTCCATCTCTTCCATCATGGCTAACTGCCATTGTGCAGCATCTTTGCAAGAAGTTGCTTCAATATACGAAGAGGGCTCGAGATCCTTAATCTCTTCTTCTGCAGCTACGAACTCATGTGCAATCAGATTTTCTTGCTCTATAAGACGTTCCGGTTTCCGTATCTGCCTTTTGTCCCTTCCCTTCGCAATTGTGTATGGTTTATTGGAAGCAAGTTCTTCAAGATATGCATCTTTTGACTCATCGATTTGAGTCTCTTGATCCCGTTCACCGGTAGCTCCACCGGTAGCTCCACCTGCTCGTTGTTCTCGTTTCTAGATAACTCCACAGAAACTTTACGAGGATCAAGTATAGAGGATTCATCAAAGGTAACATCTCTACTAACTACAAATTTGAGTAAAGACAAACACCATAGTTTGTACCCTTTTACTCCATCTACATACCCTACGAATATTGCCTTTTTAGCCCTTGGTTCAAGCTTACCTTCATTAACATGATAATAAGCTGGACACCCAAATATTCGCAAGTATGAATAGTTAGAGGGTTCACCTGACCAGACCTCATTCGGAGTCTTAAAGTCAATCGCTGATGCTGGAGACCGATTGACAATATGAGAAGCAGTATGAACTGCTTCAGCCCAAAATACTTTGGACATCTTAGCTTGTAAGAGCATACAACGAGCCTTCTCAAGAAGAGTTTTGTTCATTCTCTCGGCAACTCCATTCTGCTGTGGTGTGTGCCTGACCGTCTTATGCCTTGCGATCCCATGAACCTTGCAGAAATCATTGAACTCCTCACTGCAAAACTCCAAGCCATTGTCCGTGCGAAGATACTTGATTTTCCTCTCCATTTGATTTTCAACCAAAATCTTCCACTCTTTAAATGCTTCAAAAGCATCACCTTTTGTCTTCAGGAAATGCACCCAAACCTTTCGTGAAAAATCATCAATGAATGTGAGAAGATACCTCTTTCCTCCCTTTGATGGAAGCTTAGAGGGACCCCATAAATCTGAATGGATGTAGTCTAGCACCCCTCCCATCTTGTGCTTGCCAGTGCTGAAGCTGACCTTTTTCTGCTTCCCTAAGACGCAGTGCTCACAAAATTCAAGTGTGCTGATCTTCTCACCATTCAAAAGGTTGCGGTTGCTCAACATCTCCAATCCTCGTGCGCTGATATGGCCTAGTCTCATGTGCCATAATTTTGTCTTGTCATCATTAGATAACTGCACTGTAGATGCATTTACAGAGCCAATAATGGTGCTTCCCGCAAGTGTGTAGAGGCCATCCTCCAGCTTGGCCTTCAACATGACTAAAGACCCTTTAGTCACTTTCATAGTTCCTCCTTCACTCATGTACTTATAGCCTTGTTTATCTAAAGTACCCAGGGAGATCAAATTCTTCTTTAGATCAGGAACATGACGGACTTCTGTAATAGTCCTCACGATTCCATCATGGCAGCGAATATGAACTAAACCAATGCCAACTATTTTACAAGTTACATTATTGCCCATTAATACAGTTCCTCTGCTTGTTTCATAGCTGCTGAACCAATCTTTTTGGAATATCATATGCAGAGTACAACCAGAGTCTAAGACCCATTTGTTGTCATAGACTCCACTATTGCATGATGTTGTTAGTACATAATCATCATCATTATCATGTACTTGCTCAACAATGGATGTGCTCGCCTTTTCTTTGGACTTTGACATAGGACAATCTCGTTCAAAGTGCCCCTTCTTGTGACAGCCCCAACATTTCGCATTCTTTTTGTTCACACGAGACTTTGATCTGTACTTAGATTTGCTCCTTCCCTGTTGTCTAGTACGACCTCTTACAAAGAGTCCACTAGCTTCGTCACTTTTGTCTCCTTCAAAATGCATCCGTACATCACAAGAGTGTAGTGCTTTTCGCACTTGCTCAAGTTTAATAGGTTGTTTGCTATACATCATTGAATTCTCAATATCACGATATTTTGAAGTCAATGAAAATAGCAAAGAACATGCAAGCGTCTCCTCGTCCTTTTTAATTTCAGCAGTCTGTAAGTCCATCACAAGTTTATTGAACGCATCTAGATGGTCTTGCAACAAAGTACCTGAATCCATCTTAAATGTATGAAGACGCCGTTGTAACAACATCCTTGTTGTCACTGACTGGTCCTGGTAAAGCCCTTTCAGCTTTTCCCATAACTCTTTGACCGTCTCTTCGGTACTTGTACTCACTTCACAAAGTACGTTAGGTGCAAGGGACAGTTGGATTGCACTCAATGCATCTCCTTCAATCTTTTCCTTGTCGGAATCCGATATGTTATCGGGGTACTTTCCGTCAATAGCATGGATTGAACCTTCCCTCCGCAGTAACGCTATCATCTGGATTTTCCAGATATTGAAGTTGTTGCGCCCACTAAATCTATCAATTTCAAACTTCATGGAACTCATTTTTTTACTTGTTCTTCCTTTTCTACTACAATGTATTTGGAACTCCAGAAAACCAAAGTAATCCTTTTCTAATGTGGAAGTTCAGACTGTGCTGCAACCACAGAGCATACTCAGACAGAACCTTGGCTCTGATACCAATTGTTAGCGGAAATGTGAAACTAAATAACAAGGAAGAAGAACAATATTTAACGTGGTTCGGATCAAAATAATCCTACGTCCACCAAAGAACAACTGCACCAATATTTATTTCACTCTATAAAGAATACAAGTGAAATACTACAAGAGAGAGAACACAAATGCCTTATAAGGTGAGAAGGCAAGTGAGAGGATGATTTGAAAATGAATTAAGAGCTACCTATTTATAAGAATAAATTCATACTATTGATGTCATCCATGACATCACTATGTATCAAAATTGTCAAGGTTAAGAATATGAAACCATTTTATGGTTTGCCTAAATTTCACCTACCAAGATACAATCTTTGACTTTTATTTTGTACTAATTATCTTCCTACCAAATATTCATGTTAATTCATCTTCCATTTAGTTTGATTCCATAAGAACCAAAACCAACTCTTTCAATTTCTTACCCAATTTCACATCGTTCTTTCTTTGAGGAACGTTGGGCAAAAGATAGAACATCACTAGGCCATTTCTTGAACATTGAAACTCACATTCTTGTCTTCAAGTGAGTAACATTCTCACTTCCAAATGAACTAGAGTTGTCATACATTATGTGTTTGACTTTTTCTTGCAACTCTTGTATCATTTCTTTGATTTCGGCATCTTTGATAATATTGGCTTGATTAGCTTTCAAATACCCAAGATTTTTTCCATGATTAGCACAACTCCTATTCACTATTTTTGACCACTTGATTAGGAGCATCACATACTCTGAAAGAGTTGGTTTTGGTTCTTGTGGAATCAAACTAAATGGAAGATGAATTAATATGAATATTTGGTAGGAAGATAATTAGTACAAAATACAAAGTCAAAGATTGTATCTTGGTAGGTGAAATTTAGGCAAACCATAAAATGGTTTCATATTCTTAACCTTGACAATTTTGACACATAGTGATGTCATGGATGACATCAATAGGATGAATTTATTCCTATAAATAGGTAGCTCTTAATTCATTTTCAAATCATCCTCTCACTTGCCTTCTCACCTTCTAAGGCATTTGTGTTCTCTCTCTTGTAGTATTTCACTTGTATTCTTTGTAGAGTGAAATAAATATTGGTGCAGTTGTTCTTTGGTGGACGTAGGATCATTTTGATCCGAACCACGTTAAATATTGTTGTTCTTCCTTGTTCTTTAATTTCACGTTTCCGCTAACAATTGGTATCAGAGCCAAGGTTCTGTCTGAGTATGCTCTGTGGTTGCAGCACAGTCTGAACTTCCACATCAGAAAAGGATTACTTTGGTTTTCTGTAGTTCCAAATACATTGTAGTAGAAAAGGAAGAACAAGTAAAAAAAAAAAAAATGAGTTCCATGAAGTTTGAAATTGATAGATTTAGTGGGCGCAACAACTTCAATATCTGGAAAATCCAGATGATAGCGTTACTGCGGAGGGAAGGTTCAATCCATGCTATTGACGGAAAGTACCCCGATAAGATATCGGATTCCGACAAGGAAAAGATTGAAGGAGATGCATTGAGTGCAATCCAACTGTCCCTTGCACCTAACGTACTTTGTGAAGTGAGTACAAGTACCGAAGAGACGGCCAAAGAGTTATGGGAAAAGCTGGAAGGGCTTTACCAGGACCAGTCAGTGACAACAAGGATGTTGTTACAACGGCGTCTTCATACATTTAAGATGGATTCAGGTACTTTGTTGCAAGACCATCTAGATGCGTTCAATAAACTTGTGATGGACTTACAAACTGCTGGAATTAAAAAGGACGAGGAGACGCTTGCATGTTCTTTGCTATTTTCATTGACTTCAAAATATCGTGATATTGAGAATTCAATGATGTATAGCAAACAACCTATTAAACTTGAGCAAGTGCGGCAAGCACTAAACTCTTGTGATGTGCGGATGCATTTTGAAGGAGACAAAAGTGACGAAGCTAGTGGACTCTTTGTAAGAGGTCGTACTAGCCAACAGGGAAGGAGCAAATCAAAGTACAGATCAAAGTCTCGTGTGAACAAAAAGAATGCGGAATGTTGGGGCTGTCACAAGAAGGGGCACTTTGAACGAGATTGCCCTATGTCGAAGTCCAAAGAAAAGGCGAGCGCATCCATTGTTGAGCAAGTACATGATAATGATAATGATTATGTACTAACAACATCATGCAATAGTGGAGTCTATGACAACAAATGGGTCTTAGACTCTGGTTGTACTCTGCATATGACATTCCGAAAAGATTGGTTCAGCAGCTATGAAACAAGTAGAGGAACTGTATTAATGGGCAATAATGCAACTTGTAAAATAGTTGGCATTGGTTCAGTTCATGTTCGCTGCCATGATGGAATCGTGAGGACTATTACAGAAGTCCGTCATGTTCCTGATCTAAAGAAGAATTTGATCTCCCTGGGTACTTTAGATAAACAAGGCTATAAGTATATGAGTGAAGGAGGAACTATGAAAGTGACTAAAGGGTCTTTAGTCATGTTGAAGGCCAAGCTGGAGGATGGCCTCTACACACTTGCGGGAAGCACCATTATTGGCTCTGTAAATGCATCTACAGTGCATTTATCTAATGATGACAAGGCAAAATTATGGCACATGAGACTAGGCCATATGAGCGCACGAGGATTGGAGATGTTGAGCAACCGCAACCTTTTAAATGGTGAGAAGATCAGCACACTTGAATTTTGTGAGCACTGCGTCTTAGGGAAGCAGAAAAAGGTCAGCTTCAGCACTGGTAAGCACAAGACGGGAGGGGTGCTAGACTACATCCATTCAGATTTATGGGGTCCCTCTAAGCTTCCATCGAAGGGAGGAAAGAGGTATCTTCTCATATTCATTGATGATTTTTCACGAAAGGTTTGGGTGCGTTTCCTGAAGACAAAAGGTGATGCTTTTGAAGCATTTAAAGAGTGGAAGATTTTGGTTGAAAATCAAATGGAGAGGAAAATCAAGTATCTTCGCACGGACAATGGCTTGGAGTTTTACAGTGAATAGTTCAATGATTTCTGCAAGGTTCATGGGATCGCAAGACATAAGACGGTCAGGCACACACCACAGCAGAATGGAGTTGCTGAGAGAATGAATAGAACTCTTCTTGAGAAGGCTCATTGTATGCTCTTACAAGCTAAGATGTCCAAAGTATTTTGGGCTGAAGTAGTTCATACTGCTTCTCATATTGTCAATCGGTCTCCAGCATCAGCGATTGGCTTTAAGACTCCGAATGAGGTCTGGTCAGGTAAACCCTCTAACTATTCATACTTGCGAATATTTGGATGTCCAGCTTATTATCATGTTAATTAAGGTAAGCTTGAACCAAGGGCTAAAAAGGCCATATTCGTAGGGTATGTAGATGGAGTAAAAGGGTACAAACTATGGTGTTTGTCTTTACTCAAATTTGTAGTTAGTAGAGATGTTACCTTTGATGAATCCTCTATAATTGATCCTCGTAAAGTTTCTGTGAAGTTATCTAGAAACGAGAATAACGAGCAGGTGGAGCTACCGGTGGAGCTTACCAAGGAACGGGATCAAGAGACTCAAATTGATGAGTCAAAAGATGCAGATCTTAAAGAACTTGCTTCCAATGAACCATACACAATTGCGAAGGGAAGGGACAAAAGGCAGATACGGAAACCGGAACGTCTTATAGAGCAAGAAAATCTGATTGCACATGCGTTCGTAGCTGCAGAAGAAGAGATTAAGGATCTCGAGCCCTCTTCTTATGTTGAAGCAACTTCTTGCAAAGATGCTGCACAATGGCAGTTAGCCATGATGGAAGAGATGGAGTCTCTTCACAAAAATGAGACATGGGTCTTAGTTAAAAGGCCAAAGGGGATGAGGACAGTTGGATGCAAATGGGTCTACAGAAAGAAAGAAGGTATTCCAGAAGTGGAAGATGCTAGGTTCAAGGCGAGATTGGTTGCAAAGGGTTTCAGTCAGAAGGAGGGAATTGACTACAATGAGATCTTTTCTCCAGTCGTGAAACATAGCTCAATTCGCGTGCTACTAGCATTGGTTGCACAATTTGATTTAGAGCTTCAACAGCTTGATGTCAAAACCGCTTTCTTACATGGTGATCTAGAAGAAACAATCTATATGGATCAGCCTGAAGGTTTTCTAGCTGAAGGAAAAGAAGACCATGTATGTCAACTGAAGAAGTCTTTGTATGGTTTGAAGCAATCCCCTAGACAGTGGTACAAGAGGTTTGATGCATTCATGACTACACATGGATTTTCGAGGAGTGCATTTGATAGTTGTGTGTATCACAAGAAGATGTCTGGTAACTCTATGATTTATCTATTGTTGTATGTTGATGATATGCTTATTGCGGCTAACAACATCACAGAGATAAATATTTTGAAGAAACTGTTGAGCAAGGAATTTGACATGAAGGATCTAGGAGTTGCAAAGAAAATCCTTGGAATGAAAATTTCAAGAGAAAATGGTGTTGTACATCTTTCTCAGAAGAGGTACATCCGAAAAGTTCTTGAAAGATTCAATATGCATATGAGCAAGCCTGTAAGTACACCTTTAGCTTCTCATTTCAAGCTTTCAGAGTTACAAATGCCTCAATCTATGGATGAGGTGGAGCATATGTCAAAGGTTCCTTATGCGAGTGCAGTTGGTAGCATTATGTATGCTATGGTATGCACACGTCCAGATATTGCCCAATCTGTAAGTGTGGTAAGCAAGTACATGGCAAATCCAGGAAAAAGGCACTGGGAAGCTGTCAAATGGATATTGAGATATCTCAAAGGAGCTCATGATGTTGGCCTAACCTTCCGGAAAAGTGAAGGTATTTCAATTTTCGGTTATGTTGATTCTGACTATGCAGGGGATCTTGATCGAAGGAGGTCCACAACTGGGTACATCTTTACTCTCGTTGGCAGTGCCGTTAGTTGGAAATCGACTTTACAGTCTATTGTCGCTTTGTCTACAACAGAGGCAGAATATATGGCAGCAACGGAGGCAGTGAAAGAAGCTATCTGGTTGAAAGGTTTGGTGGCAGAATTGAGTTCGGTTCAGCTAGAATCAATTCTAAAATGTGATAGTCAAAGTGCTATTCATTTGATTAAAAATCAAAGATTTCATGAGCGCACCAAACACATTGATGTCAGATTTCATTTTATTCGAGATGTCGTTGAAAAGGGAGCTATCAAGGTTGAGAAGGTTATCACAGACGATAACGCTGCAGACATGTTGACCAAAATAGTCCCGCTTGCCAAGTTTGCACACTGCAAGGACTTGGCGGGAGTATGCATCAATTGATGCAACTCTAAGAGAACAACTGCTAGGTGGAGCTGGTATGTTCAACAAAGGTTTGATTCTTCTTGTTTCTTACAATGGGATTGCCCAATAAGCTTAGAAGTTTTGGCCGGAGTTGTTTATACGCATGCTTGGAACACAAACCAAGGTGGAGATTGAAAGAGTTGGTTTTGGTTCTTGTGGAATCAAACTAAATGGAAGATGAATTAATATGAATATTTGGTAGGAAGATAATTAGTACAAAATACAAAGTCAAAGATTGTATCTTGGTAGGTGAAATTTAGGCAAACCATAAAATGGTTTCATATTCTTAACCTTGACAATTTTGACACATAGTGATGTCATGGATGACATCAATAGGATGAATTTATTCCTATAAATAGGTAGCTCTTAATTCATTTTCAAATCATCCTCTCACTTGCCTTCTCACCTTCTAAGGTATTTGTGTTCTCTCTCTTGTAGTATTTCACTTGTATTCTTTGTAGAGTGAAATAAATATTGGTGCAGTTGTTCGTTGGTGGACGTAGGATCATTTTGATCCGAACCACGTTAAATATTGTTGTTCTTCCTTGTTCTTTAATTTCACATTTCCGCTAACATACTCTAATTCCTGTTCTTATATTGGTCTTAAAATTTGCAATTTCAAATTCAAGTTGGACCATTTCATGGCACCAAGTTAGGTGCAGGGTCAAGATATCATCCCTTATTTGGAAATATTAGATTTTTTAGCCTCGCACCATTTTTAAGCTTTTGGGACAAGCTCATGAACCAAGTTTGACTCACAATACCAATTTTGTCACATATCTCTTCATCTTGAGAGGCATCCATACAACTTTCCAACATGAGGTATTCCGCAACAAGGACATGATTCATCAAATAGGGATTGCAACCACCAAGCATTGTATCATCACTAGAAGCCATATAACCAAAACAAAAAAAAGCACAAACAAAAATATTCACAATTTGGATAGAAACAAGTAAATTATAAATTTTAAATCAATACACTCAATCGTTCTCTTGCACCGATGCCATTTTTATAACGCTCAACTATCCATCATACAAGTCAATGGGTGTCGTGTACGAGCCTACACCATGGACGTGACTGGTACTCAAGAACCATTGTTAATCCCCAAGCGAATCCTTGATATAACTGACTACTTAGCGAAAATTCCCGACTCTTCACTGCCACAACCAAAACCAGCCACCCTTTCTCACCCAATGGTTACCCGCTCGAAAACAGATAGCCTAAAGCCCAAGAACCTTCTTGTCGAAACCATGTTGAAGTGTGTGACAATCTCATCTAAAATATTAAGTTGTTAGAGCGAGCACACTTTATTATATAATTGTAGTCTCAACAGTATGGAGGGACCTAATAGAAAGAAGAACAAGGTAACTATTTTACTGGATTCAGGTAGCGCGCACAGTTTTTTGGATAGTGAAACTGCCCAGAAGAGTGTGTAAAGCTGCTCCCATGAGGGTAATAATGGCTAATGGGAGCCGTATCATGCGCCGACACTCATTTCCGAATTTCAAGTGGAAAATACAAGGTGTGGATTTCATAGACTCGATTAGGTTGGTGAAGTTGGGAGGAAATGATATGATTTTGGGGGGAGACTGGATGAAAGGGCATAACCCATTGCTCCTAGATTTTGTGGAGTACAAGGTTGATGTGACTCACACAGGAAAAAGGCAACTCTCATGAGCATGTAAAATCAAGTAGAGCTCAAGTGTATGACTTCTAGCGGAGTTGAGAAACTACTAAAGAAAAGGCAAGCTGTGTGAGCCCGTCTATTCACTGTAACTACATCTAATGTAGAAGAAAAGAGGTCATACCTGAGGAAAATTAATTGGTACTGAATGACTTCCCAGATGTCTTTATGGAGCCAAAGTCCCTGCCACCAAAAAGGAGTCACGACCATCATCTTCCCCTGAAAAAGGATGTAGCACCTGTCAACATTAGACCTTAGAGGTATTATTACTTTCAAAAGAATGAAAGAGAGAAACAGGTTTCAGATATGCTCAAGCATGGTACTATCCAACCTAGTCATTCTCCTTTTCTTCACCAGTACTATTAGTCAAGAAAAAGGATGGGAGTTGGAGGTTTTGCATTGATTATAGAGAGTTCAACAAGATCACTATCAAAAATAAATTTCTTATTCCCTTAGTAGAAGATCTAATGGATGAGTTGCATGGATCAACTGTTTTCTCCAAAATTGACTTAAGGGCAGGTTACCACCAAATAAAAATGGGAGCTGAAGATATCTACAAGACTGGTTTTGTGACTCATTTAAGGCAGTATATGTTCAAGCTCATGCTCTTTGGACTAACCAATCCCCCCACATTCCAAAGTCTCATGAACCACGTGTTTAAAGAACATTTGCGGAAGTTTTTACTCATTTTCTTTGATGACATGTTGATCTTCAGTACATCTTTATTGGCGTATATAATTCACCTCGGATAGGTTCTTGCAGTGTTGATGAAGGAGCAACTTTATGCTAAGCTGTCTAAATGCTCCTTTGGACAATTACAAGTGGATTATATGGGTCATAGTATTACTGGGAAAGGGATGTGCACAAACCCTGCCAAGGTTGAATCAATGGCTTCTTGGCCTAAACCAAAATCTATTAGATCCTTGAGAGGTTTCCTAAGGCTCAGTGGATACTGTAAAAGATCTATTCAATCTTGTGGTATTATTAGCAGACAATTGACCAACATGCTCCAGAAAAATGCCTTTTTATGGAGTAAAGAAGCTAAGAATGCCTTTGAGAGGCTCAAGGAAGGCATGGTTACTGCTCCTACATGGATGCTACAAATTGGAGCAAGTTATGAGCATGATCCAGTGGCTCAAAAACTACTTACTGCCCTTACTACAGCTCCTAGCCTCAATATACAAGGGGTCATTAGATATGCAATGAAGCTATTTGTGGGAAGAAGTGCTGGTTTGAAGCAGAAGTTTTTTGAAGTGCTTCATCAATCTCCCTTTGGGGGTCATTCAGGTCAGCAAGGTACATATAAAAGCACTCATATGGTTTTTTATTATGAGATGGGTGTCTGAACGTGATTTATGCCGGGGGGTTAAGAATGAAAATGTGCATTATCCTGGGTTGTTACAACCCCTACCAATCCCTGAAACTCCTTGACAGGACATTGCCATGGATTTCATCGAAGGATTGCCTTCTTTAAGGTACAAAAACACTGTTTGGTGGTGGTGAATAGGTTAACTAAGTATGGGTATTTATTGAGCTTGAAGCATCCCTATATGACCTAATATGTTGCTGAAGTCTTCCTAAAAGAAGTCCACAAACTGCATAGCTTACCAAAGACCATAGTCTCAAATAGAGACTCTATTTTCACAAGTTAGTTTTGGGAGCATTTGGTCAAATGGGCACTAATCTACAATTATCTTCATCTTATCACCCTCATTCGGATGGCCAGACCGAAAGATTGAATAGATGCCTAGAAACCTACTTGAGAGTCATGGAGTTTTCAAATCCCAAATAGTGGCTCAAACTGTTACTTTTGTCCGAGTGGTGGTATAACATCAACCACCATTATTCCTTAAAAGCTACTCCTTTCGAAACGTTTTATGGGTTTACCCTTCCCCAAATACACTTGGTTCCATACCCCATCCTTCTCACACTCCATGGTGTCATAGCTGGGCTCACAGACAAACCATGCTCCAGAACCTTAGGGAGAACCTCCTTCAGGCACAAGTTCGTATGAAGTTCTTTGCCGACTGACATCATTCAAATAGAGAACTGAAGGAGGGAGATCTAGTCTATTTGAATCTACAGCCGTACCAACAGACATCAGTTGAGATTTGCAAGAATTTAAAGCTTAGAGCTAAATACTATGGACCTTATAAAGTTATCAAACATATCAGTTCAGTAGCTTACCATCTCGAGCTTCCACAAGGTTATAGATCCACCCGGTATTCCATGTTTCTCGCTTTCCTTCTTCTTCCTCAATTACTTCTCTAAATCTGCAGGTAACTGCTATGGATGAACTGTTAAGCTTCCAAGTTCCACCATTAGAGTTAGTTCATTTCGATTACTAGAAGTAGCATCTTGTAATCATTCCAGCTATCAATGAAAATCCCAGTTTCATTCAATTTATCAGCTTTGCGATTTTAGTTCTCTTAATCATTACATAAGTTCATTGAAGTAGTTTAGATCAATTGAAAATCTGAAGAAGTGAATCAGAGAGGAGACCGAGAATTAGAGAAATAAGTCAGAAGATGGAGAGAGCTTGTAGAGGAGAGACATGAGATAATTTCCAAAATTCTACTTTCCTGCCATACTAGCCGTTTGACCCAATAAACCCGGGTCATGACAGAATGATTTAGGTATAGATGTTAGGTTATTTTCTTCATCTTTGTTTCAATTTTAATTAAAGTAACTGAATTCCAAAAAAGAATTCAAATAGTCCAGCCTCAGTGGATTTTTAAAAAAGTAAAGTAGCTGGATTTGAATTCTTTCTTTCTTCAAGATTGTAAATGGGCACAAGATCAAAACAAAGACAGACTTGGATCTATGCACAAAAAACTAGTGATACTGACAAGAACTATTCAATGTCTTTTTTGTAACAAGATCACAAAAGGGGAATTCATCCTCACAAGCATCATCGCATCGGTGATTACCCAAACGTTACCGATTGTCAAACTTTCCCAGATCATGTGAAGGAAGAATTGCTAAAGTTTAAGTTTTAGTATTGATTTTGCTTGTACTATGGAGGATTTTCTGCTATCTACTTTTTAGTACTTAAATTGAACAATTACTTATATATATATTGTCATTGTGGGAGGTTTATTTTGGTTCTTCTTTAAAACTTCCGCTGCACTTTCGGCGAAGTGAAGCGAGTGCTTCGCTTCACGCGTTAAGCGAAGCAGGGCCTAGTCTCTTTTACTGCTTCAAGCTCCCCTGAACACAGTTTGAGAGAAAACTCAGCTTGATTATTCCCTCAATTCATTGGGTTTACATAGCTAAGTGTTCATCTTGAAGAACGGAAAGATAATCAAAACACATAATTACAAGGTACAAGAACGTTCTAGGATATCTACGAGATTCTAACGTTATCACGCACCTAGATTGTAAGAGGGTCGTAGTTAATATTACAAGAAGGCGTGATTGTTTGTAGATCTCAATTTTCATGAATGTGTTGTTGAAATCAGTATGACAAGCAAGGGCTGATAGTATTTGACCTCAAATCATCGTACACTCTGTAGTGATGGAAGCAAGCCTTCTATATTTATTAAGACAAATAGCTATAGAAGTATAATGTTACTTAAGAGCTTAGTCTGTGCAGTTAGTTCTTGTCGCTGCCTCTCATACACTCCTTTCTCCGTTATTATTTTATTAGAATTTTTTCAAGACTGTTTTCCTCCAGTTTTTGTCCGTGCTTCACAAGAAATAACCTAATTTCACTGGATTTTTTTTGGTCAACTAACATTACCTCCTTTTGTAGGTTAAAGGGCTTTCAAGTGAAGAATTTGTTGTACGTAATGATCTGGTACTTGCACTACCCAATAGGATAAATGCAATTTCAGATGGTGCAACAGCTAAAAATCTGACAAGAATATGAAATGTGCCAAATGTAACAGGCATGTATTTTTTGGAATATTTAATTACGGACTTGTTCATGATCCATCGGAAGTTCTTTTGCCTTCTATCACGTCTTATTGCTGGCTTGTTGGTTCCTAAATACCGATGTATGGTTTTGTTTCAACTTCTCATAGGACCAAGGTTTGGAGGTCATATCAGAAGGTCTGGATACTTTGAAAAACATGGTCGGTGATATGAAAGAGGTCGTTTTTTTTTGTGTGTGTGGTCTTTTTTGCTCCTTCTATATTAAGGATATTAATGTTGATCCAGCCTATGCAGGAGTTGGATAGGAAAGTCCCTCTGATGGATGAGATTGAGTCTAACGTCAGAAAATCTTATTGTAATTACTTAGTCAGTTTAATGGAGAGAGTTCAAAACTTGTGGTAATTTGCTTTAATTTGTGGAGAGATCAACAAGGTTGCATCTGACCTTAAGAATAGGAATGTTAGGCTTAAGGACACGGTTAACCAGGTAAACTGATCTTCCACTATATTGTGTCATTTTGTATAAGTTCAGGCAGTCTGTAGGATAGTACTTCTATCTTTTGATGTTACCAGATTTAACAAGTCTTTTCCTTTCTCAACTGAGATCTAGTCAAAATTTTTGTATTGATATTATTTTGTTGTGCATAATTCTTGGAATTGCAGCCTATTTGTATAAGTAAGTTCTCTTTCTAACAATCTGTTGGAACCCAACGATTTATTCCATCCTGGTTACGTTTAAGGATATTGAGTTATTATATCCACGAATAGCAGTATGCCACAAATGTGAGTCATTGGTCAAGGAACCAAGACATTATAATTATGAGGGTGAATGTCACAAATTTTATTTGGTATTTCGTACTGTGAACTCTAAAACTCTAAGGATCAATCTGATTGCTTACTGATGAATGTCATACAATTGCAGAGTATTGAAGAAGTAAATTATTATCGCAGGCATACCCACTTACCTATTTGAAGGTACTTGGTTGACTCTATTTGTATATTCATTTGTGTACTTGGTGTATTCACCTTGATAAAAGTCTTTCTTTCTTCTGAATTCCGTTGACGAGGCATCAGGTATGTGTCTAGATACTGTCTATTGTATTTCTTCTTGTATTGAGAATATGTCCCCAGTGTCAGATGGAACATATCATAACCCGCTAGTAAGTAAGTCAACCCGTATCAGAACGCAAGTAATTGGTGTAAGACCAGATTAAACTTAAAATAATACTAACAATATGAAAAGACAATAACGAAAAGCAAACAAAAAGCTATATATAATGGGAACCCTTCCAGAACCTAAAAGTCACGAGTACAGAGCTATCTGGTAAGAAGAAATACAAGTCCAAAAAGTGGACCACAACAAGCCGTCTCAAAGGCAAAAGACAAGATAACATATGTACAGAAGGAGACAGGCTAGTCCAGGACGCCAAGTGCTCACCCTTGTCTCTGATATCCAAAAGATGCAAAAGATGGCACGAACGATCACAGCTCGTATGTGGGTAGCAGGACCTGCATCTCGAAAAAGATGCAGAGTGCAACATAAGTACCAAAACAAGGTACTAAGTAGGCATCATAGGCCAACTGAGCAAGAAAGGTCCAGATGCAAAAGATGGCATGAACGATCACCGCTGGTAAGCTGGTACTAGGACCTGCATCACAAAAAAGATGCAGAGTGCAGCATAAGTATCAAAACAAGGTAATCAGTTGGCATCATAGGCCAAATGAGCATGAAAGTAAAGACAATTAGAAAATATAGAATCTAGATAAAAACAAAGGTCAAAGTGGGAAATAAAGAAGGCACATGAGTATACAAAAAGTAAATCTAAGTACAACTAAACTAAAGCTAATTGGACCTATGAGCCCTGAAGGTACACTCATGCACAAGTTTAAGTAAAATCCGAATGTAACCCCACGAGCCTCACGGGTACATAGAATAACTAATAGTACATGAATAAGATACTCAAACCCAAGTCCAAAAGAAGTCAATTGGGCCTTGAACCCACAGTGATAGGATCTAGGCCTCAAGCCCAAAGTGGTAAAAATTGGGCCTTAAAACCCAAGGCATCAGTCTCAATCTAGAAATAACCGCCTCGAACCATAAAACGTTAGCCTCAAACTAGAAATAACGACTTCGAACCGTAAATAATCAATGGAACCAACCAAGTCATAACCCAACTAACAAGAATGCCAAGGATGTGACATTTCCAAGGAGAATCCCAAGTCAAGTCAAGTCACCGTGGGACGCCTCCCACCCAACGGTATCAACAAAAGGCTCCAGCCTAGTTCAAATGTACAACTCAATCTCCAATCGTTGGGATAACATAAACCTCCGGTAACACCTCAAAACTGCAAAAATATAGAGGGAGAGGATATAATATCTATAAGCCATGAATTCGCCTAAACGATGGCTCATACTATTATACTCAAGTCTGCCATTCTAGTCTACAATGATCTAGTCTGTCCAAAACGACGTCAGAGACAAAGCAAGCCACAAGTTCGAGAGCCTAAGGCAACACTAGCCTATCATAGGCTAAGATCAAACATGCATCAGAAAACAAATAAAACTCAAGTGATTTCACATAGCATGCGAGTCACAAAATAACCCTACTAGCTTGGTGTGCTAGACTCAATTCTGTAGTAATCAACCCTAAATCATGTTTCCTAAGAGGAAAAGTAGAAATAACTAGGTACTCGCCCTCAATTCACATTGATCATCATGAATTTACACATTTATGCTCAATCTAAATAGAAAGGATGTTGTAGCCTACTTGTAGGCCGATCGCACACGCTCCAAATCACAAGGCCTTAGCTTCCCTACCAAACGCCTCTGAACACTGCCACACTATCAAAAATAGGATCACAATGCCAATACGGTCGTTTAGACACCAAAATTACCAAAATAGAGTCGGACAATTTTTTATGGTCAACCAGGAATTGTGGGACCCACACTAGAATTTATGGAATTGACACAATTCAAGGCTCGAATGAATCCACAACAACATGCAATAAAAACCCACTTCAAGCAAATATGAAGAGAGGGAAGGCGCTAAAACAAGAAATTCACCTCAAACGGGGGTTCCTCAACAAATTCTAATCACAAACCCAAGTAACCACGCTCTCAACGGTCACACAGAACTTTGAATCACTCAAATGAAAGTTCGAGTGAGGAGAAATCACCTTTTGAAAATAAGAAATGAGGTTGCAAATTCGCTATATAAATAGCCGAGAATTGGTCGACAGAAGTCCAATTCTTGTCGCTAAAGTTGATTTATGTTCTCTAAAAGTTTGATCTTTGTTCACTAAAAGCTTGAACCAGATATCAACGCTTCAGCTAGTTTGCACCAGATATCAGCACTTTAGCTAGTTTTCTTAAACTCCAAATTCTCCGACGGGGTGCTCCGAATTCGTTTGGAACCCCGTGCATGCAAACGAGATATGCAACCCTACTTAATTTGATATTTTGAACTCAACAAGCAGTCAAAATTCTCATACAAGGTCACATCGGCAAAAAGTGGATCTTACTCCCAAACTCCATATAAGCTAAATCCACAAGAGGACTCGGAATTAGCTCGAAAACCTCGAGATCCAAAATGAGGGTCATTCTAGACCAAGTTCATCATTTTACTGCGGTGACAAAATTCTCATCCAAGCTCGTTTACTCAGAATATTGTTTAAAGTCAAACTTAGGGCCTAACTTGAAAGTTAAAACACCTAATCGCACAAAATCACAATAAGTCATGTCGATCATGACTAGTCTACAATGACCCTTTGGAACTGATGGAATCATCAGAATTGGATTCTGAGGTCATCTTCTTGAACTTTTGATCAAAACTGGTCGCTCAAGGTTCAAAGCTCCAAAACACTAAAACTAACCATAAAAACTAAAACAACGACCACGTGATCAAAATACTAGTCCCAGCAAGTCAAAAATGAGTTGTGATAGCTACAACAAAGCTTAAATGTCAAACAAGGGGCATAAACACAGAAATGATCGGGAGGTCATTACAGAATGGCTGTATTCTTTTCTTGTCTCCTAAACTTTGAAAACCCTTTTACCCTAAAAGGAAAAGATTTATATATTTCTCGAACAAATATCAACGATCTTCCAGTTGTATGGGGTGGACCCACCTTTAGCCTAGGGTGTCAAGCGCCGCCTCTTTGTCGGAAATTACATTGCATATAGAGGATAAATTTTGGTTTAAAAATATATATACAAGAATTGACACCTTTTGGCACATGTGGAAGGTTTAGTCTAGTGGTTCAGAGGTATCTAAACATCCTTTGGTTGTGTATTCAAGCCCTTTATCATTGACAACCCTTCATGAGTATCTTACGTCCGCCATTGATTTGTGGTAGCTTTTAGATGTACTACGGTATCCTTTCTACTCTTTATGAATTTTCAGATTTTAGTTGGCTTACATCTTGTATTAGGCAGAAAATTCCCATTAGTTCAATCAATACAATGATAAGAGGCAATACAACTGGCAATAATATGCAAAATAATACAATGGCCTATGATCATACCAATAGACATTTCCTCCACAAAACATTGTTGTGGGGTGAGGGACCCATAGGGGACTTGCAAGGTTCATATGTCTTGCCCAAAATCTATTTCTAATGGCAAACACCAATGACTTTCTCAATAAAAACATTCTCAAACTTGAACTAGGCAAAATAAGGGTTCTCTTTTCAAAGAAATCTTTTTCATAGTATCATTTTTGTGATCCATGAAAATGACTGAGTACACATGATAGCAATAAATAAATCAAATTTCAAATACTAAAGATATAAATTTGCTTTATAACTATGCCCCTAGGCCATAATTCATCACTTTAATAAAATTTCTTTCAATATGATGCCCATTTTGGCTTAATAACACCTCTTATGTGTATAATATATAAAACTAAATATCGGTACAATTTCCATCTCAAGCCATTTATCGACTAAAACTTTCTTTTCAAGTATTACAACATCAAATGGTCTCAATTAAAACTTCAACTCAACAGTTTTCCCAACTTATAACATGTTTTATGCAATAACTTACTACGTAAGCTAAGTTCGCTAAGTTCTAGAATAATAAGTTATGACCTAACTCAAAGGTTTTCGAGCATTACAACATCAAATGGTCTCATTTAGTACTTCAACTCAATAGTTTCCCCAACTCATAAAATGTTTTATACAATAACTTACTCCCCAAGCTATGTCTTAGAACAATAAGTGATGACCTAACCAGAAGGTTGAGGAAACGCGCCACGAAACTCGCAACATCATATTTTATTTCCTTCCATATTGCCTCGGAACAATCTAAATCAATCAAAAACATGATCTACATTTAAATATGAGTTCATCTATACTCATATCGCAATATAGTAGTTTTGATCAAAATTGAATCAAGTTTAACCCGAGACCCAACGTCAAAACTGAATTTTTCCTTCATAATTCGTTTAGTCAAAAGATACGGAACTCAAAGGTGCTAATTTTTCAAAAATAGAGTTTGAATCGGACCTCAAAAAACAAAATATACCTTCTTAGTTATTTGATTATATAGTCATGACATTCATAATGCAACAAATTTTCTTGTTAAAATTTTAAATTCTTAGTTAAATTAAAGTAGGATTTTGTCTAATACTTTAGAATTTTGCATTAAACTAGTTAAATTATTATTCATTTATAAGATTTTGAGAACAAGAATCAAGTTAGTGTATTACAATTAATGCCTAACATTTTATTAAATTGAAAGAATCTTTCAGAAGTTATATAATACAATATTGAATTTTCATACAGAATGATAAAGCGTAAATGCATACAAAATGACTAGTGACGTAATAAAAATAAACTATTTGCGAGCATTTGATGTTTTAGTGGCCTAATTGAGCTTGAGCAATCATAATCTCTATTATACCAAACTATCGAATGAGTCAAGAGAGTAAAATTATCATAATAAATTATTTTTAAAAAATTAGTTAGGAAAATCACCAAAATGATTTGTCTGTTGTATTTAAATCAATTTAAATTTTAACACTAATTCAAAAAATATTGCAAAATAAGCAAATCTATCGAGAGCATGTTGTTGTCAGTAAAGAGTTGAGAAATCTATCGAGTTCCTGTTGTTGATGGTAAAGAGTTGAGATGTCTTTCATTGCACCACATCAAGTGTTGTGGTGCAATGAATTATGTATTGAGAGTTTTGGTTAGTTGTATTATGTTTTATTCTCTACACCAATGAGACCGTATGCATTACCAGTTATTCTTAACATTAATGGCATGAGTTGGATATTTATTTAGTGTAGATATGTTGATGAGGTTGACATTTACAGGTATGAGTCTACATTATTCCTTTTTAGTATCCATATCTTTATGGACATATTCTTCAGGACTATGATCTTGGATATCTTACCTTAGATTATTTTAGTTGTCTGGATTTTTCGCTATTGTAAGAGTACATTTGAGCATAGAAGTGTTGCATGGTTGTTATTGTTGCGATGAATTTGATTGAGGCTACGAGGAAACATTAATTAGACAAAAAATGATGTGTTAAATAATTTAAAATATGACCTCCTTAATACATAATGTGAAAGAACATACTCTTGTGTTCCTTTATTATTTAGAAAAGTAGCAAAAAATTGTGTCCACAAAAAAATAACGTCATATGTAATCCTAATAGATAAAGTGATTGGGTGTCATCACAAGAAATTTGTAATACTTATGCAAATTCCCCAGACAAGAAGGAAAAATAGACATCAATATGTTTCACAAGTACACAATGGTGAAAACAATTCAAAAATAACCGTAGCATATTCCGCAAGATTGGAATTGAGAAGATAAATAGATTTCTAATTTTGGTTAAAGGATACTATCATTTAGAAGAAAACAACAAAGCAATAAATTGTAACTGATGTTCTGGTTGGTTGTAGTAAACCAAGTTCCTTCGCTAAGCTATTGTCATTCTGTGGAATATGACAACTCTGAAGTACGAATTAAAAAAATATATGATAAACAACAATTGATTCTACTGCTTGTAAAGATGGAGTTGACAACAGATTGGAAGAAAATGTCACTAGTGTAGGTTGAATTATGCCAATAACATTGGTTATACTTGGTCAGTAGAGAAGCATCCAAAAATATGGTATCTCATTGGGACTATTATGAAAACTAGTCAAGGGCATAACAAGTTAGTGTCTAATATTGCCAATACGATATAATTTATTTTATGAAAAGCCCTAAGCTAAGTTATCAGTGATTTTAAAAATTTGATTGTACTGATTGAATGGAATTATACCATATCGATTTTAGATTTAAAAAATAAATAAATAGAAGATTTCAACGAAAAATATATATCCATACAAAAAAAATATTAAGTGTTAATATTATCTTTAACTTCCATACTTGAGTCTTGGAGTAAATTAGTTTCAGAAAAGATACTAAATCAATAAGAAAATATAGTTTTATAGCTCCATAAGTGAATTAAAAAAACTTTTTAGCTCCATTTATTTAATAAGAACACATATGATGATATATATTTTTTAGTTTGTTATTGCTTTTGATGACGCCAAGCAATCAGCGAGTAGTTTATAACTTTTGAGGGCAATTTTTTTTCAATTAGTCTTTTTTATTTTTTGAAATATGAAGACTATTTTTGTAAGATTTGTTACAAGGGATAAAATATCAAGGCCATCTATAAGGTCCATTAAGGAACTTCTCCCAACTTGTAATCATAATACCGAAAATCACAGCGAAGCACATTTTCATATATGTTATGATCCATCCCGATCGGTATGACTAGGCCAATGGTGAGAGATATCGAGATAGAAAACTTTTTGGGCAGTGACTTGAATTTTTTCAAGCTAGGCCAACCTCAAACAAAATCTGGGCTATGTGCGGCCTATGACTATCTGAGAACGGGTGGGGTGTAATGTCCTGACTTGATTGATATTTTCTTGTAGCCAAGACATTAATGAACCTATAGGGTTTCACATAATCAAATTTGGGTGAGTAAAACTTTCGACATCAAATTCGGTGTGAAGGGGATAGTTCGGGACATCAAGGGAAGAAAAGTATGTTGTAAAAATGAGTTTGTCACGAATTTTTGAACTCTATAGTTCACAACATTTGTCATAGTGGGAGGCGTCCGCTATAGCGACCATGTGCAGGCGCTATAGCGGTGCTTAGAAAAAACCATAGCACGGTTTCTATAGTGAGGTAAGTGAGGCGATTTAGGGTTGTATGTATTTTTTTTCCATGAAATTCATCAGTAAAGGTAAGTTCGTTACTCCCAATCTTTTATTGTTAAACCTTAGAATCTAGAATATACTCTTGGGACATGGTTTTGACTTGATTTCATGATAAAAAATGCCCGAAATTGGGGGGTGGGGATGATCATGAACTGGCTTGCGGTTAGGATTTGGTAATAATCTCGGTATTATTAGGCCATTTTTATTAATTCTTGCATTTATTTGTTGTTTAAGACCAAAATCAAGTCGAGACACTTCGAAAGGGGAAAAATCGAGTTCTTTAGAGTTTCCAAGAGGATTGATTGAGATAGGTGATGGTTGTATGTTTTCTGATTTTATGTATGCATGCATCTATACTGCTTTATGCTATCATCGGTGCAATTCATGTTGGGGAAAACACAAGGAAGCATATGAAATGAAATTGTCTTGATAATCTCATGAATGAACCTGTTTATGTGACTTGTGGTTTCAAAGTGTTGTTGCTCATTGTGTTTTTGATTGTGCATTTTCTTTCAAGTGTTGTTTCTCGTTGTAGTTAATGCTGCGAAAGGCTTGATAGTTTATAGATCTCATTTTACTCATGAACATGTGTTGTTGAAATTAGTATGAGCTGGTTATAGAGCTCACTAGGGATGATCGTATTTGACCACAAATTATTGTCCACTCAGTAGTGATGGCAGACTAGCCTTCTCCATTTAGTATGAAAAATAACTATAGAAGTATAATGTTTACTTAATAGCTTAGTGTCACGGTCTTAGAGTCCCACTAATGTTTCGCGCGACACTTGACAACTTACTCACGAATCTTTCACGATCTTGTAAGCTCAAGTAAGCCCTTTGAAGCTAGACCGCTAAGAGAATGCAAAGAAAGACTTAGAAAGATTCAGAAAGATTTGGAAGAGACCTTGTATTACTTGGAGAATGATTTGCAACTTGCTTGATGATTTACGAACGAGATCCCTTCTATTTACACTACTTCGCAAGGGGCTAAAGTGTGATTCCATAACCTTCCTTGGGAAATATCCATGCTTCTCTAGAATATTCCACTAAAGACTATTCTTCTTCCAATGTAAGCCTTCCAAGGAAATATCTAGGGAGTTCTAGAGTCTTACATAAACCTCTACACAACTTTAGTTTCTTTCCCCCATTATATTCATGTTTTATATTAATGGAACAATGGCGGGTCATGACACTCTCCACCACCTGATGCTGCGATGACCGCATCGCATCACTGCTGCATGAACATTCGAGTCTTTTGCGCGACCAGTAGTTCATTGACTCGATCAAGCCCTTGTGCAACTCTCTCAATTGCCTACTTATCTCCAGCTCGTTCTTATGATCTACTCCTTCCTAAACGGCACACGCCTTGGAGACTTTTTGGGATCAACACGTTCTCTTCTACAACCTTCTTCATGCATGGTGGCAAGGACTTTTTTGCAGCATTGCCTTCTTTCAAACTTGCAATGGTGTCTATAAAAGTTGAATCCTTCTTCTTAGGTCCTCTTACGAGCTGCATGGCTGTTAGACAGACTTATTCTTTTGTCTTCGGTACCTTAACCAAGGGCACCATACATGATCCTCCTTGATCCATGACTAGAAGTCATCGGAGGTAAGGGTAGATCACCGCATCGCACTCTTGGAAGAACTCCTGCCCAGAGTTATATTTAAGAGGTCTAAAGGAGAGATAGTGAAGTTGGTCTTACCTTGCCACTCGCCTGATGTGATGCTTAATCCATGCGTGACTCTGCACACAAGAGTCGATGGTGCATTGACCGTCCTAAGTTGAGCGTTACTTAGACTGTAACTCAGCCCAAACCTTGTCGCTGCCATATTGGTCATGATATTGACCTCTGCACCTCATCGACCATAGCGTGAACGAGTCTTTCATTAATCATAAGGTCAACATACTGCGCGCCGTAACATCTTGGCTTCCCTGGCTGCTTCGCATAGTCCTATCAAGCCCAATTATGTCGTCTCTGCGCCTTGTCCTTGCTTCTGTGCATCCTTCTCCTTCCGCTCCTGCAAGATAACACCAAGGCTCTTTAGTTCAGGGCATCTCGCATAGCCGTGCGGCCCATCACATATGTAGCAACCTTTCCTCTTTATAGGCTCTGTCTTTTTCTGAACATTGCTTTGACGTCCAAAGTTCTTGCCATCGGACTTGTAGGTATCATGATTCTTGGGATGTGGCCATTGCTCCTCGACTTTACGACGATCTCCGCCACCATGGTCATGACTACCTCTCACCTCTTTCTTCTCTGGCTCTGTCGGGCTTTTCATGGCTGAAGTGTGTCAAATATTTGGCCTGCGTGATGGCTTCATCGATAGTCCTGACCTATCAGTGTTCCAACTCCGCCTTGGCCCAATTTTGCATCCCATCCATGAAGTGCAACAACATATCTTCATCCGGGAGGTTGGGAATCTGAAGCGTGAGGGTGGTAAAATCTTTCACATATGCGTGTATGTGGAATAAGATAGTTGAATAATTTTTTATTCATATGTTTCTATGTCATATACAAGGCTTTATATACATGAGAGATTGTAGAACAAAATCATCTATATCCCATGAAATTTGGGATTCTAATAAATCATATATTCTACTAAAAAGAAGAAAAAGATATTTTAGATTACAAAATTTATCTTTGAGATCTTAAGGGATCAAATCTTGATGTGGAGAATATCCTCTATCAGCCAACACTCCCCCTCAAGCGGGTGAATGGATATCTTCCATTCCTATCTTGCTTATTAAATCTTGCAACACATTATTTGGCAGTCCTTTTGTTAAAATATCGGCCACCTGATCTTTTGTAGATACAAATGGCGTACAAATGAGTCCGCTATCTAATTTCTCCTTAATGAAATGTCTATCTACCTCAATATGCTTAGTGCGATCATGTTGTACAGGATTATGAGCTATACTTATTGCTGATTTATTGTCACAATATAGTCTCATAGGTACTTTCCATCTTATCTTCAAATCATCAAGGATTATCTTTAACCATAACAACTCACAAACTCCCATAGCCATCGATCTAAACTCGAATTCTGCACTTGATCTGGTTACTACATTTTGTTTTTTACTCCTCCAAGTCACCAGATTTTCTCCTAAAAAAGTGCAATATCCAGAACTTGACCTTCTATCTACTAATGAACCAGCATAGTCTGCATCAGTATAAGCCTCTAAAACCATGTCTCCTCCTCTTTTGAATAGTATTCCATTTCCTGGACTTCCTTTAAGATATTGTAGAATCCTGTTGACAGCTTGAAGATGCAGTTTTCTAGGATCATGCATAAATTGGCTAACAACACTTACAACAAATGCAATGTCCGGTCTTGTATGAGACAAGTAAATCTATTTCCCTACAAGCCTTTGATACAAGACTTTATCTACCACAGAATCTTCTGGAGCATTACACAATCTATGATTATATTCAATTGGTGTAGCCACTGGTTTACACCCTAATTTTCCTGCTTCCTTCAGCAAATCAAACACATATTTTTGTTGGGAAATAAAGATTCCTTGTTTTGAGTGTGCCACTTCAATTCCCAAAAGTACTTTAATTTCCCAAGCTCTTTGATGTCAAATTCCTCGAGTAAACACCTCTTCAAATTCTGTAGCTCATCTGAATCATCACCTGTTACTATGATGTCATCAACATAAACTAATAATGTTGTAACCTTTTTAGTTTCTCTGATTGTCGTATGAACAAGGTATGGTCTCCTTGACTTTGTCGATACCCTAACTTGATCATAACCCTTGTAAATCTTACATACCATGCACGAGGTGATTGCTTTAATCCATAGAGTTCCTTCTTCAGTTTGTACACTCTTCCCTTCTTGCTTTCAAAATGAGGTGGCACCTCCATATAGATCTCCTCATTTAAGTCTCCATGTAAAAAGGCATTTTTTACATCAAATTGTTGTAGGTTCCAATTAAAAGTTGCAGCCAGTGATAATAAGATTCTGACTGCATTCATTTTTGCCACAGGGGAAAAAGTCTCCAAATAATCAATTCCATATGTTTGTGTATAACCCTTTGCTACCAAACGTGCTTTAAATCTTTCTATGGACCCATCTGACTTATATTTCACTGTAAACACCCATCTGCACCCGACCAACTTCTTTCCTTCTCGTAATTCCACAATTTCCCAAGTTTTATTTTTTTCCAACGCTTTCATTTCAACCTTCATAGCTTTCTCCCACTCCTTGTTTCCTAATGCTTCAGACAAACTTTTGGGGATAGGAATTGTGTGGAGGTTATGAAGAAAAGTTTTATGTTTTGGGGATAGATTTTGATATGTCACGAAAAGGCTCAAAGAATGTTGTGTGCAAGTTCTGGTTCCTTTTCTAAGGGCAATGGGAAGGTCAAGATCATTAGGTTGGTTAAGTTCTTCATGATCAGTTTGTTTGGTGTTTCTGATGGTTCACCAGGTTCAGGATGAGTACTAGGAGGAGTAACCTTAGGAGATGGTTGCAGCTGAGTAGTTTGATCAGTTAGCCTCTTTCTTTTGGAATAAACCTGCAATGGTAGATTATTTTCTAGAATTCCATTATCTATATCCAGATTAGGATACTTAATGAGTTCATTTGGATTTAGAGACTCAGGTGATCGAAGAAATGATGACTCAGGCAAGGATTTGGCATGACCAGAAATAGAAAAATTAAATTGTGACAAGTCTAGAGGTCCCTCTCCCTTCAATGACTCCCTTCAATGACTCCCCCTGATGGTAAGAATGACCAAAAAAGGATTCACTCTCATCAAATGTAACATTAGCTGAAACAAAGAATTTCTTCGATGATGGTTGATAACACTTGTAACCTTTTTGAGTAGGAGAATATTCTATGAAAACACACTTAAGAGCACATGGGGTCTAATTTGCCTCTATTTTGAGAATGAATATGTACATAGGCAACACTCCCGAAGATTCTAGGAACCAATTTATTGGAAATTTCAAAATTCGGAAAGAAATTCCTAAGAGTATCAAGCGGACTTTTAAAGTTCAAAATTCTTGATGGCATTTTGTTACTAAGATGTGTAGCAGTTAGGACAGCTTCCCCCAATACTGTTTTGGAACCCTTTTATGAAATAATAGTGATCTAGTAATGTCAAGTAACAAACCGTTTCTTCTCTCTCTATCCCATTTTGTTGAGGAGTATTGAAACATGAAGATTCATGAATAATTCCCTCTTTTTGGAGGAAAACTGAAAGAGTTTTATTGAAGTAATCTTTGGCATTATCAGATCAAAATCTTTTAATAGGCACATCATATTGGGTTTTGAGCAAATTAAAAAAGGTGGGAAGAATTCGACTAACATCTGATTTTTGCTTTAGCAAATAGATCCACGTTACTCTTGTACAATCATCAATGAATGACAAAGCATCTAGCACCAGAAATATTAGGAATGGGAGAGGGTCCCCAAATATCACTATGAATAAGAGAAAATGAAGTTTGACTTCTTTTGTGACTAATTGGATAGGAAACCCGTTTGTGTTTTGCAATTTCACAATCATCACAATGAAAAGACTCAACAATCAAATTTTTGAACAAAGATGGAAAATCATTTTGATTGCATAAAAAGAAGGATGACCTAAATATAACTTTAGGATATGAAGGACATCTTTAAGTATCAAGGATTTCCCGAGTGATATGTCTCCTTGTCCAGCTACAGTAATAACTGAACCATCAACTATAGTTATTTTTTTATAGCTAGGAGAAGGAGAATATGATATGAAGAGATCAGAGAAACTGGTCATGTGATCAGTTGCCCCGGAATCAACCACCCATATTGGAGAAAGTTTGTCTGAGACATTAGTAACAAAAGAGCAAGAAATACCTGTGAAGGCTAATGAACAACTACCTGCTGAAGTTGAGTGTGGACTTGTTTCATCAGCCTGAGAGTTGCTTGCTAAATGTGCCTGCTTTTCATCACTATTGTTTCTGATTGGAGGTCTACCATTGAGTTTCCAACATCTCTCTCGGGTGTTCCGATATTTTTTGCAATAGGTGCAATAAAGATTGTCCCTATTGAATGGCGGTTTGTATGAACCTGTGGGCTTGATGGTACTCTTTGATTGTGAAACTTCAGATTCTTTTGCACTTGTCCTTTTGCTACAAGAGTTGATCCTTCATTAACTTGAGTTTCAAGCATAACACTCCTCCGTCCTTCTTCTGTCCGTATTATGGTCATTGTCTCATTCAATGATGGAAGATCTTTTTTTCCTAAGATTTGAACTCTAAGAGAATCAAATTCTGCATTTAGTCCTGCAAGAAAATCATAAATCCTTTCTTTTTCAATAAATTTTTTCAGAATTACAACATCATCTTTACAACTCATTTGAATGCATTGATAATGATTCATTTCTTGCCATAACCCCCGTAAAAAGTTAGAAAATTCAGTGATAGGTCGATCTCTCTGTTTTGCTACAGAAAGTTTTGTTTTTATTTCATAGATCATGGCAGTATCATGTACTTTAGAGTACGTCTCCTTCAATGCATCCCAAATTTCCTTAGCGGTGCTAAAAACTATAACGCTATCGCTGATTTCTGGAAGCATAGAGTTCCATAACCAAGACATCACCATTGCATCATGTTCATCCCATGCATCAAACGTGGGGTCTTCTTTAGATGGTCCTGTACCAAGAAGGTGTCGTATTTTCCCTTTACCCTTTAAAAAGGTACGAACCAGTTGAGCCCATTCAAGGTAATTTTTTCCATTCAGCCGATAAGAGGCTTGAATGTTTTGCAGATCACCAGATGAAACTGTAGAGGTTGGTTCCAGAGGCTGGAATAGTTAGCAACAGTCATATTTTCTGGCATGGTTTTTGAATTGTTTCAAGACAAGATGAATAAAATTAGTAAGGAATAAGCCTAAAGCTCTGATACCATGTGGAATAAGATAGTTGAATAATTTTTTATTAATATCTTTCTATGTCATATGCAAGGCTTTATATACATGAGAGATTCTAGAAAACAATCACCTAGATCCTATGAAATCTGGGATTCTAATAAATCATATATTCTACTGAAAAGAAAAAGATATTGTAGATTACAACAATTATCTTTGAGATCTTGAGGGATCAAATCTTGATGTGGAGAATATCCTCTATCAGCCAACAATGTATGTTGCATGTCTGCTTCAGTTCCCTAAACTTGCACTTTCACCTTATAGATAACATTGTTAGGGAAGAAAGCATTCTTGAACTCCACTTGGAATTGCTCCCAAGTGTTGATGGTGCAAAGTCCCTTCTCTAATTTGGACTTTTTACGCCTCCACCACAACATGGACATCTCTGAGAGCAACGGTGTTTATCTTACTCTCATCTCTCTTTAGCCCCTGTTGCACTTGAAGTAATTCTCCCAATGCCAATGGAAATTCTCCACCTCTAGCGCGTCACGGAGACCTTTGAACATAGGTGGCTTGGGAGCCTCGCTCTTGGCCTCCCTATCTCAGTCAAGCGACGATCCTACAATTTCCATGCCATCCTTGAGTGCTTTCATCTTGGCCTTCATGGTCTCAATCGTGCTCAACGCCTCTATGAGTCGACACTCCAAGAAAGTGATAGCCTCCTTTATCTCAAACTCGGCCCGCTGGAGTCCTCCAACTCTTTATGGATATTGTCGGTCTTCTCAAGGGTGAAGTCTTCAAGAGTCTTGAATTTGCCATCGGTTACGTTCAAACGTTGGCCTAATATATCCATGCCTGACTCGCTTCTTCAATCCTTGGGACCCATTCCTCTTCGGCGGTGATGTCATTGGCCTCCTTGCCAAGTTCATCGTAACTTGCTTTGGTAGTCGAAGGTGGATGAGATATTAGTGTCTTTCGTGTGGGGTTGGATAATATTTCCTCATTTCTCTTTTGGTGATTCTTTCCGTTGCGATTCTTCTTTCCACCTAAGCCTGATGTTGGTAGTGCTAGCGGCGTTTATGTCCTCTTCGTTAGTCATTCCCTTAGTGCAAACCGTTGCTCTAATACCACGTTGTCACGGACTTAGAGTCTCACTATTGTTTCGTGCGGCACTTGACAACTTACTTACATATCTTTTACGATCTTCTAATCTCAAGTAAGTCATTTGAAGCTAAACCACTAAGAGAATGCAAAGAAAGACTTACAAAGATTTGGAAAGATTTGGAAGAAGGCTTTGTATTACTTGGAGAATGCTTTACAACTTGCTTGATGATTTAAAAAAGAGAGCCCCTTTATTTATGCTACTTCCGATGAGGCTAAAGTGTAAATAATAATTACTACACAAGTCCCTACATATTTACACTTAAGTCCTTATTCTA